>CAJQUW010015243.1:0-15590 GCA_907163375.1 Prostheceraeus crozeri
AGTATGTAGTAGTTCAGACTTTCTGCAAGGAAATTTTACTCAAATACACGCGTCAAATTTAAAAGAAAAATTCTGGGAAAAATCTATCCAAAGTTCTGTGATATGGAGCTTGCATACCATTAAATTAATATTGAGGAAAAAAATTTGAAAGTTAGCATGAAATTGGCTGAATTTTTAAGACGCACTTGATTCCAAATAAAAAATACCAATATGTGCATCGGACGGCTACATTATGTTTCTAGAAAAGAATGAAAAGTTCAACAACTGTTCATAGTTAACCATACCACGCAGTTCGGTCTCATTCATGTTGCATACGTCATGATAGGAGACTCCAGTCACTGTAATGTCCTAAATACAAAATATTTGTATGAGAAAGAAGGCTATATTTGTAACCAATAAGTAGAGATATGAAAAATAAAATCTGGAAAAATAGAAAACACTTCAACCATAGAGTAATTATGACTTCAACAACTTGCAATTAGTGTTTTATTTAAGTTTATCTCCAGGAGTTTTCCAGGATTTAAAGGTTTTCCAGGGAGCGCGGACAACCTGTAACATGATGAAAGACATGATTAATTCTCTCATAAGGTTGTGGTCTTCTTCATGTATGACAAGAAACAAACATGTACGCTTATGTGAGCGCATACAATCGAATATGTTGTTGAGTCTTGAGTGGGGCCGCTCCTGCAGACGCATAGAGATTCATCCAGAATCCTACCGCTCGAGATCTCTAGTTCCGACGTTCCGAGCACTGTCACAGAGTAATTGTAGGACGAACACCTCGGCTGTTGAAGTCTATGAATAGTTTTGTAATGAACGATTGAGTAATGTCTCCATCAGGGACCTATAATATTCACAAAACTCATCTCCCAACTGAATACTCTGAGAAAATGAAGTCATGCATAACAGCTAACGAACGAAATTCATTTTCCGTCACTGTTAAATAGACTCACCTTTCTGTGAACTTTGCTGATTTGAGACCGCAATCCCTTCAATTTGTGATCATTCAAAGCCAGAGAGACTGTGAGATAAGCGTTGTAGTTGTGAAGAGATTGTAGTACCTGCAAAGGGGCAGAATTTTCTCAATAACTTCTTGAACTTGGGACCTTTCCAATATTACATTAAAGGGAAGCCATTATGCAGAAATTATGGCGCATTCATTGAACTATCCTAGATCTTTGGTAGACCAATACCGGACAGTTGTTTGAATACCGATGTTTATAAAGTCAGTAATCAGAGGAATGAGAGAAATCAAATCTTTTCAAACTTTAGGTTTATGGTACTGTTTAGAGGACCATTTCAAATTAAACTTTGCCAGAGACAGCAAGTGAATTGATAAAATATGTTCGAGAAACCGGTCATCACTCACAACACTTGGATGTTATTGCTTTGTGCATTAGTGGAAAGGAGTGACGAGTCCTCAGACTTTCCAACAAATGTCATCCTCCGACAATAAGAGATTTATTATTACCGTATTTCCTCTAATAAACGCCGCACTTCTTGGAAGTAGAAAAAGCTTAAAACAAACTGCTGCGTTTTAATGTCATACTTTCAATATCACACTTCTTTTTTCGCTATTCATCTACATCATCATGCCTCCCAGCAGGTCGGTTTCCGATACTTTCAGCCTTCCCAATAACTTTAAGTCAACATGTCATGTCGTATGACCGTTTGCCTGCCATTCTGATTTAGGTACTGCGTTGTCAAACGCATGAAGATCAATGAGAGCTATCACCATTTATATGACTGATATCAGTAGAATTGTAGATATTCAACGATACAATATAATCGTTTATTCTACTGGGTACATAGATCCATAGAAAAATATTGAAAACTATGATAAAGTAGTAAATTGAACAAATTTTAATAATTTATCAACAATAAGTATCATACTCTGATGAGTCACGTCACATTGTCTCTTACTTCTCAAACTTGACATTGAATACACAGTTTGAGAAAGTTCCACTAAACATGTCTTTCATGTTCTCAACATTTGAAGTATTAAACGCTTGAGTTTTATGAATTTCTATTCCCTTTAAAATATCGGTCATATAAATTAGGATATCACACTGATTTCCGAAGATAAACGCTGCTTGAAAATCTACTTGTATGATAAGCTATCTATTATAATAGATAGCTTATGATACTCATAGATTCTCAGCGTTTATCTACTGAAATCAGTGTGATATCCTATACGTATCTCTATTTTGTATGGGATGAATAAATCAGAGCAGTTCTTATTGGTAGAGATGCCACAATGTCTAATAATAACCAGCGCTGTTCAACGGATTCGAACTCTCAAACAGCTGAGTCATCACTCACCGCTCAATAAACTGGTGCACGGAAACAAGTTTCCAAGAAAAGCAAAGACTCAGATACTGAAATAATCAACATCACGCGTGTGAAAACAGATTTTTCGTCTCTTCAGCTTGTCGGCTATGCTATTGCTAAATTAATGATTGTTAGAACCACAGAATTAGATTCATCTGCGCGCGCTTCGGTTTCCTAGAAAGGAAGAATTGTATGTAACCTTAATATCGAAATGTCACATCACAGAATTAGACAACTTGCTCCTTCTCGAATGGATAATTCGTGTATCGCTTGCTATTGGAGATGGCAGAGCCAGTGAGAGATGCGTGCGTGGTGTGATATCACTTCGCACACACCAAAACACACATCGATGTGTGGCTTCGATTCAATGTATGCACTATACAGTGAGAAATGCCCAGGAGAGGATGTGAAATCATCAAGTGAACTAATTTTCGTACGCCTGCTACTTTCTTTAATAATGATCGGAAGGGCCAACATTATGGAGAAAACTTGTACGCAATGATCTGAATTCTTCGAATCTGAAGGAATTTTGGCAATCGAAGCACTTTGCTGGAACTCACATTAATCCGCGAGCGACGCACGACTTTTTTCCTATCTCTGTAAGGTGTTAGGAATTCCTTTTTGCCCACTTAATAGGTTCCACAATGTGCCGTTCATTTCGTATTAATCACACTTCTAGCAAACCGAAGCAGATAAACAAAATATTTAATTCTGTGGGTGGAATGGTGTTCATTATTTTGAAAAACTATACGGAATTCACTGAATTCCCGTGTCAATTCTTTGGGATGTGTTCAGATAGTGAATATCAAGTCAACATCCAGATTTCTCTAAGATGATATGAATTTATCATAAAAACATTATTCAAGTGATAACTGGCATTTTGAATGCTTACTTTTAGGCTTTATATTCTATCGCAATGCTAAAGAAAGGTATTTTCCTAAAATGCAAATTAAAATTTTTGAATGCTATCTACAGTAAGAAAACCGGAAAGTTTGAGAAAACTAATACGGCCTCTGACTTTGTCATGTCCGAAATGCAATCTTTGAGTGGTGTGGTTTAATTGAAGAAATCACAGCACTGCGCGCAGGGAGTGAAAAAATTAATTGACTGCCATCAATTGATTGATGAGCCATCTTCAATTCAATTAATTGATTGGATCAGGTGCCAATATTCCAACTAATCGCAATTATTCACAAGTCAAAAAAGTGATTCAATGGACGATTTCTGTAAGTTATGCAGCATAATAGCAACCGAAGCAGATAAACAAAATATTTAATTCTGTGGTGAGAACATTCTTAACATGGTGTACCGTTCATATATTTTTATAAACGCCGCATCTACAAGTATACGAAGTGAAACAAGCGCCGCGGCGTTTATTAGAGGAAACACGGTATTATTATCATTTTGTATTTACGGACTCTTCCAACATAGATCTCTTTGTCTGCGAATTACGAAGATCTAGTCGATGCGCTGATTCTGCAAACCACAGGGAAGTTCACACTACATACCTTGGAAATTTCGAAGAACCGCAGGATGTACGCTTTCCTCTCCGACGCGTTCTTTCGTTCTTTACTGAGAATTTGAGTCAGAACCCAAGCGTTGGTGTTATTGGTGTTCGTGATGAATCGCATCAGATTGGGGCAATCACAGGAGCTGTCACCTTCAGTGAATTTCAACATTTCTTCGATCTAAAATAATAAATTGAATTTTTGACAGAATTATGAGAAGACGTTTTTCCTCGGATGACTTACATTGATTGGGCGGAAATATTCGAGGTCAATCAATGTCATTTGCTCAGCAATGGCTCTCGTAGAAAACTGGAGCAAATTGTAGCGTCTGAAAGAAAAATTATGATAACTTGGAATCGAAAATGATCAATGCGCTCTTTGATCCCTAATATTCAACTCACGCAGATAATTCTAAACACCACGCACTACTATCAAAAATATTTGAGTATGATGTTTTATTGTAGATTAATAAAATAGTTTTAAAGAGTACTTGAAGTATTTCAAGACTTTTATATCTCAATTTAAGTTTGCTGCCACTTGTTGAAGCCGCTGAGGTTTTTCAACAAATGTCTTTGAGGAAAAGTTAATAATCTGGATAACAAAAGAGACCTATAGTAGCTCACTCTTGACCAAACCGCAGGAGATGCACAGGCTTCTCGGGCGCACCCGATGAAATGAATTCTTCAAAACTTACAAATAAGAGCAGCAACTGACGACTACCATATTGCACAGTTTGCAAAGATGTGATAGTCGGTCAGATCATGTCACCAAGTCAATACCAACCAAGTGAATTGTTGAAACACATCGCCTTCGACTCAATTTATGTTATGGCCATAGCCAAACATAGCCTCTTAATTCTGTGGCCAAGTCACCCCAAGTTTGTATGTAATTATAAAACTGAAATTAATCTACCTTGTAGTGATCGTGAGAGGTCGGGCTAATTGCCTTTTTTTGCAATACGCTAGTGCTTATGTAGCAGAAGTTTCAAGTCAATCCCTCCATTAGTTTCTGAAAAAACTTTTAAAAAAGCAAAAATCAAATCTGGGTGGCCATGTCTCCCCTAAGCCTCTTATAACTACTGAGAAATGATCAGCGGAAAACTGTAGATGCAGCCATTATTTGCATAAACAGATAAAGTAAACAACTCTCATGTTCATATTTGAAAATGCCTCTCATACATGAAGTCAATGAATGTTCAACAAACTCCCAATTTCGGAACAAAGGTTCAACGCGTGACGAAGGAACCTTCAGGCATCTGACTTCTGTCATCATTTCAAAGGAAATACGACCACGCACGCCACCTTGTGGAAGACGGAACAACATGCTGCTCTGCAGTTGACAATCATAAAAGGCTGCAGAGATCCACCTCACCGGAGAAAGGTGTCCTGCGTCTTTAAAAGGAATTCAAGAATAAAATTCGGCAGCAGCCGCACGCAGAGGATTAAATATGTATGAAAGGAATCTCTGTAGTGCTTAAATTCCTTCTAAAGTCTGAGAATATCTCGAAGACATGCTGAAGAGAATCATCACTGGTTTACAGGAAAAGGGAACCGTACATCACAGCGGTACCGGACGTTATCATAGTTTCTGATTGCAGTATTCCAAGATCAATTGATAAAAATATAGAGAGAAATCTGAATTTATTAAAGCAAAATAGGAAACAGCACAGAAATTCAGCTGTCGAACACATCATAATACCATATTTACTCTAATAGAACCCGGGGGGCTCTATTAATTCAGATCGCTCTGACCCGGGTTCTATTAATTCAGATCGCTCTGACCCGGGTTCTATTAATTCAGATCGCTCTGACCCAGGTTCTATTAATTCAGATTGCTCTGACCAGGGTTCTATTAATTCAGATTGCTCTGAACCGGGTTCTATTAATTCAGATTGCTCTGACCCGGGTTCTATTAATTCAGATTGCTCTGACCCGGGTTCTATTAATTCAGATTGCTCTGAACCGGGTTCTATTAATTCAGATTGCTCTGAACCGGGTTCTATTAATTCAGATTGCTCTGACCCGGGTTCTATTAATTCAGATTGCTCTGACCAGGGTTCTATTAATTCAGATTGCTCTGACCCGGGTTCTATTAATTCAGATTGCTCTGACCCGGGTTCTATTAATTCAGATTGCTCTGACCCGGGTTCTATTAATTCAGATTGCTCTGACCAGGGTTCTATTAATTCAGATTGCTCTGACCCGGGTTCTATTGGAGACCCGGGTTCTATTAATTCAGATCGCTCTGACAAGGGTTCTATTGGAGACCCGGGTTCTATTAATTCAGATTGCTCTGACCAGGGTTATATTAATTCAGACTGCTCTGACCCGGGTTCTATTGGAGACCCGGGTTCTATTAATTCAGATTGCTCTGACCCGGGTTCTATTAATTCAGATTGCTCTGACCCGGGTTCTATTAATTCAGATTGCTCTGACCCGGGTTCTATTAATTCAGATTGCTCTGACCCGGGTTCTATTGGAGACCCGGGTTCTATTAATTCAGATTGCTCTGACCAGGGTTCTATTACAGTAAATACGGTATTTTCAACATGCATTAGAAGAACACAAGGACATCACAGGACTCAGTCTTCACCTAGCAATTCTACCTGTACGTGTGCGTCGCCTTCATTAATTCCCGTCAACTCTTGCCTACAAATAGTATCCGAACGAAAACAGCGACTCAGAAAGATAAATATTGACAATTCAATAACCAGGAATGATCAAGTCGAGTTACAGCGCTATGAAGCGATCTATCATCGCCATGAAATATTTCCAACCAGTTATAAAGCAATAAATGGCAATGGTACAATTGTAGGAGGAAATTAGCTGGCAAGCCAGAATGACTGTCTGGAAGTGAATTTCATCATCACATGATAACAAAATAACGATATAAAGAGAAATAAAAATGAAATGTTAATAACAGCGAAGCATAATGTGACAGTAGGCGAGGTTGTGCTGCACTGAGGTAAAACTCCGACAACGAATTTCTGATATTGAAGGAGATGGACAGAGTCTTGGAATATTCGTTACATATTCTTCAAGTAATGATGACAGGAAACAGACTGATACTTCACAGCAGCCTGCACGTGAAAAGTGGAATTACGGCAGGCAGCATCGGCTTATGCAGTGCTGATACTTGATGAGAGAAAATGACATGTATGTGGAAATTAGGCTTGAGGGCACGCTCAAACGTCGCTGGTTAGATCAAATTAAGACACGACACGGTTAAAAAATTCGGAGAATCCAGGAAACGGAAGACGCCAAAGTTAAACAATTACCCTAGTGGAGAATCTTGTAAATAATTAGGTAATTAAAAGTCATGAATGAATGAAATAATACTGACAACATAGAGTAACCTACTCTAGTATAGAGCAGGTACTGAAATACGTATAAAGGCAAGTCTACTCAACTAGAGACGGTAAGGGAAATAAATTAAAACTTATAAACGATTTAATTTTTATCATACAAGAAAGAAACCTAAAAAAAAACCAAAATTAAGTTTGCTATGTATGGAGTCACCAGGGAGGAACCATGTGGCTGCATGAAGCAAGGTTTCGGCCCCTAACCTCCAACCTATACCACTTGGCGGGGCCAGGCCAACCATATCGAATGTACGATATGGAAGGTCTCTCCAAGCCTGAGGAAACATAGCAGAACCAAACCGAAAAAAAATTTTTTTTTAATATATTTGGACAAAAGGACGCACTTGAAACTAGAAGAGGTTATCTTAGCCCAACATGCCAATGATGGATGGCATCTGGCGGGGTGAAAAACAACCAAACTTAAAAACGAGGAACCTATTCTTGGAGAAGGACTTAATGCAAGAATTAACCAGCAAATTATTCTTATAACCCCGTCCTTTAAAGATATCAAAAATGCCCTTAGCTCTTGATATGAAGGCGGAAGCATCAGAAGAAATCCTAGCGAATCTGATGAGTTGGGCAGCAAAGATGTTTAAGCCAGTGTTCAAAGGCATGTTACTCTCGGGGAAAGTATACAGCACCACTGGGAAGCTGAACTCATCAACCTTATGGTAAACCTCTGTGATGTAATGGCCACCATCTTCGATCCTGATTTTAACATCCAAATAATTAACACATTTGTTGTTGTCCCCGCTTCTGCAAGCCAAGAGATCTACCGGGTAGATTTCAGGAAGGATCTTATCAAAATGTTTGAAGTTAAACACACAAATGTCATCGACATACCTAGTGGTACGAGAGAGAAGTTTTGCTAAGCCAAATCTCTTACTCGCTAGGAGTCCCCTCACAAAATAAAACTCCCTGTAAGCCAAAAACAGGTCAGCTAAGAGTGAGCTGGAATTCCCACCCATAGGTATGCCAGGAATGAGAACATGTAGAACAAAGTGTAGAACATGTCCAGGACTAACAGGACTTCCTGTCGGGCTTATATCTGTTGAAATTTGATAGAAATGTAGAAAACGTTGTATAAAAAACACTAGAAGGGAAAGAAGCGACAGGATGAAGAGAAAGGGACATTCACGCCTCTCGTTTTTTCCACTAGTGGGGGAACAGGTTCTTCGGCAAATTTACTTCACAATAGAATTGTCTCTTTAATATCGGAAAAGAGAAATGGAAAATACTCAGATGTTGTGAATCACCTAAGAACGAAACTTTACTTTGTCATAATACGAGAATATGTGTGGTAATCGCTTTTGGGGGATTCGGAGAGGAAATTTTTTTAAGTTCCCCTTGATCGAAGTTCCTTTAATTTGATTCCATTTGTTAAAGACTACGAGCATTTTTAAACGATTAAACTCTTGAGATTTTTTGTATTCAATGTTGTATCATTAGAAATGTAGAAACGACTAACAAAGAATGGCTTGCGATATGCGTTGTAAAATAATGTTTGATGTATGTCACATGGGGATTTTAAACCAGCGTCTTTTAGTCGTTAAACTTTCCGCAGACAAAGGCATGGTACTTTTGATTATAAAAACACTATAAATGCAAGTCTGTCATTTTTAGTTCACTGCGATTAATACATCGTAAGTGAGTGTATCATCATACATAGTTTGTGAAACAAACATACTCGTATTTTTCGAAGGTGAATTGAATCAGTTAGATGATTTAAGCACGAGTTGGACAGTTCGCAATGTTCTGTGCGGTTTCTTATGAATAAACCCCGCGCGGCTCTGAAAAGCACGCGTGTTGCTAATGAAAAGCTTACTACAACAGAAGGCGATGAAGTTAGCATTAACTCCAGCATCAACTTTTTTCAGATAATTTGCTCGCGTCTCAAAATTTACGTGCAAGTGCATTCTCCTGCCAGGAATATGCTCATCAACACCCCGAAATAAAAAAATTAAAGGAAAAAGGAGAAAAAAGCAATAAAAGATCAAAAGTTAATGCTAACTTCACAGACCATTTAAACCAATTTGCTCGCCATCAACAATAGTGTAGCATCAACAAACAGATCATTTTCAAATTTGCTCACATCTTTTCCAATCCCTCCTGCCCCTCAAATACACAGAAAATGCCTTTTCGACTCGAAATCAATCGAAAATTAATGATAAAACTAATGCTAACTTCATGGGACATCAAAATGAATTTGCTCGCCCTCACAAACGACTCAGCACTGTCAATTGGGTCATTCCCGAATTTGCTCGCATGTTTTCGATTACCTAGATCGATATTCTGAGTTGTTGTTGAGCTGTTAGGTAATCGAAAACATGCGAGCAAATTCATTTTGATGTCCCATGAAGTTAGCATTAGTTTTATCATTAATTTTCGGTTGATTTCGAGGCGAAAAGGCATTTTCTGTGTATTTGAGGGGCAGGAGGGATTGGAAAAGATGTGAGCAAATTTGAAAATCTGTTTGTTGATGCTACACTATTGATGATGGCGAGCAAATTGGTTTAAATGGTCTGTGAAGTTAGCATTAACTTTTGATCTTTTACTGCTTTTTTCTCCTTTTTCCTTTAATTTTTTTATTTCGGGGTGTTGATGAGCATATTCCTGGCAGGAGAATGCACTTGTACGTAAATTTTGAGACGCGAGCAAATTATCTGAAAAAAGTTGATGCTGGAGTTAATGCTAACTTCATCGCCTTACTACCACAGTACAACCACAGCTGCATCATTGCAAAGCGCCTTCAATTTCATGAAGTAAATCGTTGATTTATGACACATGAATTGTCACCTTGATAGTTGGATTTGGAACACTGGAATGTCACATTTAAGACCTGCCGTGAAAAGGAAGAATTTTGATGAATTTTCAGTAGAGACTAAAACGCGTTTAACCGTGCTAAACGGCACAAATGAGTTGTACTGACTTGAAAATGATTTCAGGTATTAAGAACCGGGTAATTTAACTTTATGCATTATCAAAAAGGTCACACGTTAATGCTCATGTGAGTTATATGGGTTTAAATGACTATCTGTCTCTTTGCCTGAAAAGGGTCCAGTGATTATTTTCACATCGATACAGACGTATGTCCACATTATTCGGAATTTCGTAGTTAGAATGGTTTTCATTTTACAGAAAGATGCAATATTATAGTTCTATGTTACGATTAGTTACATACAACAGTTATCAATGTTACTGGTGTCTACACAACATCTTCGTAACTAAACACGTGGATTAACGTTGCAAATTAAGGTCTATAACGTTCTTCACTGGCATGGTTTCCCAGAAAGGGCGCCTGTTTTCTGGCATCAATGGCACGAGATGGTCGACGATGCCTTTCTTCTTATCAGAATTTATCCCTCGGGGCAAGTTTCGAATGAAAAGTTCTTTTTCAGGAGAGAATATGCGCGGAATTCGTTTTCATTGAATGAGTACTTGAACAGCATCTCATTGGATCCTCTGCGGAAGCATGCTACGACAATCGCACTCATCCGTGGTCTATCTTCATATTTGTTGATTCTGTGCTTGCTGACACCATTAGGCCAATCGCTGAAGTCATCGCAATTGAGGACCTTGACATTCATTTGTCCTGAGATCTTCTTCTGAAAGTCACCAAAGTCGGCGATAGTCTTGTTCTTCAGTGCCTTTTCGCATCTGTGGTGCGCCGAGTCTGCGGACATGAACGTGTGCCTTGACTCGAGGAACTTCATTTGTATTGCTTTAGCAGATATGAAGTTCGAATTCACTGCAAACAACTAGGTGCTGAATAGGGCTCATTGCTTGTTCTGTGCCTTGCAGTTGTCGGCATACAGGGTTATGTAGGTCTTGTCCCTCTGCTCAAACAGCCAACTCCAGTATGCTCGTTCGTTCGTTCCTCGTTTTGCGTCTCTTCTTCCCGGTTCCGGGGCTGGACGTAGATGCGATGACCCGTTTCCTTCTCGAACGATCTAGAGCAATGTCTTCCGACACCTCCAGAGTCTCCAGATCTTCATGGATACAGGCTTGCCAAGTCTTCTTAGGTCTTCCAGGTGGACGGCAACCATCGACTGACAAGTTGTAGACTTCATTAATGACGTCACCATTGGCTCTTCTTACGTGGCCAAACCAGCGCAGACGTCTTTGCCGCAGGCGGACTGGAAGTTCGGGCAAACCACAGCGTCTCGCTACTTCTTCGCTTGTAACTTTGTCTTTCAACCTGAGCTTTGCCATATACCTCAGCATTCGTCTGTCAGTACTTCTCAGAAGTTCAACCAGCCTTAGGCTGAGGGGCCACGTTTCTGCGCCGTAGATGAGAACTGATCTTACACACATCTCATACACATGGGCTCTACACTTGAATGGGATGCCTTTGTTGGTAAGAAGACTGGCCAATTCTCTCCATTTCGTCCATGAAGCCGCGATGCGAGTCCGAACCGCTCCTTCTGCGCTTGCCTCTTGCCTCTGCGCTCACGATATCTTCCCCATCCCGTCCTGCAGATCCTTCCTGCCAGATGATTGCCTTATCGGATTCATTCACGTCATTATCTCGTCGGGCTTCCTTCGCTGGTTTCAACAATGCGTACGTCAGGTTGAACGCTATCAGTCGTGAAGTATATAAGCAGATATTGTGCGGCAGCGCTGGTATGAGGAAGACTTTCATATCAATACTGTTCATGTTTAGACAAGTAACCTGGCAATTGATAAATTTATCAACGTTCAATCTCGGATGCGGTATTAAGTAATTGCACAATGCAGTCCGCCCTCCACGTGCCTGCGTTAAAGCAGTGCCTTCCTGGCTAATTCACGCTCTCAACAGATGGTCCGGTGGCCTTGTGGTTAGAGGGAGGGTATGCTTGTACGTCCTCTACCTCCAACGTCGCTGGTTCAAACCTACCCACGACTGATGAGGCCCAACAGGCCGAAACATGTCTCGTGGTGGTTACATCTGCTGAGATTTGATAAATTTAGACAATACTGTTCAATTTTGTAGACTTAGCGTCAGTGTAGAAATCAATTTAGGGCGAACTTATTGTGATAATTTTATCAAATGGACGTAAGTCCATTTATTAGCCGATCATTTTCAGGAAAAGAGACGTAACTACGGACTTGCGTCTCTTTGCGTCATTAAGGTTGGCACACACGTACCGACTGGCCAGGCTGTAAATGCATTTATAAACTATTGGATCTTGCTCTCTTTGCGATGCATTAAGGTTGGACATACGTCCGACTGCCTTGTTAATCATTATAGACTTTGGACTTACGACTCTTTGCGTCATTAAGGTTGGACATACGTCCGACTACATGACCTTGTATATATCATGACTATAGACTTGTGGACCTTACGTCTACTCAGTGCGTCATTAAGGTTGGATAGAAATTCAAGGAAGGGTATTGGGGTTCAATGTTACATGACAAAAACATGCAAGGTAAAGAACTAAATTATTGCCCGGTCTTAAAACCCCCTATAATAGTATAGAAACAACATGTGTTTTTTATCATATTAAGCATATCAACTTTTCATAAAAATTTTTGTATTTCTATATAACTCTTATCCATTTGCATTTTTTTCTATTTATGTATTATAACAACAAACGAATACGAATAACAGGAGAAATATAATTACAAATAATTTAAAATATAAAATACGTCTCGACATGCCTTGTTAATCATTATAGACTTTGGACTTCGATCCTCTTTCGTCATTAAGTTGGCACATAATACTGTCCGAACTGTCCTTGTAATCATTATATGACTTGGACTTACGTCCTCTTTGGCGTCATTAAGGTTGAACATACGTCCGACTGCCTATGATTAATCAGACATACTTTTGGACTTGCGTCCTTTGCGTCATTAAGGTAGGACATTAACGTTCCGACTAAGCCCTTGTTAATCAGTAAACAACCTTGGACGTACGTTCTCTCTGCGTCATGAAGGTTGAACATACGTCCGACTGCCTTGTTAATCATTATAGACTTTGGACTTACGTCTCTTTGCGTCATTAAGGTTGGACATACGTCCGACTGCCTTGTTAATCATTATAGACTTTGGACTTACGTCTCTTTGCGTCATTAAGGTTGGACATACGTCCGACTGCCTTGTTAATCATTATAAACTTTGGACTTACGTCTCTTTGCGTCATTAAGGTTGGACATACGTCCGACTGCCTTGTTAATCATCATAGACTTTGGACTTACGTCTCTTTGCGTCATTAAGGTTGGACATACGTCCGACTGCCTTGTTAATCATTATAGACTTTGGACTTACGTCTCTTTGCGTCATTAAGGTTGGACATACGTCCGACTGCCTTGTTAATCATTATAAACTTTGGACTTACGTCTCTTTGCGTCATTAAGGTTGGACATACGTCCGACTGCCTTGTTAATCATTATAGACTTTGGACTTACGTCTCTTTGCGTCATTAAGGTTGGACATACGTCCGACTGCCTTGTTAATCATTATAAACTTTGGACTTACGTCTCTTTGCGTCATTAAGGTTGGACATACGTCCGACTGCCTTGTTAATCATTATAAACTTTGGACTTACGTCTCTTTGCGTCATTAAGGTTGGACATACGTCCGACTGCCTTGTTAATCATTATAGACTTTGGACTTACGTCTCTTTGCGTCATTAAGGTTGGACATACGTCCGACTGCCTTGTTAATCATTATAAACTTTGGACTTACGTCTCTTTGCGTCATTAAGGTTGGACATACGTCCGACTGCCTTGTTAATCATTATAGACTTTGGACTTACGTCTCTTTGCGTCATTAAGGTTGGACATACGTCCGACTGCCTTGTTAATCATTATAAACTTTGGACTTACGTCTCTTTGCGTCATTAAGGTTGGACATACGTCCGACTGCCTTGTTAATCATTATAAACTTTGGACTTACGTCTCTTTGCGTCATTAAGGTTGGACATACGTCCGACTGCCTTGTTAATCATTATAGACTTTGGACTTACGTCTCTTTGCGTCATTAAGGTTGGACATACGTCCGACTGCCTTGTTAATCATTATAAACTTTGGACTTACGTCTCTTTGCGTCATTAAGGTTGGACATACGTCCGACTGCCTTGTTAATCATTATAAACTTTGGACTTACGTCTCTTTGCGTCATTAAGGTTGGACATACGTCCGACTGCCTTGTTAATCATTATAGACTTTGGACTTACGTCTCTTTGCGTCATTAAGGTTGGACATACGTCCGACTGCCTTGTTAATCATTATAAACTTTGGACTTACGTCTCTTTGCGTCATTAAGGTTGGACATACGTCCGACTGCCTTGTTAATCATTATAAACTTTGGACTTACGTCTCTTTGCGTCATTAAGGTTGGACATACGTCCGACTGCCTTGTTAATCATTATAAACTTTGGACTTACGTCTCTTTGCGTCATTAAGGTTGGACATACGTCCGACTGCCTTGTTAATCATTATAAACTTTGGACTTACGTCTCTTTGCGTCATTAAGGTTGGACATACGTCCCGAATATCGGTCCGACGTATTATTGTATATTTGCGTGCCGTACACAGTTGGATATCTGATTTGATTTCTGCGACGGTAGTCTTACGCGGGCGAACTAATAAAGATGTTGGGTCGACGTGTCGTTTGGTTTATGAGTTACGGTGGAGGTCGACATTTTAACACTCCATACGTTGTTTTCCGACGTAGATACATCTACTGTGACCAATCTTGATCAACGTGTTGTTCGTTTGATTTACTGCCCCCTTTTGTTTTGCGACTACTTGATGATGTTGATTTCCGACTTTGAGTCAGACATGTCAAAAACTGCGTCTGACTGTATGTACGTAAAACTGATTGATTTAATCATGCTAATACTGTGTTCTATGATTCTTGTGTTACATGTCCTGCGACTTTTTCGATCCGACATATGATGCCGACTAAATGAGATTTTTTTCGACAAATCGAACATGTACGTGGGTATGTAAGAACATCATGTTTCGAGTCACTGACAGTTGGAGTGTAACGTGTACTTTACCCTCCTTGTGAACGTGGGTTTGTAGGTTGTCTGTTTGGTGACCTGAGGTGGATGGTGTGTTAGTTCATAGTAGTATGTTAAATGAACTGTATATTTACCACGTTACTACAGTTTTAGCTTTATGTATGAAGACTCTGAATCTAATTTGTCTGCTATTCTTCGTGAATGACTCTTTTTGGAGTACCTCTCATTCGAAACTTTGGTTGCGGAGTAAGTTTTCATTACAGTCTAGTAACTTTTGTAATGCTGTTCTGCTTTGTTAGGACTAACGATTTTTTATCCTTACGTTTCCGTCTGGGATATTTGAACTAGGCTTCATTATAATTTGCGCAGTTAGTTACAAGTATTAACTGTTCCAACTTGGTAGAGGGACCTACACTACACTTTACCAGTAGGTCATTTAGGA
>CAJQUW010015245.1:0-35215 GCA_907163375.1 Prostheceraeus crozeri
AACCTCTATTTCATGAATATTCATGAATTTTTTCATGAATGAACTATTGAATTTTGAAATATATAATTGAATATAATATAATATAATAGAATATAATAGAATATAATAGAATATAATATTGAATTTGAAATATATATGAATTTTTTCATGAACTATTTCATGAATTTCATGATAAACCTCTATTCAGCCGCACATCTTTTGCATGGCAATTTGATCTATTGTTTATTTAATTTCATTGTTGTTAATTGCATTCACGACATGGCTTAAGATGCTTTGGTGGACAATCGATCCCCGCTACTTGCCTTAATGTCGGCGGTCACAATTGTGACGTGTTATTTATACATTGATTATTATTGCCTTGACAACTGATGTGTGGTGGTGAGGGTTTGATCCTGCCAACTGACAGAGTCGCGTAAGTGGCTCGTAGCTCAGGTGGTTAGAGCACAGGTCTAGTTAACCTTGGTCGTAGGTTCGAATCCTACCAGCCGCACATCTTTTGCATGGCAATTTGATCTATTGTTTATTTAATTTCATTGTTGTTAATTGCATTCACGACATGGCTTAAGATGCTTTGGTGGACAATCGATCCCCGCTACTTGCCTTAATGTCGGCGGTCACAATTGTGACGTGTTATTTATCCATTGATTATTATTGCCTTGACAACTGATGTGTGGTGGTGAGGGTTTGATCCTGCCAACTGACAGAGTCGCGTCAGTGGCTCGTAGCTCAGGTTTGAGTTTAGAGCACAGGTCTAGAGTTAACCTTGGTCGTAGGTTCGAATCCTACCAGCCGCACATCTTTTGCATGGCAATTTGATCTATTGTTTATTTAATTTCATTGTTGTTAATTGCATTCACGACATGGCTTAAGATGCTTTGGTGGACAATCGATCCCCGCTACTTGCCATAATGTCGGCGGTCACAATTGTGACGTGTTATTTATCCATTGATTATTATTGCCTTGACAACTGATGTGTGGTGGTGAGGGTTTGATCCTGCCAATTGACACAGTCCCGTAAGTGGCTCGTAGCTCAGGTGGTTAGAGCACAGGTCTAGTTAACCTTGGTCGTAGGTTCGAATCCTACCAGCCGCACATCTTTTGCATGGCAATTTGATCTATTGTTTATTTAATTTCATTGTTGTTAATTGCATTCACGACATGGCTTAAGATGCTTTGGTGGACAATCGATCCCCGCTACTTGCCTTAATGTCGGCGGTCACAATTGTGACGTGTTATTTATCCATTGATTATTATTGCCTTTACAACTGATGTGTGGTGGTGAGGGTTTGATTCCTGCCAACTGACAGAGTCGCGTAAGTGGCTCGTAGCTCAGGTGGTTAGAGCACAGTCAAGTTAAACCTTGGTCGTAGGTTCGAATCCTACCAGCCGCACATCTTTTGCATGCAATTTGATCTATTGTTTATTTAATTTCATTGTTGTTAATTGCATTCACGACATGGCTTAAGATGCTTTGGTGGACAATCGATCCCCGCTACTTGCCTTAATGTCGGCGGTCACAATTGTGACGTGTTATTTATCCATTGATTAATTATTGCCTTGACAAACTGATGTGTGGTGGTGAGGTTTGATCCTGCCAAACGACAGAGTCGCGTAAGTGGCTCGTAGCTCAGTTTGGTTTAGAGCACAGGTACTAGTTAAACCTTGGTCGTAGGTTCGAATCCCTACCAGCCGCACATCTTTTCGCATGGCAATTTGATCTATCGTTTATTTAATTTTCATTGTTGTTAATTGCATTCACGACATGGTTTAAGATGCTTTGGTGGACAATCGATCCCCGCTACTTGCCTTAATGTCGGCGGTCACAATTGTGACGTGTTATTTATTCATTGATTATTATTGCCTTGACAACTGATGTGTGGTGGTGAGGGTTTTTGATCTTGCCAATTGACCGGAGTCGCGTAAGTGGCTCGTTAGCTCAGTTGACGTTAGGAGCACGAGGTCTAGTTAACCTGGGTCGTAGGTTCGAAATCCTACCAGCCGCACATCTCTTTGCATGGCAATTTGATCTATCGTTTATTTAATTTCATTGTTGTTAATTGTACTGATTTTTGATAAATCGGCCGCAAATTAATAAACTATTTCTCAGAGGTTCCCGGCTGGTGACCGCAATTTTCAAATTAATTATTTATTTTCCAATTCTGAACTTTGGCCGAGGCCGAATTTTTTTCGCAGCCGTAACAGTAATCTTAATATCATTGATGAAATAATCATGTTTCATAGATCATCCTATACTCAGACTTCACGGGAAAATATGGTAATTCATTAGTATATAAAACCCATGCAGATCCATGATTTAAGCACTGATTTTATTGTTGTAGGCCTATTCACTTTTACATTAGCTTCTGTTGATCTCATAAATTCTATTTTAGGATATTCGACTATGTCCATCCAATCCGCGAGGAGGACCTTTGCTTGCATGAAGATCAACTTTCGAAAACGAGGAGAAAGAGAAGTCCATTTCCCAAGTACGAAAAATTAAACGTCGAAGATGGCGATAAAAGCGTGCCAACAAAAGCCAGCTTCTTCAGGACAGGTGACATGGAATATATTGAAACAAAATAATGTACACAGAATGTCCGACAATACGGCGGAGTGATGATACAAAGGGGTGTGACGCGATGCAGAAGTTCACACATCCCAGATTTTATGTAAACAATTATTACCAGCGATTCAACAGAAAATGATTTTTTTTCGACAAAAAAGTCGCATGTAGATAGACAGCAACTTCTTTCTTTCGATTTATCCAGGTGCTGGTCACAGTCAGAGAACAGGAATTTTGCACTAGTGCGAACGGAAACGTCACCGATAAATCAGATATATCTGATTTTGACTCAAACGATGTCCCAGAATTTCACTGTGGGAGGACTTACTTGAGGGCAACCACAGAATTTAGATTCATATCTTGCGCGCGCTTTCTCGGTTATCCTAGAAAGAAAGATTTGTTATGTAACCTTATATATCGGAAATGGCACATCCCAGGAATTTAGACAACTTGCTCCTTCTCGAATGGATAATTCATGCATCACTTGCTATTGGACAATGGCAAACAATAAGCTTGTCAGCAGAGGGTACCACATCTCCGCCAGTGGGTGGAGAGTCCTGTGGCGTGCTGTGATATCACTTTCGCACACACCAAAACACACATCGAATGCCTGGCTTCGAATTCAATGTATGCACTATTACAGTGAGCCAATGCCGAGGAGAGGATCATCAATGTGAACTAGTTTTTCGTACGCCTGCTACTTTCTTTAATAATGATCGGAAGGGTCAACATTATGGAGAAAACTTGTACGCAATGATCCGAATTCTTCGAATCTGAAGGAATTTTGGCAATCGAAGCACTTTGCTGGAACTCACATTAATCCGCAAGCGGCGCACGACTTTTTTTCCTATCTCTGTAAGGTATTAGGAATTCCTTCTTGCCACTTAATAGGTTCCTCAATGTGCCGTCAATTTCGCATTAACCACACTTCTAGCAAACCGAAGCAGATAAACAAAATATTTAATTCTGTGGAGGCAACTATTGCAACAAACATGTCTGATCATCAGATAAATAGAATATTGCAAGTCTTACGGAGTCATAAGATAGGACCGTTGCCACTTGACAGCAGAACTTTGAAAAGGAAAAATAATCATCCACTTAAGATTGAAATGAAATCTGGAATGAGTATATTACAAAATTGAGGATATGAAAAACAAAAATTCGGTACGCGCTAACGTCGCTACCCATCCCTACCTTAATCGATTAATATTGACTCATTGCTGATCAAGGATAACATAGACGGTCTTCCACTCTTTAAAAGTTCCAATTTATCCTGTTGGCCATTATTAGCCAAGATAGACAATTTGCTCCCACACATCGTATTTCCTGTTGTAATCACTGTCGGTGTCAGTAAACCCCAAGACTTGGTATTTTCGCAAGATTCTGTAGAGGAAATCAAACATCTTACACAGAACTGGAATAGAATTTAATGGTCGTAACTTGAAAGTTGAATTTTCAGCCCATATCTGTGATACACCAGCAAGACGAATGGTTGAAGAACACTATGTCTTTTAATGTATTTTATGGATGTGACTATTGTGAATCTAAGGGTAAATCTGATGGAAAGAGAGAATGGTTTGGACACAAATAGATTCGATTGAGCGAACAGACGAAAAAGCTTTCGTGAAAGGAGACAACCAGTATCATCACAAACTTCTTCACTCCTCATCCATTTGAATCTATCACTTGTGATATGATTAACTCTTTTTCCCTTATGATGTAATGCATTTATATAGTGGCCTTATGATGAGAATCTTAACTTGGATTACCACGCGGGACCAAAAAAGAGTGTCCAAAGGTTTGCCATGCGTATGTCTGCATCATACAAACGTCAGCATTATTGAATGAGCGAATGAAAATGCGTTACGATAAATGCATTCCCAATTGTTTTTCCCGTCGTCTAGAACTCTCAAAGAACTTCAACGTTTCAAAGCTACTGAAATGCGCCAGCTGTTGCTATACACATCTAAAGTATGTGTTCAGGGATGTATTAGCAAGCAGAAGCATTCGAGCACATGTGTGTGTTGAGTATTGCATGTTCCTTGCTGTCTGATTCTTCCAAAAGTTGAATCAAGTATTGAGTTGGCCAGTAAACTTCTTCAAGTCTTTTAATAAAGATGCTCGTCAACTGTACGGAGACTCCGTTTTTCTTCATAATGTACATTCCCCTTCTACATTTGCCTAAAACAGCCGCGGTTCACGGGAAAACTTAGATTCAGTCTCAGCGTAATGCGTTTGAGAGTAAGCTTGGGAATTAAAAAAGCTTGTGAGGTCGCAATCAAGACCCTATTGTTTCTCTTGTTAGAAATGTTTTGCTTCGACAAAAAGCCAAATGAGAGAGAGTTGATCGTAAGTAAAGATGCTAAGATATACACTTCTTATCCAAACAACATTTATATTGACATTCGGCATCATGTTTGCTATGAAGCGTATGGAGAAGCTTCTAGTACAACAATCAGAAGTTCGGAAATACATGAGTGTTCGACCTTACCTCTTAAAGCCAGTGACTCATCTTCTATTGGGTGCTATAAAGTTAATACTTTGAATTATATATACGTCACTCAAGAAAATTTCAAGAACTTAAGTTCATAGCTAGAGGCATGAGATATCCGATTTGGATTTAATGCGAGGGCTGGAAGAACCAAATCAACTCTATATTTTATGGCAATGCTACACAATTCCCATGAAGAAAAGTTTGTTAATGCTGCAAACGTCGCTTATTAATCAGTCCTGACGAATTTCAGCTGTTCGTGTTTGCTAATGGCATCGCAAGAAATGGAGAAAAGAGTACGAATTCCTGTAAGACCCCATTAGGGCATCAGATATCAACACCTTCCGAGTTCTAATCACTTCAAGAAATGAGGAATCAGTGGAATCGAGAAAAATAACTGTAAGTATTCTTCGTGAGATTCGGTTCAATGATTTCACGGTGTCCATAGTTTTTTCATATTTGTATTCAAAACAAAAAAATTTCGAGCTTGCATATCCATTATATATTTTTATCTGTGCTCCTTGGAAAAGGAAACTTTCCGAGATTGATTATTGAATATTGATTTCAAAATGATTAACAAATGATTAAAACGAGTAGTGCTAGATTATATGTAGACAATCAGAATTCAGTAAAAATTATATTGCTGTTTCTGTCCAGTGAGTGATAGAAATCTTTAGGGGTAATCGTGATTCAGGCCATAACTCTTGTTCATGAAGGGTCGGCAGTCGGAGACCCGAGACTTTCTGAGAAAAGTACATCTTTTCTTTACTTGAAGATTCTGGCAAAATAAAGGAGTGGGAACACCTGATTTTATCAGATTTTATTGTATATATTTATTGATAAGCAGGATTGTCTATGTTCGAAAAGAAAAGTGTTTTCTTAGGATTGAGATGATAGTCGTCTGTTGGTTTGTACACAATGTCATTTTAGGCTGTTGATTGAACATGACTGGCGAGTATGACTTGGTGACTCGATGACCATTATAACCTAGTGTCAGAAAAAAAATTTTGCTGACCGTGTTAATATTTGCAATCAGTAAAATCAATCTTAGGTAAGTCACAAAAATGTCATTGAATTGCGTCATTCAGAATGCGTAGGAACACTGCATGGGGCATATTATAAACGTATTTTGATGACAGTTATGTTGCTCTATGAGGACATGACTATGAAATTAAACCCTATATAGGGTAATTGAGCAACTTCTTCGGTTTCCATAATGACTGACCACTTCATTACTATAACATACTTATATTCTGACTTGTATCAAGCATCAACAGTATTAGATTATCACCATCTAGTTCTTCATTATTTGCATATACATAAATTGTTGAATTTGATTTTCTTTGCAGTTCACAGTCTTCGACTTTTTTTCGACGACAGACCAAAGTCACTGTTCACAGTTCCGTCTTCTTGGGTAATTCCGAAATCAACTAAACAGAGGCATCAGTTGTGCTTTTGGCCGGATCCTTTATCCGTGGATGAGAGGTGAGTGGAGTTTCTATCAGACTGTCCATTTAATGTTTGTTTACTTATTCTCAAACGTTATGAACGGTGTGCATACTCGTATAGAAAACTATATGTCACGGTTGGTGTGGCCTACTCGCATATAACTATAATGGAAAAAGTAATCCATCATGTTTTTTCGTTGATCTATAGTTTGAAAACTTGTCTGTCCCGCCTGCAACGAATTCTGTCTGTCATATCTGGACATAGACATGGATAACTGTAAGTGAAAGAGTTTAGTAAATGTGGGTTATAATTCATCATAAATACGTCTAAGCTGCCGTGACGTGAATAAGTTAAATCTGGTAATAATTGAGATCTTATGATACTAGTTGACATATGATAGGAAGATGAGAATCCGATATCTACAAAGAAAGGAATTAGTAATAATCGGCTTAATTTTATTTAACCAAGTGATACGTGCTAACATCAGGACTGCTTCAAGGTTGATCATGTTAACGGAATGCATGAGATTTTGAACATCATTTTTTCAATTACCAGAATAATACTGAACTTCAATTTTCATTTAGATCGGTTATCAGAATTCATAAAAGTGAAGAAATCATAATGGATAAGTAATAGAAGGATATCCTAGTAACTCGTGTTATCTGATATTGATTAGTGATAGAAATTTCTAATCAATTGTATCAATTTGTTTCCAAGAAGAATTTCCACATCTTATTGAAAGATCATCTGTGTCCAAATAAAAAGGAATGGATTCAGTTACCAGGCAGTGAGAAAGGTCATTTTAATTCTCGAAAAGAAGCCGATGATGTCTCAAATCATTGATTGGTTCACATCCCACTGACAGCGAAAACGATACGGGCAGATCGCATTTCACGTAAACTCCTTTAGATTAATACAAATGAAACGTGCAGATACGGTGACTTACAAGAAAGTACAATGAATGATACTTCAGAAACTCAAGCGAATTCTCCAATTAATGAAAGTAAGAAACAAAGAAATATCTTTTATGAGTATAGTGTCTAAAGTTCATGTTCGAATGTCAGCTATTGATCACAGTAATGATAACCTTACATTCTATTCCTATTTTCTCTTACCACATGGAGACATGAAAATATATGGTCTTGTCTTGATTTGTTTGCGAGAACATATTTGTACCGGATATTTCGGAATCTGTCCATTGGAACGCATACTTGAGTTAAAATATCAATACATCTGTCTCAGATAAGGAAGTTAAGTATAGACGTTTCACGTGAACTGGTACATGCAGGACTTCATTTTGTTGATTAATAAGCTGTCTGTGATTATTTGTAATCTGAATGTTCATTACAAAGGTTCCTGATTGAATCGATTTCCTCCGATGAAATCTAATTCTCGTATTCAATTATCTATAATCGTCATTAAATAAGAGAATAACTTTCATTCCAGGTGCTGATTATACGAATAATTACTTTCAAACTGAAGTAACCTCACCCTGGTCTACCCAGCGTTATGGAGACAAAGGACTCGCCCGGGTGGTCGTGGATTCCACTGAACTACATTAGAAATAAAATGAAGATTTTAACAGTACGTGATACATCTTGATTCCATTATTTGATGTAACATTGGTTTTTATAGGCAACAAGCATGCAGTCTAATTATGGTATTAGCAATCTCCAGCATATCGCTTTAAGCAAAATACCGATGTCAAATTTTTCTTGTGATAATTATTATTCAGTCGCATATTTTATTTTTCTTGTTAGGACAATCTCGAGGAAACAGAAGATATCAAATAGGATAATCCTCCTAGGACGGATGGATTCCAGAACTTCCACAAATCGAAAACTAGATGCGGCTGACGATGCTATGGAGACACTTAAAAGCTGTTCGACCTTCCGTTGAAAGAAGTTAGCGAGGTAAAAATCTTTGTTAGATCAAAAATAATATAAGTCTCAGCTCAGTGATATGAGCTGTCACTTGCGGTGAATCAAGTAGTCACTAGATGTCCGTAACCGCTATTGTGGTATTACTCTCTTGAATGAAGTCTTGATTATAATAAAATGTCAGGTGGTATCCATGAGCTCTTACCGTGTTGAAGTCATTAAAAAACGTAGCCCTACTTTTTCAAATCGTGTCCACCTAAGTTCTATAAGTTACATTTGAAAAGTAATGGAGAATACTTATTAAGCATTAAGTTGACCGGAATTCAGCACTCAGGGTTAGTCATCAGTTTGGGGATTCAGATTTACTGTGTGATGGTTACTTACATCAATCACAAGTTGGACTTACGAGAAATGCAAAAATTGTAGTTTGATTATGAAACTTAGCGGTGATTTCAAGGTTTTATGAGAAGTCAAAAGTCAAAATGATTTTATTCCAAAAAAATTGGATAATCATAACATAATTGTAACTTATCAAAATTGTACGTGTATTCCAGCACCAGGAAATATGACAACAAAGAAAAGCGTTGAGAAATGTTCATTAATAAACTCATCCCGCAATCAAAAGATAAAATGAACCACTAGAAGTAGGCGGGGTAGCTCCTCAGGTCCTCAGAGGGTGCAGAACTTCTTTATTAAAATGGTATATGAAAACGGATTTTCCTCATGGTGCATTAATGTATGAGATTCACTCAGTTTATTGTTTCACATTTGCGCGTGTAGCCGTGTTTTGCGATAAAAGACTGGAAATGCGAGTGTTTTTTGTACCTGATAGCGCGTTGCGGGTTAACCCATCTGATCAATCTTTCAGCATGAAACTAAAAATAGTAGGCTTCAGTTTATAAGCATTCGGCAACAAGCAATTAACCTATTTCAATGAAATGAATGCATGCGAGGCTTTTTTGTAGCAGTAGACATCATGAAATTGCTTCTTAATACAAAGGTATTGTGCCAATGGCTTTTGAAACGCTACTATCGTATGTTTAAGAAAGCTGAACGACGCTCACCGTCAAACCAGGTTAATAACGTTTTACATAAAATAAGCTACCCCGATGTTTTGACAACGATTCTAGATGTAAAACTTAGTTCCACAATATCGGCCGGGTATGGAAAACTCAGGTCTGTGAGGGTTAATATGTACCAAATCGATGACTTTTCAAGTGCGTTCTACGTGTAATGCTGTCATTTTCACTGAAATTGTCTGACAAAAATATTCTATTTTTAACACAGTATGCTTAGAAATCTACAAATAGTTGCTTTCTGGCTTATAAAATAGCGCTGCTAATTCACATCTTTAATGATGATATTTTGAAATGTGATCATATATTTTTGAAATCCTTAAATTGAGGACCTTGTGTAATTATGCATCAGTATCGCCACAGGACACGTTTTTCGACATAATTGTATGACATTTAATCACTCCTTATATCAGGATTCGACCTAGAAGTGGATTTGATCCAGACTTGCGATCAATCGGATAAAGTAATGTGACTTCTCGTCTTTTGGCCTTAACTAGGTATAAAAACACATGTGCAAATGGCATTCGGTAATCTTCATCAGTTTCGAACATTTTTTAGTGTTTTTGATACCCAATGAAGGCCAGTAGTCGCACTACTTAAAAGAAAAAAAACAAGTTGAAACTAGTCATGATCACTGAATTTAAACGAGTAATCAGATAGCCTAATCACAGAAGATATTCTCCACTCATAATTTTGTATCTGTTTTTTCATCTGATTTGTTCCATTACGCTTACTTGTCAATTTCCTAATAAAAGAAGTAGTGAAATATTAGAAATAAACGTTATGACTCAATCTTGCTGTTCAAGCAATGCTCAACAGAATAGCAATAAATAACGGTACCACAGTCGGTTCGTTCATAAAAACTGCGGGATTTGTAAAATTCCATAATGCATGAATCCGATGAACCTGTAATGAACTGTTTCATTTTTTAAACAATTTTATCAATTTGGTTTGCTTAAAATATTGGATTACTTCTAATTAGGTCCTAATGACAAATAAAACGTCCATGAATAACGTCTCTTAGAATTCAATAGCGAAATGACTCACGTTATACACAGCGATTGACTGTTTCGCGTAAAACAAGAACCTATCTAGAATCCTAAATTTTCTGTATGAATTATGTAAAAACGATCGTGTTTAGTGTCTCATTCGTACTTAGGTCATTAATAAAGCATGATAACCTACGAAAATCGTTAATTGGGACTAACCAAAGTAGAATAAGCACTGACTAATTACGCAACCTTGCAATATGTGCTTCATTCTGTTTCAGTTGCGCGATTGGAAGCTATGATTCAAGGTGGTGGATGAGTCATCAAAGAAGATGAGATCGACTATTCGAAAGTGCTTATGTACATTAAGTCCAAAAACCTCGACCAGTGAACAATCAACGATTAACAAAACAGCCAGGGCGGTGTTTCGGTTAATAGCCCCTGATGAAGTATTTCAATATTACACACGGGAATCTACAACGAAATCAACGAAAAAACCTCGGGCTTCAATACATCCTCGATTAAACCAGTTGCTGACGACTGTCATTATGACTACTACTGGTTCTGGGCTTGACAAAAGTCGTACAGGGATTAGCTACCATCTGTCACGCTGCTCCGACAGGCAGAAAAGCAGACGCGTTTTTGAGATGAATTCCTCAGCGAGCAGTGATTTTTCCCATTTCGACCAACGTTCGGAAAGTGATACTGACAAAGATCTTGACGTCAACGCCGATTAACTTATTTTGTTCTGTTGTCACGTGTTGTTGAACAGAATTCTCTGGAATCGGGCCTTGGCTATTTTCTAACTTTTAGCAGCTTGCTACAGATCGTCATATTTCTTCCAAAATTCTTCTACAGTCCGTTTCATAAAAAGTGGATCATCCTACAATTTGACTAAATAAAACATAAGTATGATACAGAAAGCATTTTTCATGTTATTTCATGTCCCTAATATATTTGAATGTCCTTATATAATCTGATAAGCTGTGATACAGTAACGGTTCTAAAGAAGCTAATATTTTGTGGCCCTACCCTTATTGTTAATGACATTATCAATTCGTCTAGGCATTGATTCGATGATATCGTTGATTTTTGACTGATCTAGCTTTCTCCACTCTCTTTTTAACAGCGACGTAAATTGTGATACGCCATCTGTAGGTAGCAGTGAACGACGAACGTTACGTTTTAGAATACTCCATACATTTTCTATGGGATTCAGATCAGGAGAACGAGCTGGCCAAGATAATGTCCTAAGCCCTAATTGAGACTTGCATAAGTTGACTCTACTACTCATGTGATACGTAGCATTATCATCCATAAATAACCAAGTCGATGGATCACCAAGTTGATCTGTCATTTGGCCAATGTTCATTCGTAAAACATTCACATAGCGTTCAGAATTCATGGTTCCTTGCTGTATGTGAAGTTCAGAGCGGCCATTGGTCCAAATGCCAGCCTAAATCAGTAGAGTCGCACCACCTTGTACCCGGGGACGATGTAAATGTCTCGGAATTTCCTGATCAGATTTTATCCATAATCTCAATCGACCATCACTATCCTTCAGACGGACTGATGCCTCATCAGACCAGTCAACCCGATCCCATTGATTTCGCCAGTGACAATGACTCATTGACCATCTGAGACGTCTTTTTGTATGCTGATCTGATAATTCGATCTGAGAGGGCCTCTTACAGCACTTGAAATTCGACTCAATAAGTCTTCTACGAATAGTGGACTTAGAAATAGACGAGTCTAGTGCAGCCATCTCAGTTAACGAGAGACTTGGATCAACTTCAACAAATCTCAAAATTAGGCGGTCTCTATGTTTGGATGTTTTGCGTGGACGGCCAGAGCCCTCTTTACGACGAAAGAAAAGCCTAGTTCTAGCAAGGCTGACACTTTGCCTTTTGTAAAATGCGATCTCGTTATTGTTCATTTGTGCTTTGTATTGTTTTCAACTGGTAAGAGATAGATTTCTAGCTGAAAGCAATCAGGAGTGCTGCCAACACCACCGCAACGAAGTCAGGAAGCTATGGAACATGAAGTCCAGTTAATCACATGTAGCAGTTACATTATTGTTGATGAATAATGGTGCTATACTGGCTCTGATTGACCGATTTTCTTTATTTTTGTTTTGCTTGATAGCTTTTGGCTTGCAGAACAACATATTACATAACAAAGGAAACAAATGTAATTTTATAAGAGTGAGGTATGATTTTGTGTAACATTGCTAAATGAAGATCAAATTATCTACTACTTTTATATCTATAACAGGAAAACAACTCAATATTCATGCTTGAAATTTCCAACAATGATATTAGTAAGCACAACTGACATATCTTCCAAATTTCAGAGAAATTCGTTCAAGTTTGGCGGAGTTAGACAAAGTTGAAGTTAAGGCGATGTTTAAGGGTGATCCATTTTTTATGAAACAATCTGTAGTTCAGTTTTGGTGCACTCGTGACTGTGACAGTTACAACTGTGTTCTACTTTAGTAAATTTTATTTTATTTAACGCATTAACTACGATGAGTATGTTGATCAAGTGACTGATTTCTCTGGAAAATCAGGTTTACGTAATTGTCTTCATTTTGTACATCTGAGATGCATGTTTAGTTTTATTACTGTACTGCAAACCCTCAACTTTTGTTGTTATGATTGTTAAGCGACTCGTTTCTCTGTAAAATCATGCTGACGTAATTGTTTATTTTATTGTACACTTGAGCTGCAAGTATAGTTTTATTACTGGTGCTCCAAACCCTCAACTTTTAATATAATTGTTAAACGACTAGTTTCTTCGTAAAATCAGGCTGACGTAATTGTTTTTATATTGTACACCTGAGATGCATGATTAGTTTTATTACTGGTACTCAGAACCCTCAACTTTTGTTATTATCATAATTGTTTAGATTTCTGTATTTCAATTTTTCTAAAATTAAATCTCGGCATTTGCATGATATTATTTTCCATCCTGCTTTAAGGACAATTTGGTTGTGAAGTAGCAATCGATTTTTATTTTAAGGACATGTCAGTAAGAAATAGACTCAACAAAAAAGACAGTACTCATCAGTGCTTGTCCGGAGGTATTCAACAATTGATTCCGAAAGGTAATAGTGGCCCTTGCACCGCGGTTATTTATTCGATATCCTGTTTTCTTGGTTATGGATAGCCAACGTATCTCCGCAGATAGTGGCCCTTACACCGCGGTTATTTATTTGATATCCTGTTTACTTGGTTATGGATAGTTAACGTATCTCCGCAGGTAGTGACCGTGGTTATTTATTTGATATCCTGTTTACTTGGTTATGGATAGCTAACGTATCTCCGCAGATAGTGGCCTTTACACCGCGGTTATTTATTTGATATCCTGTTATCTTGGTTATGGATATCTACCGGTACTCTGCAGCGATTACTCTCCTTCGTTGATAGCCGTCGGATATCACCTAACAGTAAGGAGGTGTATTACGGTGATCCGCTGATAACGGACGCTACACCGTGGTAGTCCGCAGGTATCCGTCGGATCTCATAGTGTTATCCACAGATATCAGAACGATACCTGACGCACATCCTCTGCGGTTAAATTTTGTCGTACGAAAAAACGCCGTTTAATCCGCGGATAGTTCCATTCCGTCTTAGAAACGGTTAAGATACGGATATCCTACAGAGCTCCCCTTGCTCGGTGGGTAGTAAAAGCCCGATATTGTGTAATAATCGCTTCAAAAATTCATTAGATGTTAGTAGGCCTGTATGTATAACGCTCTCTCTTTCCTTCTCTCGACTGAACTAAGAACAGATGCTACCTAATTCCGTGATTCAGAATCCCTTAAAAATGGGACAATCGCGGGATACCGGGATTGAAAACCCTACTTTACACCTAAGAGCTGCTATTCTGTTATTCAGATTTTTTCTGATGCTTGTTACGGTATTGTTAATTTCATATACCCTAATAATTGTTTAGTAAATTACATTTAAATTGTGAATTTGTTTTTATTGCATTTTAGGTTCAAGCCCATATGTATCAAATTATAAGCACTTGTAATAAATTATTGTTGCTTTATGTGACGAATTCCTTCTCATGTATTAAATATGCTTATTTTGTGGTGTTTCCACTTAATATACCCGGGAATATTAACCGGATCCAAACTTATTCTGCAATTTTTTATCATTTTTCAGTTAATATACCGGGTACATTAAGTGGAAAACTCCGGCATGCATGCATGTTTGAAATTTGAGATTAAAATTTCAAATATGGTTTATTATTATTTTTATACTTTTTAGTTCTGCATCTGATTGCCAATTATTGAAATGTTTCAGAATCATATTGCTTTTAGCCTCAGTGGCTTGATACAAGTCACCGAATTGGGTTGTTTCTTCATCTGCAGAAACTAAATACTAAAATGTGCGATTTTAGTGATATTTGAGTTGAACTAAAAGTTCGAATTATTTGACCTTTGACCTCATCTAATACAATGATGTAATCTCAGAGAGAATAATAATCATCGTTTCATTAACTACCTGAGCCAAATCATTCGATTGGTGCATGGTTTATTAGTTTTTGTTGTCATTGTCCATTTCAAGTATCGATCAAGTGGAAATTTGCTAAAAATTGTCGGTTTCTGACCTGTGACCTTCACCTCAGCCCAGGGATGACCTTAGAATTAAGCTGATGCTATTTTTCTGAATCCCCTTCCAATGCCTATTTGCTTGATGTGTGGTTTGAAAAAAATTGGTGCAACAGCTTGGGAGATGAGCAAGGGGGCGTTCTCCACCTCCCTCCAGTTGGGGGGGGGGGGGGCGCTTTAGGAAAAATACCGCAGTTGGCCGAGGGTTAATCTTAATTTCTGATCGACCTACTGATTAGCTCTCTATGTCTAGCTCCATGTAGCTTTATTGACAGGAACTATTCATTTCACGCATTTTTTTGGTTATTTTTGGATCTGCATGAAGGAGAAGGCTGCTGGATGAAAGCGGTGGCCTATCATAACTTTTAGATAAAGCAACTCCGCCGAATTCATAAGGAATTCACAAATATCAGCATGTTAATTATCAGCCTTACTAATAAGAGTATTTTCTGAAGCAAGATCGTATCACAAACTATCTGCCACTCAAATCATAATCAAAGACAATGATCATATTTAAAATCATAATAGGTAAATGGGCTCTCATTACTATTGAGATTCAAGAAATGACACAGATTTAGTGAATCATAAAATCATGCCGATGAAAACTGAATTAAAAGCTTGAAATTTCAGCCAGGAACCACAATAAGATCTCAACTATTCCATGAAGGCTGGCATTATGATCGGGTTCGTGACATTCCGCTTAATCAAGATGTCTGTTAGTAAGTGTTCATTTCTTTTGATAACTAATGAGTTTCATACTACTTACATAGTAGTTTCACGTCGCTAGTATATAAACACAGGAGTAATTTTCAAAAATTCAGCTTCTTAAAAATTAATCAAATATGTATTTGGACCACAGGAACGTAATCTACGCAAAAAACAGAATATCTCGATATGAAAATTTCACTGCTGACATCCTACTACATACTGCATTCACTCTATGCCGGCAGTGTTGAATCTCACAATTTCTCTGTGCGGCGACTTCGAACTATGCTTCGACATCGAAGACACTATGTCGAACTTGCTTCGACACGTCAGACTGAGCGGTCGTGTCTCCGCTGTTCTTGCGCAGATTGGGTAAATTTGGCTATTTCGTCGCTCTGCCAGGGAGTTAGGCCTTGAAATGTAAGGTTTTCAATAATGAAAATGGAAGTTTGCTCCCTCTGTTTTTATGCCTCAAAATAAAAAGTAAAAATATCTAATTTCTTCAGCGGACGTTTCGGGTCCAGACCCTTTATCAACGCAAGAATTATGGAATTTACAGAAGAGATTAAAAACGTATTTATACAAAATGACGAGAACAACTCTATGCGGCGCAACTGAAATGTGTCAGCCAAGCGGCAATTCATGTCGTCGATTAAGGCTCGGAGACCTAGCCTGAATCAACCTCGCTTCCCACAACGCACATTCAACACTGTCATACGTACACTTCAAGATATCGATCGTAAAATCATCAACACTCGCACAATTACAATCGCTAAGGACATGCGCACTCAAGGCACTCTTTACATCTCCATTATTTATACTGCGACAATGTTCTTGATAGCGAATTTTGAAGTTTCTAGATGATTTACCTACATAAATACAGTTACATATTTTACATTTGAATTCATAAACAATATTCTTAATGTTACATTTGTATTTATCTGGCAAAATATTACAGTATTTTACAGTTATAGTGCTTATTTACTTTTTTATTAGTGAAACAATCTTTTAGCTTTTTACTGTTTCTATTTACCAATCGGATGTTCAAGTTATATTTATTAATTAATGAGTTGATTTTTCTATTCGTTTTGTCGTTGAGGTAAGGGAGAAATAAATTGGCATCATACTTTTTATCCAAACGGGTCTTTCTACGTTTACGTTTATTTTTTATATCACGTTTTCTATATCCATTTTTCTTTAATTTTTCATTTATCTTAGTTAGAGCTTCATTCTTTAGTAAATCAGTTTTACATCTATTTTCTACCATATTCAAAGAATTAGTAATGAAATTATGTTTTATATGGCTAGGAATCCAACTATCCCTATTTAACAAATTGTCAGACTTTATGTCCTTGGTGTAGTACTTATAATACAATATTTATTCTTCTATCCAAATACTTATGTCAAGAAAATTTAGTTCAACTTCAGGTACTTCTATTGTAAACTGGATATTCTGGTTAACTTTATTAAAAACTTCGAGAATCTTATCAAAATCATTGCCTTCTTTTGGCAATGGTCCTATGATGATGTCGTCAATGTATCTTTTGTAGATACTTGGAATAATCTTACATTTAGTTTTTAAATTATCTAAAGCGATTTCTTCAATGTGATTCATAAATATGATAGCCAAAGGAGCAAAAGTTAGGCCTTGAGTTTGGTATCACTAGAATCCTCTGGTACTTATCTTGTCTGTGCTGGTGTCTATTTCGACGCTTCGCTTCGCCCTTCGCTGTACTTTGTCGACTTGTTAGTTGACCAGTGATCTGTGCTCATTTATCTCATTGTTACAAAGCTTCGTGATCTTCGCGGTAAAGAATTGAGTGACGTCATCGTGTGATATTCATCAGTGTCCATACCACAGAAGTAGACAGCTCGTCACTTGTTCTGTTTGACCAGAAGGGAAACATTGGAACATGTAACGTAAATGAAATGGCACAATCTCCTGACTAAATGCCATAGCAATCGAACAGTGAGCAGCCAGTTCAACATTAAACACGCCAAATTGTGCAAAGTTGCAGTGACTGTTATCAACCGGATAACACAGCAAATAGACACAGTCGATGTCAAGTTCTACAGAGAAGTTTGTGAACGTTTTTTCATGCGCCTGCTAACTTTTTTAAAAATGATCGGAGGGCCCAACATTATCGAGAACACTTCTGCGCAATGATCTGAATTCTTCGAATCTGAAGGAATCGTGGCGATCGGAGCATTTTGAAGGAATTCAGAGCACTCCGCAAGCGACGCACGACTATTTTTCCTATCTCTGCAAGGTATTAAAAATTTCTTTTTTGCCCACTTATTAAGTTCCTGCATGTGCCATCTGTTTGAACCAGTTTGCACTTCTAGCAAAGTGATACGATTAAACAATCTAATTCTGTGGTCCATACACTTCAGCAGCAATCTCGTCATCAGTTACTGGTTGAATCGTAAGTCAGCTGTTTCATCGTCGTAAATCAAGGACACCTATTTGCATAGAAATATACTGTTTATTTGAAGTTGACTAGAATGGAAATTGACTCAAGGTCGCGGCACATCCGGGGGAGCTAAGTTGGGGCATGAACCACCAATTAAAAGCTTCGATTTACACATGTGACTGATTCTAACCCAATGATACAGACGTTGGCAGGTGCATCTAAGTGAGTGAAAATGCGTGCGATTTATGTGCCGTTATTGTGCATTGCATGAAGCTTAATTTCCATTCAAGAGGTTTTATTGTTGTCAAATTCTATGCCTATTTGTGTCTACTTTGCTATTACCGATTTCTATGTTGGTAACCTCTCAGCCAGAGCCTAACTAGGTGTGTGACGAATTTTCCGAAACTTTGTCTTGATACTTGCAATATGACGAAATCAGAGAGATCTAAATCAAGAAAAAACAGTTCGAATGACGAGGAATCTTTGTCCACCGTTATTCGAGATGAAATGAGAGATGTCATCGCTCAAGAATTTGAAAAGTTGAAGGCTTCTATATTCAGAGAATTGAAAGATCAGGTGAAAGCTATTTTTGAGGATGAGCTGACTTTTCTCAATAATAAGATAGAAAAACAAAATGAAGTAATCGAACAATTGAAGTTATATGCTACCGAAAATAATAGATGAACGTTGACTGATATGCGGCGACAGGTGAGCTGCAACCTAGTTATTCAGGGAATAACTGAATGGGATGCAGAGAGGACAGAAGCAACATTTGAGAAAGTCGAGGACATTTTGAGCTCTCATCTACCTTCATGTTCGTCAAGCATTTAAAGTGTCACGAGACTTGGTAAGCCAGCTACTGGAAAATGTCGTGCTGTGAGAGTAGTGATGAACTCGATCGAAAGCAAGAAGCGAGTGCTACAAGCCGTTAATAAAAAGACAATACAGACACACGCGTGTATTTATTAATCCTGAAAGGACTTATCCGGACAGTAAAGAATTTCACAGATTGCGTTTAAAGGCAAAGGCTTTGAGACAGGAACATCCATTTAAGAACATTGCAATTAAACGAGGTGTTCTGCTTGTTGACGGAGAAGAGGTGGATAGAGAAAATCCTGATCAGTATTTGATGAGATTCATGTGACTTGCGGATTCGAAACATGGTAGAAAATGCTCAAGCAGTGCTGGTATCCGTAATTTTGAATTTGTACCATCCATCTGTTGTACTAACGTGCGTTCAGTGAATAATAAGATGGATGAATTGTTTGCTTTTGCCTCTGATCATCCGGTTGACTTTCTATGCGTCACTGAGTCTTGGTTAGACTCAACCACCGAAGACAAATTTCTGTACTTGCCTCACTACAATGTTTACAGTGCTGACAGACAAGATCGGTCAGGAGGCGGCATATGTGTTTGGGTAAGAAATGTGTTTCATGTTGAAATCGTCGCTGATTCCACAATCAATCCCGATGTTGAATTGCTTATTCTGTACTTGAAATATGGTAAGTTCTCTTGCATTCTAGTGACCTTATATTTTCCTTATGGTAGTAGGCTGAATAATTTCGCCTGTAAAAATGCATGTGACTGCATATCTAGACTGATGGACGATGAATTATGCAAACGGATATCACATGTTCCTGTTATCATTAATGGTGATTTTAACAAAGTGGACACACGGATTTTTGAATCTTATTATAATTCATCTAATGTGACCATTAAACCTACACAAAATGACTCTTATCTTGATGTTATTCTGATTCCTGATGATATGCTCTACCTGTATGAGACATGCCGCTGCTTCGAACCAATAGCATCTAGTGACCATGTAACTGTTATAGTAAATCCTTTATCCTCGTGTGCTTCGACGGAGACTTCGCACAGTACGAAGGTAATCGATTTCCGAAGTTCTCAACTTCATGTTGTTCAAGAGTACATGGATAGTATTTCTTGGAATAAAGCTATGGAGAGCATGACTACTGACGAAGCCTGCAATTTCTTCTATTATCATGTCAATTATTGTATATCATTACTACAGTGCGATTATGTGAAAACATCAGTCCGAGACAAACCGTAGATAACTGAAGCAGTTAAAGTGGTTATTAATAAAAGATACAACGCTTATTGATCCAAGAACTGGTTTCTGTATCACCATTACAGAGAAAAGTCAAAGAAAATGATTTACAAAGCCAAGTTAGCCTGGTCAGAAGGAATGAGGAATGAAAATCGCTCTACATGGGAAATTTATAAGAAAGTTACGAACAGTCAGAGAAATATCTCTTGGTTGGATAGTTTAGTGAGTGGATCTTCAGAAACACTCCCTCAATTACTTGAGAAACTTAATCATATTTATTCGTTGAGCATAAATGCTGCTGATATCGACTTTCAACCAAAGCCATTCCCTTTTACAGTCCCGTTTTATTTTACGGCAGAGGAAACAGAAGATCTTCTATATAAGGTAAATCCAAAAAAGGGGATGTCTTCTGATATGGTTCCAGCTATTGTATGGAAAAAGCTCTCATCTTTCCTGGCTGAGCCTTTGAGCATTGTGTATAACAGGTGCCTTCAATTTGCTGACTTGCCAGCAATGTGGAAGAAAGCCGACGTGACTCCCATCCCGAAATGTCAATCTCCCACAATCCATGATACCCGACCGATCTCCAAATTACCTATCCCAGAAGTGATTTTTGAAAAGAAACTCATTTCGATATTTAGAAGGGAATTTGCTACTAGAACAGATCAAGCTCAATATGGGTATAGAGTCAAAAGCTCAACAAGCTGTGCCCTCATAGAAGTTGAGAACTTTATTTCTTCAAATTTGCAAAGGAAGAATGCTATTTGTTGCCATCTTTGCACAATTGATTTAGTCAAGGGTTTTGACAAAGCTTCGCACAATCTCCTTCGAAGCAAAATGTTAAAGAACAATTTTAACAACTTCCTGTCCACTTTCATAAGCAATTATTTGAAAAATCGGTTCCAGCGTGTTAAATGGAAAAATCAAAAGAGTAACTGCTACATGCCTATCACCAGTGGCATCCCGCAAGGATCTTCGATTGGACCCTATATCTTCACATACTTCATTTCCGATCTCAAAATGCAGGAAATTTCTGACAGACTTCTTGTCAAATACGCCGACGACATTACTATCTGTGGAGTGATTTACAAAGACTCCGATGTCAGTTCCGCTTTATCTCTTTTTAATACTGTTTGTGACTGGATTGACGATAACTTCATGACACTCAGTACTAATAAAAGCCAGCAAATGTTCATTTCAGTACGCATTGCCCAGCATTCCTGTCGTGAGCAGTGTTAAACTGCTGGGAGTTACCTTTGACAGTCATTTGAAATGGTCAAATCATTGCGAAAGCATCACCAAGCGAGCTTCATCCCGTTTATGGACACTTCGGCAGTTGAAACCCTTCCTTCCGAAGCAAGTAATTGTTGAGATTTACAACTCAACAATTCGAAGCATATTGGAATACAGTTGTCCTCTATTTACGTCCCTATTTAAGAAAGAATGCGATCTCTTAGAGTCAGTACAAAGTCGGGCCCATCGAATTGTGTGCGGCACATCAAGTTGTCAATGTGGATACTTCTTGCCTTTTGAGTATCGCCGAAATTTGCTTTCATTTAAGCTATTTACGAGTGTAGTGAATGACCAGACTCATCCTATTCACCATCTTGTTCCGTCGCGTCTCCCTCGCTCGGGCAAATTCATTTTACCGAAATGCAAACTTGACTTGCGACGAAAGTCCTTCATTTTTAGTATGTGCAAGCTAGCGAACAGCGGATTCACTTTGTAACTTATTACTCTGTTTTTGTGCATATGATTTGTGTTTAAATTCTCACGTGAAAAAAAAGTCTCACGATTTTTAATATTGAGACTGTATTACTTCAATGAACGTTATTTATTATTCTTATTTAATATTATGTACTGTCAATGCCGATTGGAGGGCGCACGCCTGACAGCCATTAAATGATAAATGTTTAGTTTCATCTCTGTTACATCTGTAGCTGATGCTTCAGCTTCCTATTGGACTTAATAATTTTTAGATTAGCCCAATTCGCTCATTAGAATTCAGGATTGCTGGGCTTAAACGGAATTATTTAACTTCTGCCAGGTGAGTCAGTGATCCACCTGTCCTAATTGATATAACAGATATTTGAGAGGAAGAATCGCGGGAAGTTGTAGAAATAAATGTCACCTCCGTGGAACTTTCTGCTCTGTTTTGTAACTGCTTTTTGTACACACTAAAAAAAATTCCCGTTATTATGTAACGGCAGATTTCCAAGATATAACGCGTATTTTCCCGTTACATTTGCCGTTATAATGCCGTTATAATGCCGTTATATTTCCCGTTATAAAAATCATCCGTTATATGAAGGAAATCTCGCGTTATTTTCGCGTTATAATCGTGTTTCTGAATAACGGGAAAATACCGGTATCTTATCCGTTATATTGATATAATTTCTTTTTTAGAATGCTTAAATTACCTATAGACAAATCGGTTTTCGTCACCCAAAACATGTAATCTAAAACAAATGCTTCTTACATGCAGACAATTAATTATATAAGAACATTTCAATGGAAAATATTATCAAAACATATTTCAAAAATTAGTATTATTACAAAATGTAGCAAGTCTATGAATTTCAAGCATAATACGCCTTTACAAAAAGATATTCACAGTTTCACAGACAAACCTAGATCTTTGAAAAAATGGACTATTATACAGAATACTCTTTTAGCTATCCTTAACAAATCATAGAAACAATATGTCATCAATATTCTGTTCAAAAATATATTTAGAAATTTTTTTGAAGAAATACATTTTTTTCATTTATCCTTAATAACAAACAATATTCACAGAAATAAAAAACTATTCACTCTAAAAATACATTCACACAAACCTATTATTTTAGGGCACACCAATCTATTAACTATCTTTAACATATCATAGAAGTTCAAAAATATATCCACAAAACCTAAATCGTTGAAGAAAATACAAAAATTTACAAATCTATGATTCATTCTTAGCAAATAATAGAAACAATATTTTAACAATATTTTGTTCAAAAATATATTCACACAAATATAAGAGTACAAGAGTAAGTAAATCCGTAACAAATAAATCTTAATCTTTGAAGAACATGCAACTCAATAACAATCTATTACATAAACTTAACAAATAATAAATGCAATATTCTATATTCATCTAACTGGAAAACAGGATGATAATGAGATTCAAGACTAGAAAGTTCATGTAAAAATAGCAACACGTTTGGACCGGCTCTTCGGTCCTATTCGCGCTAACTGAGAGGCGGTTCCTTGCAACTAGCCGAATCCTTCAATCTTTCAAAAAAAAATAGCCGTTTTAAGGATAGAATTGAGGAACACGTGAATCAGCAGTTATGAACGGCAGTAAGATACAACTAATTATTTAAAAACTTAGTTAGGGCTATGCCCTTAGGGAAAAAATTTTCACAAAGGATGCCTTCCTGGAAAGTACCCAAAATTTGGGCATATGCAGCCGGGTAGGTCAAGTCAAGGACGTAATAAATGGCCAACGACAAAGCGACCATTTCCGCGAAGTCCATCGGAGCAATGTCTATTTCAACCCCATGGCGAGATCGAATGCCGTAAAAGTTCGGCGAAAACAGCACTTGGGGACCAAAGCGCCCGGGTTGTTGCAGTTGTTCTCCGATTGAATCATCCTGCAATTCAAATACACAACATATAGTACCGGTACTATAAAATATCAAGATATCATAATCATTGTGAAATGAATACGCTCAATGGAAAAGTATTGATGAAAATGTTATTTCAAGAAATGAGAAATTCGATCAGACTGATAGCTATTTGCAGAATTTCTAGTCATACATTAATGCATCAATGTACGATACATGTATGATAACATAGACAAAGAATGGCCCGAGGGCTCATGAAATCTGAAGTTCAGATGATTAAAAGATGGATGCTAGATTAACTACGAGCTCCCATTTGAATGATGGACAATGCTATATATTTGATAAGAAGTAGGTCAATTTCGCACATCTAGATTCAATAGTTTGCTGATCTTAATAATATTCATGTACATGTGCAATATACATGTATTACATTACCTACATGCATACGGTATAAAATGATCAAAGTTAGAAAAAACGGCGCGCCGTTTGAGTTTCTTGGTCAAAGAAGAACGATGGTTAATTATAGCATGATTATCCCACTAAAAGTTATCCATACCTAGGGGAGGGTGGTGGCGATTCATATCCATTTTTGCATTTTTGTTGTAGCCCTCTTAGAAATAAGCCGCCCGACCAATATCCCTATTAATGATACACAGAAATAATATGCCGGATAACTCACCAAAACTTCCTGAAAAAACACGTCTTCGCTTTTTTTGAGGTCAGGCGTTTCTGCAAATGTCTGCAAAGGTCTTCGGTATTTCGTAGATTATGCCTCAGCAGAAAAGTGGAAGTCCTCTCTCTGATTTCTTCGTAAATTGGATACAACCGAATGAATTCCTCCAACAGAAGGCTAGGATATACCGATAGACGTTTGGGGACTCTGTCCTGAAATTTACCATCGAAAAGATTTCGATTCATGATTTGTAAATTTCTCTTCTCTGGTACTACCTTGGACAATTCACTTTGAAAACAGAAGGAAAAATGTAATTAAAATATAGGATGGATCTGTATCTGTTGCATGTAGGTTTTTGCACATAAGTCCACACAACATAGGAGATCATTTTAAACTTGTTGAAACTGCTTGGACCAAGGTCCAGGTCAGTAACCCAACTATTAACCTAGAAGCATTTTTCTAAATTCGGCATTCCTCTTAAGCATTAACCTAGAAAAACCCGCTTGTAAGACTAAAGCTAAGTGCAACATGCATGCATATGTAAATGTATTATCGATTCAACTTTTACAGTGTACCTCTAAATAGTAATTTCGCCAACCCGATAGACTCACTTTCACATCATTGAGCAACATCTCTTTTGATAAAACTGGCTCTTGAATATTTGCGACTATAGTATTTGAGTATCTTCGTTGACTGAATGAGCTCAACTTTTGCTTTGCTCCATGTAACTTGTTAAATTGACGTTGTCGTAGCGCATCCGAAACACGAGTTATCAGTTTCTCCTGAAAAGAACGATTTGAAAGATAATCAATTATAAACACATGTTAAGTAAATTATAGGTTTATATGCAATTTGGTCTTGGGTGCAGTACTTGTATGGTACCCAGTGGTGCCAGAAAGTAAACTAAAACGATCAGGAGGCACAATATAGATACACACTATCAATAAAGAGACATTAAAATATGACTAATTACTGAGCTGTGATTGAAAATGTGTTATTGTGTACACAGGAAAAATGTACCAAAAAAAATTTCATTGATTCTTTAATAACACAAGCTTTTAAGTAAATTTACTTAATCATGAGTAAAATAGTATTCATGACGACTTACGTATGATCGTGGATAATTGGGATAGTGGATCCTCATCGTTGTCTTCAACCGACCATAAAATTCTTTGCGCCCAACAAAGTCAGATTCTTTCGGAATATGTAACTGGCAGAAATTCATCAGCCCGTTCCTTAATTCCTTGTCCAAATAGTCTTCATTGTGACTACCATTAGGTATCTCTTGACATTTTGAGAGAACTCTTTGGTCAAGTCATCAAACATTTCTTCTTCAAATTTCAGTCTTGATAACTGGAAAGAAGTGATACTTTTGTTAAAAACTTATTACTTGGAAAAGGTGAACGATAAAAAATTGTGAAATTCCGCTCATGTCAATCCTATCATTTTAATAAAGTAGTATCAAATTTGAACGATTTCTGGTTTCACATTTGAAGAAGCCAAAAAGTTATACGTTAAATTTTATGATGAAATATCCTATGCCTCTCTCACAGAGGAAAGGAAATGCAACAAATCTTTATCCGATCATATAAGCAGACAACCCCTGGTGTTGAAAATTTGATTAATAGTCTCTTCGATCAATCTTGGTGATAGCAAAGAATTCATTGTCTTTGGGTGATCGTACCCTATTATGTCAATTATTAGAAAAATTAGTTAAATTAATTGTCTCAGACAGTCCCACGAAATAATTACAGCAAGAACAACACGTTTGTTTCGCTAGGCTCTTTTGCCCTCACAGCCATTCATAAGATTGCGATAATCGATGACTGGAAACCGCAACCTTATGAATGGCTGTGAGGGGAAGAGAACTTTTCACTTCCTTCACACCTAGCACTCTCCTCCCAGACTATCCTGCCAGTTACATACGTGCACTTGTCATTTTCTGAACATGTTTGTGATAACGACCGATGTTATATTTTGCTTGAGCTGATCTCATATTCATTCTGGGCTGAAGAAGAAGAATCGAAACGTCCCGACATCACGTGTTTTCTACATACCCATCATGCCGTGGGGCATATTGAATTTAGTTTCACAAAATTATAATTTACTTTGGGTATGGTCAACAACTTCAAATCATTAGCCGTACATCGGTTGCAGCTAATCAACGAGAATCAAAAGGTCTTTCACTGATCTCACGTGTGGTAAAAGCAAAAATCAGAGCATAGTTGTCACATTGACTTCAGTAAAGACAGTTGTCGTCACACGGTTCATGAAGTAGATGCAAATTTGAGCTGAAAGGACACAACATTTACTATCGGTTCCTTCAGTTAAATGTCGCATCAATTAAGCAACTTTTTATCCATTGGCGTGAGTTATAGTTCCTCAAAATGTTATCTTTTTTAAAAGTATGCTTTGTATATCAGTATTGATTCAATAACACGCAAATAGACCTATATAGATGCACATAAGTTATTAACTAACATAGTAATAAGTATACTGTAGCTACAACGTTATCAGATTATGACATTGACTGTCTGCGTCAAATGCTGAAAATATTTGGAATTTGGTATGGGTGTTTCTATTGTATTCGATCATTTTGCCAAAAGTACATAATGTGTTAAGACTCAAATATAACTGTCAAGCATCAGTTAAATTATCGTTATATCACAACGGCTGTAGCCGTTATATTATCACGGGATTTTTTTATAACGGCAAATTCAATTGCCATGACACATATAACGGGTAAATAGCGGATAAAAGTGATATATAACGGCAGATAACGGCAACTACCGTTATATTCCCGTTATTTTTTTTAGTGTGTAAGATCGTTCACCTGCTGAAAATGTATACGCCAGTGGGACAAAAGTTCTAATTTCAGTGTCGACATGCTGATGGGGTCGCCAAACAAAATAAAATGTGGTGTAGTACTCATAAATCCATTTGATGTGTAGGCCTACATTCACAGAATGCTTCCGAAACGCCTTTGCAGGAAATGTGATTACACATAATGTTTTACTGAAAAGTTATTTCTGAAAATATGAAGGCACTTTTACAAAGAACTGGATCGAAATTGGATGATCGTTAATATGATCAAGGTATTTGGCATCTTAATCGGCTATGCGTTGTTCGAGGTCTCCAATCACTGATCGGAACTTTTCAATTGCTTATGTATTGGTCCGTAGCTGATGTAGCTTTTGAAGTACAGTGAAGAAATGTCGTTTATTTATCTTTCATTATCGTGAAATATAATGCATTCTAGATAGCAGTATCCAGCTAGAACAGGGTGAGTCATTAAATTATCTCCATTAAAAAATTTACAATAAATCCTGGTCAACACGAAAAAACACGAAAGACAAGGTTCAACACGACACGAAACATGATCGTGTTCGTATCATGAACGCATACCTCTACTATAGATGTCAAAATTTGGTCATTTTGGTGTTCAGAAACCAAACTTCATAGACAATGAGATATCTCAATGACATTTGCTTGTTGCTAAAAGGATGACCAGTCTTCGAAAATACTCACTTGCTGGAAACAACTGTTGCCGACAGGTGCATACGTAAGTCTTTCACGCCCAGCAAGCGGATGCAAATACTGCGTGAAGTGCCTAAAGGTTCAAATCCGATCGGATCCGCTGGAACATGGTTGGTGGCCATCATTTCTCATATCTATTGCAGCTGCATGTGGACATTATTTAAATCAATGAAGTAAAAATAGCCCACTTCGACTTTGAAATTTGAAAGGTCCCTCTAAGGTTGACTCCTAAGGTTTGATATACTACCAAGATCGGGACACCTGAGACAGCCTTTATCAAGAACTACCCGTCGTCAAAACTATAAACTGTCTGAATTTGTATGATGAGTGACCATGATACTCTCGATTATTACATGATCGCCGTATTACTTTGTCAATTTTTATAACTTTCATTTGTGCATGTGACACATCACAAAAATATTGAATAATAACTTAAGGAGCTTTATGATGATAAAAAATTCACATTCGTATGATCAAGCTATGTGCTTCTCGTAATAAAACCTAGCTGCACCAGTTTAAACCTAACTCACATTATGTTGAATGCCTTGTTGAGCAAGTTATCACAACGGTATAAATCAGGCTAAAATAGTGCATTAACCACGCTGACTATAAATCCATATCCATAAGGTGCAGGCTGAAAGAACCCAAACGCATCAAAGATTTTGCAAGGCAACTTTTCTTTCAAGCATTCTTGCTGGTCTTTATTTGCATACTCCGACATCAATATATATTACACTCGAATGGCATAATCGCATACATGAGCATCATAAGTAGAGATTATAACATGCAGCGTTCCGCAAACTCGCTTTTGGCCGGCTGAGGGATGATGTGCGGCCGCTTGACTTGATCCAAAATTTTGGGTTTTGCGGCCTGAAGGGGGTCTTATTTAAGAGTTCTCATTGCTTTCATTTCAATTAATCCAAAGTCAACTATCCAAGTCGACTCGTCAACGGTTGCACTTGTTAAAGATTCGGCGAATCACACACACGCATTGAAGACTATCACACATTGGCAGTGAAGAAGTTTACAAGTCATGTGCTCACGCCATCTTCAACAGCCCCATCGCCTCTACAAAATACAACGGTGATTGGCTGATATGGGCACGGGTTGTTATGACAGCCTACGTCCCATAGTCAGTTTCATTGATTATCTTGTCTGCAGGTTCTTTCGATTCGGTGCTTGACTAATCTACGATTTAAAATTCAATCCTTATTTCAATAAACTTTGTTCTGAAATTCAGGCGCATCCAGCACATTGATATTCTTTCTTTCTGTGATAAATTATAATTCGTTCATTCAATCAATGATAGTTTTCTATTTAATAAATACTTAAATCTAACAAAATCTTCTTGTTTGTCTAAAATATAATAAATAGTAAAATGTATAGTTCGGGGATCAAATGATTAAATGATACAAATAAAAAAGCAGTTTTGATACCACTATGTGTGTATAGAGGATGATAATTCTAAAATGCGGCAGGAACTAAAAATATTCACTTGAATTTGGCCGGAAAGGGTTAAAAGTTTGCGGAACCCTGCCTTATAGAAATCAAACTCCCTGCATCAGAGATTAGACATTAACGGTGAAAACAGTGGTGCGTATAGAGCAATTATGTAAGCGTGGACTTCTAAATTACTATGAAAGCTCAGGACCCTGAACTAGGGAAAGTGTGGCAAAAGTTTTGGAGGCTGATTCTCTGAATATAGATATCTTACCTGTACATCTATGAGTAGAATTCTATGGAAATTATAGATATCTAGACGTCCATGATGTAAATAATAGTTAGAGTGTTTACTCAGAGAATGTTTTGAAAAACCATGGAAATTTTTAAAAATTTTAAAGATTCATTTTTTTCGGAGATCACGTTCCTGCGGGCTAAAAACATATTTCATCTCTATTTAAGCAGAAGCAAACAAGGGCGAATTTTCGACAAGGTCCCAAGAGGGCGAGGTTTATCTTATATTAAACATTTCAGATTTCAGATTTCAGAATGCACCTTAAAGCAATCAAATGTCAGTCATCTGGGGTAATGTCTGCAACGTTTTGGAATAAATTCAAGAAGGAATAAGAATGATATTAACAATGCGTTTTGAGTATTGAATATTGATTTTATTTACTTCATTTGTCTTGATTGATATCTTTTCAATTGATTTCAAGACATTCTGACATTGCCCGTGTTGGCTAACATCTGCCTGTTTTACTGTGCTTCAAGAATGAATTCGCTATTTTTCGAAAATACCTAGACAGACTTCTTCATCAGGTTCATTGAAGAGACTGACGAGTGTAATATGTCCAATGTCTAAAGAATGTCAAGAAAGTCATGGTAGAAACAAAGATAAACGCTTTCATCCAAAAGTTTTGTCATCTAAAATATGCTAAAAGTAGTATAACCTGATGAACGGTAGTATAACCTTTGAGGTATCACCGCAAAGACATTATGCTTTTTACATGGAAATTTGAGTAAATGGAACAAAAATTTGCTTTTTCTCTAGTAAATGTCGGCATTTTCAAAAAGTTAGTTTTAAACATTCTGCATAAGGTGCATTGCATTTGCGTTACAGTCATTGTGACAAGGATTATCTCTGATATTGTTGTCGTTTTCAGTTCATCTTTGTTCCATACTGCCTGGCAGAAAAAACTCAACACTTTTCATTACTCTCAAACACGTTTCTGTGCAAATGTTCCTCTCCTATTGACATAAATCGTAACTGCCATGTCTCATTCTTGAGCTGATGTACAAAACTCTTTCACAGCATATACTTACTACATTGAATTGCAGCCAAGATCAAACAAAGTCATCTAACAAGAGGCCGCTTGTTCATGATGATAAGTGTTTTATTCGATATGAATGAAAATCTTACATTTCAGCAAACATGTAGAAGTAAGTCAAAATGCATAATTGTGTAAAAAATGATACAATTTTAGCAGAAAAGCAATCACAGTTATACACGTAATTTACAATTACATAAGCTACATTATCTCATCTATAGACAGACCCGATTTGAATGGAAATTATGGAGGTAGGTACAAACAAGGTAAAAAGCACGAGAACGACGGGGATGAAACCAACTGTAGTGGGACAGAATAATGTCCGGTATGTTTTCAGTTTTTTTGAGGAAGCATATCATGCAAAATTGTGTTGTGGAGAAGACATGCGAATCAAAAATACGTAAGTGCAACACTTTTTCGTCGACGAATCAACAGAGAAGTTAAATTTATTACAACCACAATTGGCGTACCGCATTATTATATAAAAATAGAGCTTTCTTGTTCACTCTTTCAATCTGCTTCCGTCAATTTACCAATTCAAAACCAACATAAAAAGGTACCGCAATACTCTAACCTAAAAATTCCAAGAATAAAAGAAGAATACAAAGCTTAATAAATGATTCTTTGATAACATGATGAGATCCCGCAAATTCCGTAAAATATAAAGTCTTTGAGCAGCCCTTCTTTAGTGATGATTGTCAATATGACTACTCCCATTTCATTCATTGCTTATCATCATACGCACAACACCAAGCAGTTTTGATTTCAGGTTTCATATTCCATTCATCAGGAATCACACACTACTTCAACCACCTGACGAAATTCCGCATCATTTGCTCGGTGATATTTCTGCATTGAGTTTGAAACTATTGCACTCTCAAAGCTGTCGTAAATCTGCTTCAGTTGGACTGATGCCCGCATGATCGTTGGAAAGTATACTCTGCATCTGCCTCTGCAAGTTGCTTTTTCACAGCGTCTTTTTAGACATCACGACGCTCGCACGATTGGATTTTAGCAATCGGCTGAATGGTGGCTAGCCGGCAGAAATGAAATGCATCCGAAACTCATCCTCCTAATAACATCATCAATACCGGAGGGTATGGCATGGGGCATGTCCAAGACCAACACAACATTGGAGTGTAGATTACCATTGATACGTCTCAGACTTCCACGAAACACTCCTGTGGGCTTCTTCTGTCTTAAGGATCCTCGTGTCCGAACTTCATGGTGTATCAAACCGATACTGCAGATACATCCAATGAGATGGTGCGTTGGGCTCCTCGACTTCCCAGCAGCCCACTGTTATACATCGAGTTCCTCGAAGTGACCGACCCCGCCTTCCTTGTGAAATGGAGATTGGAAGTTTTGTTTTCATCCATATATATGACACGGCAAAGTCATCGATTTATAATGTAAGAGATCGGGTCGCAATTGTTTCCGCATTTCTTTGTTAACTTTCATAAATTGGCCCTCTCCAGGTTTCAAAACGTATAGCTTTCATTCAACGTATATAGGCCGTATCTAAAAGCTGTCGAATGCATTCCTTTAAACTACGATATTGTAGGGATGAAATTCATGATTCTTTCAAATCATATCATAGTTACTCTTGGATTATCTCCTCAATTCCTCGTGATTAGAAACTGACGAAAAACATCGTTCAGTTTGCGACGACGCGTGTCCTCATCGTCATCAGATTTTTTCGCCTTCGCAACCATCAATATAACAGTCCCGACATTTTCCACATCTAAAACTTGTAGCCAATTGTCTCCATCACCACCGCTATTAAGAATATGACAAAATCTGAGAAACCTTTTCTCCGACATCCACCTTAATGTACTGGGACTCTGACCATTGTGCTCAGGTTCTCTCCGCTAAGTAGAAATGGTTTTTCCGTCCGTGATTCTGTTCGAATTGTCCTATACCATGTCATTTCTTATATATGTCGATTCTAGATATTTATGCTTAAATGCGCATCAACAGAAATTCTAACGAAAAGAACTAACTTATCACCAATTCCTTTTGTATAAATCTTGAAAGAAAATGTCCCTGGGGAACGCCAGTCACTGTGCTCATGGCAGTGGGAGGAACAGGATATTTGACTAAAAAAAGAAGGATTGTTCTTTCATGAATCTGATGAACGTTGTAAAAACCCTCGAATGCAATGTAAGTAGTAAGCCAAAACTCCAATTCAGGAACCGCGCAAGATGGCCGCCATCGCAGACTCCCCCCCCCGCCCCCCCTCCCCTCCCCTCCCCTCCCGCCGCCCCCTCCCCCCCCTCTGGAACGGCCAGAAGTGTCGTGGTCGGCCGCCCGGGGTGCTTTGGGGCTGAGTGTCGAGGTGGACCGTGGCGACCGCCAGATTAGTCTTGAGGCTTATGGGTGTGTGAATGTATTTATCGTGCTGAATGTTGGGTTTGTAAAATGGTTGTTTCGAGGTGAAGGAGTGGTCCGATCAGAAAACGAGGTCGATTCGTGTTCAGCGTGAAATTTCAGCATCGGTAGGGTGAGTTTCAAGGCATCGGTGAGAAAAAAATTCAACAAACATTTTCGAAAAACGACAGAGTTAGAATTTTGTGACGTTTTGGGTGTAAGCCGCCCAAACGAACAACGGATTGAGAGACGAGTCCAGATTTGGATTCAGCGTGAAATTCTGCATCGGTATGGTGAGTTTCAAGTCAATCGGAGAGAAAAGTTTTCGCTGACATCCCCCCCCCCCTCCTGGACAGCTTTGCTTCGATTTTTGGCTTCCAGTGGACGGATTTTGTCGTGCGATAGCTCGTTTGAAAGCTAAGAGTGAGACAAATTCACTGAAAGAATCGGCTTGTTCCTATCTGTCTTCGTTTAGATGTGAGACGCCATTTAAGATTTTGGGACATTGTTGAAAAACGACAGAGTTAGAATTTGGGACGTTTTGGGCTGTAGCTTCAAAACGAAGCATCGGATTGGAAAACGGATTTCAGATTTGGAATCAGCGTGAAATCGCATCGGTTTTTATTAAATGGTGAGTTTTCAAGTCCATCGGCCGAGAAAAATTTTCACTGACCTCCCCCCCCCCTCTGGACAGCTTGCTTCGATTTTGGCTTCCAGTGGACGGATTTTGTCGTGCGATAGCTCGTTTGAAAGCTAAGAGTGAGACAAATTCAGTGAAAGAATCGGCTTGTTCCTATCTGTCTTCGTTTAGATGTGAGACTCCATTTAAGATTTTGGGACATTGGCGAAAAACGACAGAGTTAGAATTTGGGACGTTTTGGGCTGTAGCTTCAAAACGAAGCATCGGATTGGAAAACGGATTTCAGATTTGGAATCAGCGTGAAATTCTCTATCTGTATGGTGAGTTTCAAGGCAAACGGCGAGAAAAAATTTTCAACATTTTTCGAAAAAACGACAGAGTTAGAATTTTTGCGATGGCTTGCCCCTAAAGCTGCACGCTAGAGCCAAATCTCAAGACATATCGGAATGAAAATCCGCACCCTCGTGTGTGTGTGTGTGTGCTTCGGAGGCCAGAATTCGGATTCACGCGTCAAATTCTAGGTCAATTGAAATTGGTATATTCCAGGCTCCAATCGGAGAAAAAAATTTCGCTGACTCCCCCCCCCTCTGGACAGCTCGCTACGACTTTGGCTTCCAGTGGACGGATTTAGTCGTGCCATAGCTCGTTTGAAAGCTAAGAGTGAGACAAATTCACTGAAAGAATCGGCTTGTTCCTATCTGTCTTCGTTTAGATGTGAGACGCCATTTAAGATTTTGGGACATTGGCGAAAAACGACAGAGTTAGAATTTGGGACGTTTTGGGCTGTAGCTTCAAAACGAAGCATCGGATTGGAAAACGGATTTCAGATTTGGAATCATCGTGAAATTCTCTATCTGTATGGTGAGTTTCAAGGCAATCGGCGAGAAAAAATTTTCAACATTTTTCGAAAAAACGACAGAGTTAGAATTTTTGCGATGGCTGCCTACTGTAGAGCCAAAACGAAGCATCGGATGGGAAAACGGAGGCCAGATTCGGATTCAGCGTCAAATTCTACATGGAAATGGTGTATTTCCAGCTCAATCGGAGAGAAAAAATTTTCGCTGACTCTCCCCCCCTCTGGACAGCTCGCTTCGATTTTGGCTTCCAGTGGACGGATTTTGTCGTGCCATAGCTCGTTTGAAAGCTAAAAGTGAGACAAATTCACTGAAAGAATCGGCTTGTTCCTATCTGTCTTCGTTTAGTTGTGAGACGCCATTTAAGATTTTGGGACATTGGCGAAAAACGACAGAGTTAGAATTTGGGACGTTTTGGGCTGTAGCTTCAAAACGAAGCATCGGATGGGAAAACGGCGGCAGATATCGGATTCAGCGTCAAATTTCTACATGGAATGGTA
>CAJQUW010015246.1:0-16063 GCA_907163375.1 Prostheceraeus crozeri
GGTCGGGATTGCTTGCATTGGAAAGAGGATGAAACACTGCTCGACCGCATTTTTCGTTGCGAGTCAATCGGAGCAGCCGTTCAAAAGTTAGAGCGGTTACAAGATTTTAGGTCGGAGCTCACCTGAAAAAATCCTAAGTGTCAGAGTGACTTTGTATGGACAAAATTTTGAAAATTTTCCAAAGTGTGGAATTTCGACCTGGGACCTTTACCAAAGTTTGTTTCATCAGCTTGATGTTATTGTCCAATGAGGATCATCATCCAATGAGAATCAAGCATTTCTTTATAAATAGCGAGCCTTCCACAGTGAGAATCATTCCATCGTTGAATCACACGAGTGACGGACGCACATTTTCTCTCTCTCTAGTTCCCTGTTCTATTATCCAACTAAAATGGTAAGTCGCTACTTCCCTCCCTCTCCTCCCTTGAACGTAAACTTAATACAATCTTTTTCATTTTCAGGCATCTACTCCATCTGCTGCACTAGTAGGACAAAATGGCGGTCAAACGTTACAAGGTTCGCTACGGTCAGATCATCTACAACTGAGGCCAGTGGAAGAAACAACCAAGGTACATAATCCTACACCGCTACAGCGTAAATTTAAACAAGTCTTGCGTTATGATGATCATAGCGTAGTACTCCAAACGGGAATGCTCCCTTCCACGGATGTCAAGATAATGCACAATCAGTATGGGGACTACATACTGATCCCCGTGAGTACGTACATTCGCCGCCAACTCGATATTATTGAGGAGTACGTGACATTAAATATGGACATTCCTACTCCTCTTGCTCAAGAGTGGAAAGCGAGAGATGACAAGGATACTCCCTATAGAAAGATTTGGGATGGTAATCAAATTTGCCTACCGGTATCACATTGGTGTACTTACTATAAGAAGGAGGGAGATCATTCAACAATCATCACATGCGACGAGCTCGGAGAAGGTACTTGGGATATCCTTTTCAAAGTGAATGGACTATATTATGGTCAGCACAAAGATAATAAAATAGCCTCTCTCTCCATGCATATGGAATCCATCCTATATATTCCAAAACCAGCCAGCGTAGATGACATAATTGATCAAATCCTCAACAGCAGTGGTACGAAGCGCAAGTCGGAGAAGAATGCTACATCAAAACGCAAATCAAAGAAGGAGAATTACTAGTCCTTTCCTAACTCTACCCTATGACAATTCGCTTATGTGCTTTGAGTGTCGTAGACGTGGTCTTATTAGATACATTTTACTTCTTCGTTGCCATCATATCATTTGTGTATTTTGTCGTGAAAAGCATCGATGTAATTCTTCATTTTGTAATATGTTATAGAACGCTTCCTTAGATGTGTAAATTTCCGTTTTAGGCTTCTATCATCATTTTTATGGATTGTGAGGGTGAACCTGTACAGGAGCTCAGTGCTATTGCTATGAACAATTGGACATATCAGATTGTTAGTGTCTATCATCAACATGCCAACTGCGATCCCAATGTTGATCAATGGGCGAGAAAACACATTCATGGACTTAATCTGAAATATTTGCAAGACTATGGCTTTTCTTGTGAGAGTGCTCTTCTTATTGACTTTAAACGATGGTTAGCTGCTTTCAATGTTATACGCATCTTTTGTAATAATCCTGGTAAGGAGAGGAAAGTATTTCCCAATCTAATCATTGATGATATTTTGCTCCCGCCTTGGGATAGTAGAGTGAATCAACATTATCATGAAGTCACGAAACGTTTTAAGGATTTGTGTGTTCCTATTTTGTCTGTTCGTTGTAGTAGCTACGTTCATAACCAATGCTTCTTTCCTCCTTACCTCAACACTGCCAAAGTCCTGTATGGTTATCATTGCTCGCTGTATGATAGTTATCAGCTGTATCTATTTTATCTCTTTCAAACCATTGATTTATAATGCATGCTTGTTACCGTTATTCAATAAATGTTACTATGAGAAGAGTTGTTGTTTTCATGCAATGGATGGGTTAGATAAAGGGCGATCATGTCTTTCTCAAACGACTGCGGAACATTACGTTTTCATAGGCAAAGTTTAAAAGGAGCTGTTCAAGATTATGTGATAAATTTTCATAAAGATGAGACTGACATCGAAGCAGTGCTCGATGATGCTAGCACTCTATTTCTAGAGTTAATGAATACATTCTCTGATAGCATTGTCATGGCGCGATTAGTTGCGAAAATTAAGTTTAGTCATTTTGGAAAGGAAGAGGTGGAAACTCGCTCTTTCCATTTTACTTCTTATTCAATGGAAGTGGTAGATCACCCCGAAGAATTTTTTAAAAGACATATGATAAAAATTGCTGAACGTCTTAACGCATTTAACCATCATGGTAGCAGTCTAGTGATTGAAGCGATTTCAGATATTCACATTCAACTTTCCATAAAGAAAAATTGAAAATGCAGTGGTACTTGATTGTAGCACAACTGGTTTTCGAGCTATGTCTGCTCACTCTCGAAGTATATTCCTTCTGTACATGCGTCTATTATTTAGAAAAGGCTAGCAAATTCATATCTTCAAAAAGACTTGCTATAGACATCAGTAACGGTGAAACTATGTGTTGCGATGTATGTAAACGAAAGGATGGAAATGAAAAGCGCATCTTCAAGAGATGTAAGCATGCTTTTTGTCAACGCTGTTTCATACGTAATTGCATTCAACTTTGCCAATGTAACCACTGTGATATTGCTCATTTCGAGTGTCACTTATGCCGCAATAGTTAGTACCTATGCAAATGTGGTAAAGATAGGTTTTAGCAAAGACTAACACGGAAAATGGCGAAACGTAAAATGACGAAACGTAAAAGTCAAAAGTTTTCTTCAGCCATTCAAGCTCTCCGACGAATGAAAGCAAATCAGCGATACAATGCTATACGACATGCTAACGATAAATTCATTTGTGAAATTATTTCTCATGTGAGAAAGTTGAGGACGAAGAAATTAGCACCAAAACAACGAAAGTTACTTAAGCGATATGCTACAAAATTGCGTTTCATCTCCAATCCTAAAGTCGCCCTTCAAAGAAAGAGGAAAACTCTAACACAAAAGGGCGGTTTCCTTTCAGCAATACTTCCAATGATAGCTCCTGCCGTGGGCAACCTATTGGGAAATATCTTTGGCTCTAAGCGTTAATTATGCAAATGTTGAGTCTCAAAGTAATAAAATGGATTTCAGACTTCAATGCGATAAAGTTCTGACTGTATCAGGTCCATCTCATGCAGGTAAAACTGTTTTCACGCTGAATTTATTGGATAAAAGAAGGGAGTTGTTTAAGGAACCTATCAATCGAGTGATTTGGTGTTATGGTATTTATCAACCGTCGCTGTTTCAGGAATTGCAAAGTCGCAACTTTATTCGACATGAAGGAATTATTGCAGTGGATAAACTTCAGTCTAATGATGTTGTTGTATTGGATGATTTATTAAAAGAAAGTAAGAATTCAAAAGATGTTACAGATATGTTCACTCGCGCAGCACATCATAAAAGGTGCTTTATCATCTATATTACACAAAATTTGTTTCCTGATGGAAAAGAAGCTCGTACACGAAACCTGAATACACACTATTATGCTATTTTCAAGAATCCGCGAGATAAAAGTCAATTTGAAATTTTAGCGCGACAAGTTGCACCAAGAGGATCAAAAGCCTTAATTGAAATTTTTCAAGCAGCTACTGAAAAACCATACGGTTACTTATTCATTGACTTTACGCAAGAGTGTCCGGAAGAATTTAGATTTCGAAGTGATATTTTGAAAACTCCCATGATTATCTACAAACTATGAGTTCTTATTCTCGCATGATTGTTATTCCTCAGGATGAATATGTACAATTGACTGCCATGCAGCAAGTAAAGCAACCTCTTGCAAATCAAATGTATAGGAAAGAAATAGATTATCAGCAAAATGTTCACATCAAAGATCCACATCGTGCTGTATTATTACAATCGGAAACTGTTGAGCAATTGAAAAACTTGAAGAATAAGATGCGTGACTCTGTATCGACTGCTACACCTTTAGCATCTCGCGCACATGCCATATCTCTTTTCAACAGTATTGAACCCCATCTCAATGTAAATGATAGAGGAGAAATCATTACAGATGAAAATAAAGTGATTGATGCTTCACGTTATGAAGACTTGATTCAGTATGCGACACGTAGAAAGCGCCGTCAGGGCTATGTTCCACCTGGTTGGTCATACTTTCTTAAACTATTGAAAAAGCATAATGTGCCAAAATTTGCTTTAAATAATGAGACATTGAAAGAACTTGATTCAACAGTGGCTACTACTCCAATGCTTCAGGCGATGAAAATGCCAACAAATTGGTTTAAGACGTCACCTGCTACATCCCCTCCCACACTCACTAAGCAAACAAGAGGAAGAACTCGACGTAGATCTACATCGCCACTAAAACTGGTAAAAGGAAAACGTAAAACAGCTCCTCCTAGGAAATACATGTTCTCAGACTATTAATATGAAGCAGATGTGTTGCTTGCCATGTAATGAGCCGCCAGAGGTGAATGTCGTTGTCACTTGCACTTGCTGCGCCAGCTCTCATAATGAAACCCCTAAGCAATGTGAACACGATCGCAAAACCGCTAAAGCTAAATGCTGCAGTTGTTGTAAATGTAGAAAGGCAAGAAAGAAAAAAGATGAGAAGGAGGAAAAAGAGTCAGCCGTCATCGACTGAACGTTTGAAGTCAATCTATTATGATGTAAAACATCCGGCAGGATTTGCATCTATCAAGAAATTATCAAAAGCGAGTGGTCTTCCACAATCACAAGTGAAACGATGGTTAAAGGGTCAGGCTACCTATACACTCCACAAACAAGCGAAAAAGAAGTACCGCACCCGCCATTATATTGTTCATGACATCGATGAACAGTGGCAAGCAGATTTGTGCGATGTTGCCTCCATTTCAAAACATAACTCGGGCAATAATTTTATTTTAACCGTCATTGATATTTTCTCGCGTTATGCGTGGGCTCAACCTTTAAAAACTAAAGAAGGGAAAGGAGTAGCAAAAGCATTCCAAACAATTTTTCGAGAAGGTCGCATTCCAAAAAGAATTCAGAGTGATCAAGGAAAAGAGTTTGAAAATCAGCATGTGACAAGATTATTTGAGAGGCATGACATTGAGTTGTTTAGTGTAAAGAGCGCTTATAAAGCTGCACTCGTTGAACGTTTTAATCGCACATTAAAAAATCGCTTGTGGCGACATTTTACTGCCAACTTGACACAAAATTGGACAAAGGTTCTACAAGATACACTCCATGCCTACAATCACTCTATCCATCGTTCTATTGGACTCAGACCAGTAGATGTAAATGCTGACAATGTAGATAAAGTGCGCGAATCATTCCAACGTAAACGCACTCATGTGAAAAGTGATGTGAAAATTGGCGATAAAGTTCGTATCTCAAAAGTGAAAAGTGTTTTTGCTAAAGGGTACCTTCCGAATTGGACAGAGGAGGTATTTACAGTATCAAGGATTAATCAAAAAGACTCTCCGACCACCTACAAGTTGAAAGATTACGATAATGAAGAAATTGAGGGTAGCTTTTACCGCGATGAGATTGAGGTAGTCACTGAAAGTGAAACATATTTGGTAGAGAAAATCATTCGATGTAAAAAACGGCAAGGTGAAGAATGGTGTCTTGTTAAATGGACTGGTTATCCTTCAAGTATGAACTCTTGGATGCGTCGTGCCGACATCTTTCATCTAAGTGATCGACAGTGATTCATGCAAAGTTGTAACTAACAATGTTTAGGGTTTGAGCTATGAATCCAACTGCCTCATTTTATTCACGACCCTCCTATGTAAGTGGCGGAGGACAAATTTACATCGGTGCTCGCCGCCAACGTGGAGGTAGCATACTTGGTGCACTGAAATCTGTTGTAGCACCTCTCATATCCAATGTCGGTAGATCTTTAAAACGAAATGTTTTAAGTAATGCCGTTGGCTTTGCTGGTGATGTTGCTAGTGATCTTTCCAGAGGTAGAAGTTTTAAGAGCAGTTTGTTGAATCGTGGGAAGGAACGCGGTTTAAAAACATTGAAGCAGACCATTGCTGGTGTTACTCAAGGAAAGAAATCACCTAAACGAATGAATAAAGGAAGGAGGAAACATCGCGGAGCTGGTAAGGTGCGATCTTCAGTCAAAAGGCATTCACGCAAACGTCGCAGAGGCTCTAATCATTCATCAGGCGCTAAACGACGACGCTGCTATAACTTCTAATCATGGAGTGTAAAACTTCCGGTTTTTGTTTGTTCGATCAACAAGCCATACAGACAGATATTCTTAGTTCAAGTATTGTAGATTATCATCCTCGAACAGCTGAGAATGCTGGCCCCATTGAATTTGTTATTCCTGTGGTAGTGATGACTACATAGATTTGAGTTATGCGATGCTTGATTTGAGGTTTAGAATTCAGCAAGCAGATGGAACTGCTATTGACGATGCACATAAAGTTGGACTGAACAATTTACCATTGACTACATTACTTCGTGATGTTTCTCTAACGATTGGAGAGCAGCAAGTGGAAGGTGGTCAAAGCGATTATCCCTATAAATCATATTTCAATCATGTATCACAGTTTCATCCAGCAGCACAAAAAAGTCATATGGAAGCCATGGGATGGTACAGAGATGAAGCAGGAAAATTTGATGTTGAAACAAACAGTGGCTTTGTAAAGCGATCTGCTATGATTAAAGATAGTAGAGTATGTCAGCTATATGGTCCGCTGAATTTAGACTTCTTTAGACAGTCAAAGTTTTTACTGTGTAATACCAGCATGCGACTCAAGCTGACATTGAATAAGCCTGAATTTGCGCTGAATGCATTTGCTAAAGTTGACAATTTTAGAATTCATGTGGAAGATATTGCACTTTACATTCGTCGAGTAGTACCGAATCCAAGTGTCATTAGAGGGCATGCTGAAGGCCTTAACCGCCAAAATGCCATTTACCCCATTCAGCATACAAAGCTTCTCACCTTTACAATTCCGAAAGATCAAAAGAGTTTCATGAAAGATGGCCTCTTTCCATCGGAAGCACCGAAGCTCCTCATGGTGGCAATGGTTGAAAATGATGCATTTAATGGTAATATAAAGAAGAATCCTTTCAATTTTAAACACAATCAGTTAAGTGAAATTGCTTTACGTGTAAATGGTGTGAGTCATCCTGGTCCACCCTACAAACCAGATTTTGCTTCAGATCAATTTATGCGCAGTTATGTTGATTTTATGGATGTTTTTGGCTTTTACAATACGGATGACACCAACGGACTGACTATGAAAGAGTTTAAGAGTGGATATACTATTTATGCATTTGATTTGACTGCTGACAGCGATATTAGTGCACCCTATCGTCAAGCGAACGTGCCTCATAATATTCGTTTGGATTTGACGTTCAAAAGAACACTACCTGAGACGATCAATGTATTAATTTATGCAGTCTTCGATTCAAATATTGAAATTACAAAGTATCGTGACGTGATTCTTCAGTATAATCGTTAATGAGTTGGTTGACTGCTGACGATATTAAGACTAAAGTGCAGCGTAATGCAGACGAAGCGACGTTGAAAGCTTTCGATAATGTCTATTCACTCGATACCTTACCACCTGCAGTAAATCACTATCCCATCTTTATTGTGCTAAACACTCATTCACAGAATTTAGGCGGTGAGCATTGGAAAGCGATCTTTATTGGAGAAGACCGACGTGGTGAACTATTTGACTCTCTTGCTCAACCTCCAAATATACCAACACAGCAGTGGTTGAGAAAACATACGCGTCAATATCAGCGAAATGAACGCATACTACAACATCCACTTTCATCAACGTGTGGTGCTTTTGTACTGTACTTCATCTTAAGACGTTTACATGTATCTCGATTTGCATCTGTTATTCAAAACTTTTCATGTAATCCATCCTCTAATGAAAAAATGATTTGTAAGTTCTATCATGATTTGAAATAAAAACATCATGTTGGAAAAATTGTTTTTTATTTTACAATCCGCTGGGTACGTACATACTCAATGAGATAGTCTAGGATCATATTTGCTTGTACATGAGATTTTAGTCCAGTAATGATCACTTTACTATTATGAAAGATTGCCACATGCACAGGTAACCAACAACTAATGAGAGCTGCAGGAAAAAGTTCGGGTTCATAACACAAACTGTAACTGCTGGTACGAATCTTCAAAAATGATAGACTGTCACTCAATTGAGTAGAGATCACCATATTGTCCACAGTCAGATTCGACATCACACACCTCTCCCTCTTCCATATCCGACGTAGTAGTCTTTGTAGCTCTAAGCGCATTGACTGCGCCGATGAATGAGAAAGGGCGCCGAGAATCTGTACAGTCCCATTTGGGAAGAGTTGAAGATTCCGTGAATTGTTCATCTTCACCACTAACATTTGAGGACGACCCGGGTAATACTTGCTGTTTGGAAGCTGTTGGTGTAATGTTGTGAGATCGATTTTGGTGTAGAGTCTGAAGCGACGGAGAATGTTGACGATGGTGTAGCGATGGCGCTTCATGATGAAAGAATGAGTAAATTGAGCGATGTACCTTCCTTTTATACTTTTCCCAACTACCTTGATGAAATGTGAAGTTAGTATGAAGTTGGGAATGATAGAGTTGAATTCGCCGATTGTTGACGCGCAACCAGATGCGATTTCCAATACGTGAATGTCTTTTCATATAGAAGTATTTTAAATCCTTCATGATATGATGTAGAGATTGAAAATGGCGATAAGATAAAGCAAACTCTCTTCTCACATTTCCAGTTGAATCTTTGAAATAGACGTTTCGATCATGATCCGTTTCAATACGTTGTAGGGAATCTAATTTCCAACTCATGGTGCGTGATAGTCATGTCTGATTAAGATTTGCATAGTAGGGCGATGAACTCACGACGAATAAATGTCATGATGGAGCGATGTATGTATCTTCTATACTTCTCCCAATTGTATTTGCGAAATGAGAAACAGTTTGCGGAATGAGAATGGTAGATTTGAATTTCATTTCTGTAATGTTGAAGCCAAACTTGATCACCCAAGGAGATGAATCTTAATGTTTCAAAATATTCCAAATCCCTCATGATATCATTGAGGTTGACAAATTGTCGCCATGTTAATGTAATTCCTCTTGATGTATGACCATGAGAATTTTTGAAATGTACGTTTCCATCACGATCAACTCTGATATATTGTAGAGAGTCCAAAATCCAAGTCTTCATGATGTTATGCAAAGTTGCAGATTAGCAATATAAAAATGTCGTTTTATCATATTTTGCTTAGCAATGCGGCTACAAAGAGATTTACTAGTAATCGAGCCGCAGTCTTTTCTACTCCCATTGATCATGCACAACAGCTAAATGGGAATTGGGAAGTGGGTGTCACTCAACTTGTTTATAGCAACTGTGTCTATACTTTTGATCATGAGGTGATGACTATTAATATGAGACGTACAGCTGCTTACCAATGTGAAAAGGGCTGCCGAGTATACATTCCACAGTGGCCAAAGAAAGATCTCTTATCATGTAAAAAGTTTATATATGATTTCTTGAATAAAGCGTGTAAACATATTGCCCAATTTACTCCACACAATGATGATTATACTTATATACATCATGTAGTTGAGAAAGATTGGATTGTTGGTTTAAGTCCAAGTTTAAGAAATGATTTAGGTTACCTCGCTAGCGCCTTGACAAGCTATGATAATTTTAACGTTAATTACCACATAAGTGCTCATAAACAGTTAATATATCGAGAGGAAGCTTATTATGTAGATCTTATTCCAAAAAATGAGAAGACGTTGGTGAAGAAGATTGTGATTAAGCAAAGAAAGACAAACATGACTCCTGAAACATTATTGAAGAAATTTAATTATCTCCTTCGAGTTGATGGTAAACAAGTGGCAACATTGACTTATATTAAATCATCTAATCATATTGCAATAAGTAAATTAAATGATGATGATCTAGTATTAATTTGTTCAAAAGATTTTCATCAGTTCTTGCGACATCATTCTGCAGCTGTTCATGGAAAATTTAATATGCAACATTTACCATGTGAAAGGTCAAATCAATTTGATACAGAATGGAGCGTATCTTTATACAGAAAGTGTGTAGAGCCTTTCGGTGGTATCTTACATGAAACAAGAGTGTTGATGCCTCGCATCATTACTTCAGTTAAATTGGTTGTAGATTATTTAAATGAAGTGATTAATGAGCAACATATTTCATTTTCTGAAAAAGAAGGTACTTTGTCTCTCACTATAAGTGGAAAAGGTATTGAACTAATTATGGATAAAACTCTAATGGACATTTTGGGTTTTGACCAAAATATCTTTAAAAGTGGTACTGTAACCAAAGCTAGCGCAGACATGTCGCTATCGCGTCGTATTAACTATTTTCAGATATATTCCAATATTGGTGAAGATGTACGTGTGGGAGATGTTGAAGCTCCATTGCTAGCAATGATACCATACCAGCCAAAGAGCTGCAGTATTTTATCTGAGCATACTTTCAAGAAAGTGCATTATACAAAGCTGAAATCAAACTACATCCCACAAATTGATATTGCCATTTATGACGATGCTGGTGCGTTGATTCCTTTTCATAAAGATGCTGTGACAAGTATCACACTCCATTTCCGAATGAAGAGTTAATGCAAACGTATGCTAATATATTTTTCCAATGTGAATAATATGGAAAGTGAAAATAAGGACTCGTTTCTAATCTACTTGCCCAGTAATGCTTCTATGAATAAATTTCCCAAAAATAAACCATCAGACTATCGAGTAGAATTAAATCGCCCACTGCATTTAGAAGGTGAATGGGAGGTTGGCGTTTCTAGTATTTGCTATGATAGCAATATTCAGAATGTGAATGATTTTGGAAGAAATGATATTGACTCCTCGCACCCATGATGGAATAACGATGAATAATGCATTTCAGTTCCCATACAATTTAACATCAGATGGAAAGTGGAACTATGAATGGATTCAGATAAAATCAGATTCTTATGAGCCATTTGGGAATGAGAAAATTATTAAGGCATTCAACAGTGGTAATACTTCCATCATGAAGAATAAAAATCAGAAAGCTTATGAGTTTACTATCTATCATTGGAGTGGGAGACAGTTCCTCCGCTTTCATTCTTTTACTAAAGGTCTTACGCTGAGGTTGGATAGTGAATTCTATCCGCATCTCGGTTTTGGTCATGGACTACATCTAACGTCAATTGCTACTGCAAATGTTAGAAAAGTTTATTCAAATCGAATCAACAAATTTCATTATAGATTTAAAATATTTGATGAAGATGTTGTAGAATGCGAAGAAACGCATCATTTTGAAAAAGCGTGGTGTTCAACCTTTATCACTTATTGAGTTAGTAAAAACGATGGAATGAGACTGTGTGGGTAAGAAGTATGGAGAGAAAATTATGGCGGACAAAAATAAGTTGGTTATTCAGAAATATAATGACAAACTTACAGTTTATTTCTCTCCAACCTTGCGTCATTTTGTAAGACATTATACACCTATTATTGGAAGCGGTGTGGTATATGCTTCTCATGAATATCACACTAAAGCTGATTCAGTTAATGATGAATGGTGGGTGGACATCTATGGCGATCGCATCAAGAAAATTACCAGTCTTATGAAGAATCTAAAGTTGCTATCAATATAATGCCGCGTCTATATCATACAGTTGAAAGCTTCATTCATGTAGTAAATCCTTATATACAACAGAAGTTGAAGCATGTGATGAAAAGTAAATATGATGTAAAGACACACCACATTTCGTTTTCAATTGAAAATCAACGCGTTGTTCTGAGACTGGGTGATGACATTCAATGTCAATTGAGTAAAAATTTGAAAAACTCTTTGGTTTTTCAATGCTACAAACTGTGTTTGCTGCTGCGCATACGATTGTATAGAAACACCAATGACACTTGATAAACATGAACAGCACCTTTACATTCAAAGTGATTTGATTCTACCTATTTCTGTTGGTGAGAAAAAAGAATACATTTTACGTGATTTCATTCATGATAAAGACGCTTCATATGGAATAGTCGAGAAGATGTTTGAATCTATTTTCTATCATCCCGTCGTCAAACAAACTATACCCTCTATTGCTATCAAAATTACCAATGGTTTACAAGAGTGCATCCATGTGAAAGATACTAATCCCTCATAACGTTAGTGTTTCGGAAAACAAAGTGAAGTCTTTATAAAACATTTATTGAAATATGTACATGAATGTGAAGGAATAGACTTTATACAACATCCACTGAAAATATATACATGAGCGCACTTCAATAAACATTGTTATATACAAAAAGTCTTTTTACTTCGTGAAGGGTGGAAATATACAGGGATAGGAAAAATGTCTTTCAGTGGAAAAGTCATCACATGGGGAATGTACAGATGTGGACACATATTCACAAGGAAAAAACAATCTCATGCGATACATAAAACAACAATGTTTATCTACAGAAATCAACATCAAAATACTAAGTTAAGGATGATTATGCTAAGACGTCTCCTGAATGTGGTAGTGTGAGTTTAATCCTTTTGGTGGTGGTATGTTTGTGTCAGGATGTCCATGTGGAAGAGATATGTTGTGTTCTAGCCAGCACCTCTTATCCTCCCATGCTGAAAGCGCCCGTTTCCTAAAAGTATGAGTTTTGATCTCATGCGACTTAGATTTTAAGATTGTCATATTGACAAACGTTATATTTTTATTTCTATAGGCTTTCCTGAAATTCTTATGTTTCATGTTAGAGACCAATGATCTTGATATGCCTTTAGCGCGCTTAATGCTATCATCACTATCCTTTAATTTCATAGAATACATTTTAGGGCGGAGGAGAATCATTTCAGCTATCTCCTTCCCTGCTGTCTCATCCTTAAAGCAGCCAAGTTTTGCCTTATTTTTGATGGAGTATAGTGGATGATTAGCAGGATAATTTGATGTATCAAAATATCTTTCTAAAGATTTTCCTACTTCATTAAAATTTAAATCTTTTTGAGTGGTAATACCTAAAAAGAAACTATCTGTGTCACCACCCCAACAACAACGAACCTCTTTTACGAGAGGACACGGTTTTAGTATTTTTATAGAAGAGTTGATACATTTCAAGCTTGGAGTAATCTAGAACAGCTTGACCAATATAGATGGGTTTGCACAACTCAACTTCAGATTTTATCATTTTAATACCTACAAGATCCTCATCGATTATGTCTCTATCGATGAATAGAGGTGATGAGATCAATTTGTGATACTTTTGATCATCATTAACTAGTTTGTAGTTTACGCGCTTTCTAACATCCTCCATCGTCTTACCAAATAGACTGTTGTTCTAATATTTATAAAAATCTTTTTCAAAATTATTTTGGGCTAGTGCACGTTTCTGACTGTTACTATCTATGTAGGGTTTGAGGAAGGCTTTCTGTCTAAATTTAATAATGCGGTGAACTCTTTTTAAAATCATGCCCATTTCTAAATAAAATTTTAAGATGCTAAAGTGGACTAGATAGTTTTCCTTATCATATTGAGTGAGTAAAAGTTTGCGGCAAGGCTTATACTTGGGTTGTCCACATGATTCTAAATCTTTATGAAATTGTTTCATAAAGTCGGAAAACATATCTTTACTCACTTCACCTGATTCGGGTGCGAGTGGAAAATCTACGGTTTTATGTTTAATATTATTTTGGATAGATTAGATCTATCTCAAAATAATATCCCCAATCACCTTCATCTGGAATTGCTAGTATGTTGGAAGGGTTGGAGAAATGTTGAATTTTCACTATCATCTAACCAGCTAAACTCAGAGTGAGGTAGCGGTTTGGATAATGAACTACCATACAAATTATTTTGGTCATAATACTTCAGATGAGTCTGGTCATTACCTACTATTTTTGATTTTAACCTATGTTTATTTACAAATGTGAGACCACCGCGAATTCCTCGCTCAAATAAATTATACATCTCTGGATCTTGTAAGAGATGAATGGTCTCACCAGTCATTTTAAAAGCAGACTTAAATGACGTGGCTGGCAGACTGACAAAGTGGACGGAATCTAACTTATCTTCTTCTAATGCCACTCGTCGAAACTCCTGAAATACATCAGCCAGGAAAAATACATCTAACTTAAGGTAGGCAATCATATATTCACCAAATGTATGGCAGTCAAATTTTATCCATGCATCTTGTGCATGATCATAATCTTCGGTCTTACATTCTGCGCCGGTCAAATCATTTTTAAATTTATCTATGGGCGGAAGAGAAGTCTCGCCGAGTTTACAAAATTGCATCAAAATATGCATATGGAAAGACTCCTTTCCGTGTGATGACTTCATCGGTTAGATTTGGATATTGTTTCTTAAGATTTTGTGTTAGTGGAAGAGACTTTAGATTTTGCACGAGAGAGGCCAGTGATGCAGTCATAAATTGGTAGGAATCTAAAAAATTTATATCAAAATAGACCGTCTTATTTTCTTTAGTTTTATCGACAGGCACTTTTGCTGTCATGGCCATAAACTTCTCTCTCGTTTGTGCTATTACATCAAGCTTCCACTCTTTCATTTGACCTAAACCTCCTTTTATAATCATATGGCTGTCGTAGCCCTTGAAATTATGGAAAATGACGGGAAATGTACGGCCGCTTCTTCCTCTTCGAAATATTACATTTTGAAAAGAGTGCGTTTCTAAATTTACCAGTGATGTGGTCATGGTCGCGCACTTTCTTAATCTTATCATCGTCAATTGTTTTCCTACATTTGGGGCAAACGTTGCAACTATCAAATTTTGCTTGATCATCTGCTGTCATATGCAATGATCTGCGATAGAGTTCACCATCATACTTTTGTTGAAATTTTACAGCCTGTTCGAGGAATTGTAGGAATTGGTAAATACAATCCTCACCTTGCCAGACGTGTGCATTTTATTTTTTCTATTTTGGAAATGGTCATGCCATACTTCATAGCAGAAAATGGCTGCTGGTCGATGGATGTTATCATCGATATAACATTCGATGTCAGCATAGATGACACGAAGAGGACTTAGTTCATCGCCATTCTCTCTATATGAAAACTCCTTATCTTTGGGCATCGTTCCATTTGCAGTTTACCTCGCTTACACCACTCATAATGAGTTTCAAATTTGTTTTTACTCCTAAAGTTCCGAATGCATCTGTCACAGTAATAAATCTCTGATGAGGTAGAATTTCTTAAGTGGTGGTATAAGCGAGAGATTTTGGGAATGCCGCAGTAGTGCCATTCCTCACTATCATCCTGTCTTTACTAAATAAAAGGTTGACAACATGATCATAACAACTCGAAACGCGAGTTGTAGCGCACACCCTTCAATCCCTTTTCCCAAACATGGAGAACTATTTTAATGTTGTTCAATTTTTTCAAATTTTTCTATATCTTTAATTTTCATATCGTCACTATTACAGTCATCGAAGTTTAATTCATTCTCCCACTGCCTATAGCTATATGTACGATTTCGATTCGCATTGATGTCATTATAGTGGAGAATGGAGAGGACAGCATATTTAAAACATTGCGATTCGCAATCGACATTGATGACTGCTGTTTTTGTTTTTAAATTTTTGGAAGTTTAAAGGAGCCTCGACCACTATGATTTCCTAATAAACTGATTTTAAATAAGGCGGACTCAATGCCGTCAAAAAATGAGACCGCTATCGCGCTCGTTAAATTTATCAATATTTAATTTTAATCCTTGGATGTGAAAATTTATCCAAGACTCATAGTCTACAACCTCGGTTGCAGGAGAGGAGGGTATGTGAAACTCCAACCTCTCTATTATTTGTCCAGTATGGTGGTCGATTTTACATATTTTAATTTTAAGATAGATGATGCGCACTTCATCCTAAATATTGTCTAGAATTGTTGAAGAGCGCTTCTCTTCCCGATCAATGATGAATTTTGATGAAACCATTCTCTCAAAGTTGAGGCTAAATGGTTTCTGAGGAGTCCATCTGGTAGTTCCGTCACTAAATTATTT
>CAJQUW010015247.1:0-86358 GCA_907163375.1 Prostheceraeus crozeri
CTTTCTTGATCGTTTCCGTCAATTTAGTTAACCATCGTTCCTTTCATGTTTCCTGATTGTGATAAATGTTCGTATTCATTGCTGTGATCAGGACCCTCTTCTTCTTTCTTTCGATGGTCGATGTCGAATCGGTGCTGATTCATTCTCTCGTATGACCTTGATTGTTGCAACAGCATTATGTTGGTAAACCAACAGGTTTTAGAGCGTCATCAGTCCTCATCACGAATACTTCAATCAACTAGAACATTATTCGCCACTTAGGCAAGCTGTTGTGCGGTCGTCTTCCCGCGCTGCTCATGTCAGCGACTAATTTTCCGCTTTGTTGACTCTGCTAACGAAGACAGCAACCTAGCCTGCCCGTAAGAATAATGAGGCTAATTCAAATCCCAGCTTGACATCTCTAATCCAAAGCCAAGCGTCTTCCTTACAGTGACGTCCATTTTTCTCTACATCGAGTGGTGGTAGCCCAGTTCGCGTTACCGAAGAATTCATCGAGTTCCTGTCTCGATCTCCTTCTCGGACATCCGTGTAGCCTCTGGCGGCCGTAAGTGGTCTATTCCGTCAAACGCTTCGTCCACCTGTCGTCAGATTAGCGACTGACGTGACCTTCTCAAGTCCACTTGAGCCTTCTTATGCGTGACAGGATATCTTATACTCGATTAAAGGCATTCGTAGTCGTCCAAGAGCGTGTCCGCAAACTGGTAGCCTCAAAAATTTCAAACGGTGACATAAGGGACGGCGGAAGACGATGAAAAGGGCAGGGGCACCAAATCAGAAGGGCACGTTTTATGCCTGAGTTTTTCGAACATAGTTTAACTGTGGAATATATTCTAAAATGCTGCTGACATTGAAATTATAGTGTAGGTGTGCGCAAATATATGTATGCCATATGCCGTATCAAGCGAGTATTAGTTGAATAAGCTTTAAGAAGCGGCAGAATTCTCCAGGCATTTCCACTCAACTTCAAATTTATGTATTAATAAAAAAATAATCGGAAAGTTTCTACGTATATTCAAGTATGCCAGGTGCAGCCAGTCAAATATTCCGTACATTTAAATCTATTAGACTTTTTCTTGAAAACTATTAAAATTTCATTTATCAAACATGTAGATTCCGACCTGGACGCTGAGCCGTGCTCAAATAAAACACAATGTTACGGAAGTTGATAATGATATTGAAAATAATTCATAGACCAATCAAAATCTTCCCAAAAATCAAAATCTTCCCAAAAATTTAGTTGTCGTAGTTGGTTTTGAATGAATTGTTTCATGATGTCTGTTCAGTTGAGATTGTCTGTTTTTTTGTTTATGGATGTTTTGTAGAAATAGATTGCTGTATCTTTTCTGTGACATTCGGCTTCTCATACAGGCTACGTTTTTAGCTGAAAACGTTCTTTCCACTGATGCAGTAGTAAGTGGTGCAAGCAAGTAACTGTGAAGGATCGTGTGAATGTTGGATAATATTGTCTTTATGATTTCGTAATTTCGTGATCGGCGAAGAGACATAATATTGTGCTCATAGATGTAACCTTCTTCACATTCGTAATCATGCTTCGAACCAACTCTCCAAATATTGCTAGCTCGTGTGTAAAATTCTCAAAATCAATATCCTTTTCATATAATTTACTTTCATGGGTGCTTCAGATGGCCCCCATTCGTTTGAGCCGTTGCAACATGATAAGAGTACATAATTTCTCAATTTCTATTAAGACCCAATTAAGACCTATTAAGCACAATTGAGACGGCGATCTAGTTCAATGAGACAGTAATCTTTGAGCTCACAGAATTGCAGACGGAAGAATTCTAGTAAAACGGTCGTGGATTGTGCTGAAGATCCATGCTACAGATGACTGGAAATTAACTTCCTTCTTGGCATCTCAGGTGGACCGATGAATTGGAAAAATGCCCTGCCCTCGTGACTGTCGTTTGGCGAAAATCATTATAGTAGTGATCTCGAGCTTGCTTTAATTTATTTATTAGGGAGTCTATCAAGCTCACGTCACTTTAGCTGTTATCGACGGACTTTGTTAGACCTTCGTCACATATTCACACATTTCAAAAATATTCTTCGTCAGTAAAAGTTCAAGCAGCGTCGAGAATTTTTCCAGTTTTCTAGACAATACGATAGCAATGACTAACACAGGGCTCCTTATGCTTAAGAAGGGACCCTCCATACTGCCATACGGAAACCCCAACATACATGTAGGCCTAATACTGATAAGGGACCTGCTCAAAGCTTTGAGGGGCACCTGATGCTAGTGGTTTAGGGTTTGCAGCTGATATAGATATGATAGATATACGAGGCGTGTTCAAATGAAACCCGTTCGACTTATCTTAGCGGGTTCATGCATGACCAATTAATCAAAGCAGACCTGTGGAGTACTATTCAGTGCTTTATAACAGTGTGACAATGTGTTTGTTCATCAGGTGTATCTGTTGTTCACGGTTAATGACGAGTGAAATGTCGTTCATGGTAGAAAGTCCGTCCAAAGAAGACCAGAGAGCGGTTATTCAATTCCTGACCGCAGAAGGATGCATGCCAGCAGAGATCCATCGCAGAATGGCATCAGTGTACATAGATCGAGCTGTTTCAAAGACCACAGTGACAGAGTGGTCAAGGAAGTTTCGAGAGTGGCGAACTGAAACATCTGATTTGCCACGTCCGGGACAGTGCGCACAAAGTGGTGATTGAAAGTGTGACTGAGACCATCGATACCGCAGTCAGAGCCGATCGTCGACGAAGCATTCGAGATCTGGCAGATTACTTCAATGTCTCAATTGGCTCAATGCATACCATCGTGAAGGAAAAGTTGCAGTATCACAAAGTTTGCTGTCAATGGGCGCCTCGAATACTTACTGAAGACCACAAGGAAAGACGGAGAACACTCAGTTTGGAACACCTGACTCGCTTCAATACCGAGAATGAGCAGTTCTTGCGTCGCATTGTGGCTGGAGACGAGACGTGGTGCCATCATTTCGAGCCGGAAGGGAAGCTGAGCAGTATGCAGTGGAAGCATCCAAGTTCCGCTTCAATCCGAAGTTCCGAGTGCAACAATCTGCAGGGAAGGTGATGCTCACGGTGTTCTTCGATATTCAGGGCCCGCTGCTCCTCGAGTTTCTTGAACCCAACAAAACAATTAATTCGCAGCGGTATATCCAGACTTTGGACAAGCTTCACCAAGCGATAAAGAGCAAGCGACCCGGTATGTTGTCTTCAGGTGTCATTCTTCTTCACGGCAAAGCAGACCACATGTTTCGAAGGCGACATCTGACGCATTGACAAGGAAGCGTTGGGAAGTTTTGGAACACCCTGCATTCAGTCCTGACCTGTCACCTTGTGATTTTCACATTTTTGGTCCCTGAAGAAGTTTCTCAAGGTACAACGATTCCGATCAGACGAAGAAGTGAAGACAGCTGTTAGAGATTGGTTCAAACGACAGCGGAAGTCCTTCTTTGCCGACGGAATTCAACGCCTACCCAAGCAATGGGATAAGTACCGGGAAGTCAACGGAGACTTTTTTGATTGTTGCTTCTGATTTCATGTTAATAATACACAGTTGTTTACTAATTGATTGTGCTTTTACTTTGTCTGCTTACTATTCTACAAATACAGAATAGCGAACGGGTTTCATTTGAACACGCCTCATATATTGATAGAAATGCAGCTGGGATAGGCCCTATGCATGTATACTCGTATTATGTGCGTTACATTCATTGACATATTCATGTGTTGGGTAATATGCCCATTCTCTTCCATTGGAGTATATATACATTGATCTACATTGTTTGTTGCATATTTGGTGCGTCGCAGTCATGACTTGCGCTCTAGCGACTTATAGGCCTTCGTGACCCATCTGGCCGGTCGATCGTCCCTTCTTCGCTGGCCCTGTACAGAAGCAGCGAAGCGGGGGTAAGGAAGTCAGTGATTGTACCATTCTTCCCATGACACCGGAAGGGAGCATTACACTCCGATAGAAAAACACTGACAACCGATGAATCAGCGAGGGTGAGGCCAATCCAATATTCAAAAATCCATGAATCCACCTACAATAGCAAGATATCCCTCCAAATTGTGTAAAACAAATGCACTTTCCATCTCATGCTTGACAAAAAATAATTGCAAGGGAATTCATGTTCGGGACCCCTTTACAGTCCCCCACAACCAGAGACCCTAACCGATTGAGATCCAACTTTGCAGACACACTCATTAGATGTAGAGTTATAAAGTATGACTGATTCAGGTTCCACCTCTGTCTCATAAAATACTTGTGACTGATTATAAAGGCATATTTTAGGGGAATTCATGTTCGGGACCCCTTTACAGTCCCCCACAACCAGAGACCCTAACCGATTGAGATCCAACTTTGCAAGCACACTCATTAGGTGTAGAGTGATAAAGTATGACTCATTCAGGTTCCATCTCTGTCTCATTCAATACTTGTGACTGATTATAAAGGCCTATTCTAGGGGAATTCATGTTCGGGACCCCTTTACAGTCCCCCACAACCAGAGACCCCAACCGATTGAGCTCCAACTTTGCAAACACACTCATTAGGTGTAGAGTGATAAAGTATGACTGATTCAGGTTCCATCTCTGTCTCATTCAATACTTGTGACTGATTACAAAGGCATATTTTAGGGGAATTCATGTTCGGGACCCCTTTACAGTCCCCCACAGCCAGAGACCCTAACCGATTGAGCTCCAACTTTGCAAACACACTCATTGGATGTAGAGTGATAAAGTATGACTGATTCAGGTTCCATCTCTGTCTCATTCAATACTTGTGACTGATTATAAAGGCCTATTCTAAGGGAATTCATGTTCGGGACCCCTTTACAGTCCCCCACAACCAGAGACCCTAACCGATTGAGATCCAACTTTGCAGACACACTCATTGGATGTAGAGTGATAAAGTATGACTGATTCAGGTTCCATCTCTGTCTCATAAAATACTTGTGACTGATTATAAAGGCCTATTCTAGAGGAATTCATGCTCGGGACCCCTTTACAGTCCCCCACAACCAGAGACCCTAACCGATTGAGATCCAACTTTGCAAGCACACTCATTAGATGTAGAGTGATAAAGTATGACTGATTCAGGTTCCATCTCTGTCTCATTCAATACTTGTGACTGATTATAAAGGCCTATTCTAGGGGAATTCATGTTCGGGACCCCTTTACAGTCCCCCACAACCAGAGACCCTAACCGATTGAGCTCCAACTTTGCAAACACACTCATTGGATGTAGAGTGGTAAAATATGACTGATTCAGGTTCCATCTCTGTCTCATTCAATACTTGTGACTGATTATAAAGGCCTATTCTAGGGGAATTCATGTTCGGGACCCCTTTACAGTCCCCCACAACCAGAGACCCTAACCGATTGAGCTCCAACTTTGCAAACACACTCATTGGATGTAGAGTTATAAAGTATGACTGATTCAGGTTCCATCTCTGTCTCATTCAATACTTGTGACTGATTATAAAGGCCTATTTTAGGGGAATTCATGTTCGGGACCCCTTTACAGTCCCCCACAACCAGAGACCCTAACCGATTGAGATCCAACTTTGCAAACACTCATTAGGTGTAGAGTGATAAAGTATGACTGATTCAGGTTCCATCTCTGTCTCATTCAATACTTGTGACTGATTATAAAGGCCTATTTTAGGGGAATTCATCTTCGGGACCCCTTTACAGTCCCCCACAACCAGAGACCCTAACCGATTGAGCTCCAACTTTGCAAACACACTCATTGGATGTAGAGTGATAAAGTGTGACTGATTCAGGTTCCATCTCTGTCTCATTCAATACTTGTGACTGACTATAAAGGCCTATTTTAGGGGAATTCATGTTCGGGACCCCTTTACAGTCCCCCACCACCAGAGACCCTAACCGATTGAGCTCCAACTTTGCAAACACACTCATTAGGTGTAGAGTGATAAAGTATGACTGATTCAGGTTCCATCTCTGTCTCATTCAATACTTGTGACTGATTACAAAGGCATATTTTAGGGGAATTCATGTTCGGGACCCCTTTACAGTCCCCCACAGCCAGAGACCCTAACCGATTGAGCTCCAACTTTGCAAACACACTCATTAGATGTAGAGTGATAAAGTATGACTGATTCAGGTTCCATCTCTGTCTCATTCAATACTTGTGACTGATTATAAAGGCCTATTCTAGGGGAATTCATGTTCGGGACCCCTTTACAGTCCCCCACAACCAGAGACCCTAACCGATTGAGCTCCAACTTTGCAAACACACTCATTAGATCTAGAGTGAAAAAGTATGACTGATTCAGGTTCCATCTCTGTCTCATTCAATACTTGTGACTGATTATAAAGGCCTATTTTAGGGGAATTCATGTTCGGGACCCCTTTACAGTCCCCCACAACCAGAGACCCTAACCGATTGAGCTCCAACTTTGCAAACACACTCATTGGAAGTACAGTGATAAAGTATGACTGATTCAGGTTCCATCTCTGTCTCATTCAATACTTGTGACTGATTATAAAGGCCTATTCTAGGGGAATTCATGTTCGGGACCCCTTTACAGTCCCCCACAACCAGAGACCCTAACCGATTGAGCTCCAACTTTGCAGACACACTCATTAGATGTAGAGTGATAAAGTATGACTGATTCAGGTTCCATCTCTGTCTCATTCAATACTTGTGACTGATTATAAAGGCCTATTTTAGGGGAATTCATGTTCGGGACCCCTTTACAGTCCCCCACAACCAGAGACCCTAACCGATTGAGCTCCAACTTTGCAAACACACTCATTAGATGTACAGTGATAAAGTATGACTGATTCAGGTTCCATCTCTGTCTCATTCAATACTTGTGACTGATTACAAAGGCATATTTTAGGGGAATTCATGTTCGGGACCCCTTTACATTCCCCCGAAGCCAGAGACCCTAACCGATTGAGCTCCAACTTTGCAAACACACTCATTAGGTGTAGAGTGATAAAGTATGACTGATTCAGGTTCCATCTCTGTCTCATTCAATACTTGTGACTGATTATAAAGGCCTATTTTAGGGGAATTCATGTTCGGGACCCCTTTACAGTCCCCCACCACCAGAGACCCTAACCGATTGAGCTCCAACTTTGCAAACACACTCATTAGATCTAGAGTGAAAAAGTATGACTGATTCAGGTTCCATCTCTGTCTCATTCAATACTTGTGACTGATTATAAAGGCCTATTTTAGGGGAATTCATGTTCGGGACCCCTTTACAGTCCCCCACAACCAGAGACCCTAACCGATTGAGCTCCAACTTTGCAAACACACTCATTGGATGTACAGTGATAAAGTACGACTGATTCAGGTTCCATCTCTGTCTCATTCAATACTTGTGACTGATTATAAAGGCCTATTCTAGGGGAATTCATGTTCGGGACCCCTTTACAGTCCCCCACAACCAGAGACCCTAACCGATTGAGCTCCAACTTTGCAGACACACTCATTGGATGTAGAGTGATAAAGTATGACTGATTCAGGTTCCATCTCTGTCTCATTCAATACTTGTGACTGATTATAAAGGCATATTTTAGGGGAATTCATGTTCGGGACCCCTTTACAGTCCCCCATAACCAGAGACCCTAACCGATTGAGCTCCAACTTTGCAAACACACTCATTAGATGTACAGTGATAAAGTATGACTGATTCAGGTTCCATCTCTGTCTCATTCAATACTTGTGACTGATTATAAAGGCCTATTTTAGGGGAATTCATGTTCGGGACCCCTATACATTCCCCCACAGCCAGAGACCCTAACCGATTGAGCTCCAACTTTGCAAACACACTCATTGGATGTAGAGTGATAAAGTGTGACTGATTCAGGTTCCATCTCTGTCTCATTCAATACTTGTGACTGACTATAAAGGCCTATTTTAGGGGAATTCATGTTCGGGACCCCTTTACAGTCCCCCACAACCAGAGACCCTAACCGATTGAGCTCCAACTTTGCACACACACTCATTGGATGTAGAGTGATAAAGTATGACTGATTCAGGTTCCATCTCTGTCTCATTCAATACTTGTGACTGATCATAAAGGCATATTCTAGGGGAATTCATGTTCGGGACCCCTTTACAGTCCCCCACAACCAGAGACCCTAACCGATTGAGATCCAACTTTGCAAACACACTCATTAGATGTAGAGTGATAAAGTATGACTGATTCAGGTTCCATCTCTGTCTCATTCAATACTTGTGACTGATTATAAAGGCCTATTTTAGGGGAATTCATGTTCGGGACCCCTTTACAGTCCCCCACAACCAGAGACCCTAACCGATTGAGCTCCAACTTTGCAAACACACTCATTGGATGTAGAGTGATAAAGTGTGACTGATTCAGGTTCCATCTCTGTCTCATTCAATACTTGTGACTGACTATAAAGGCCTATTTTAGGGGAATTCATGTTCGGGACCCCTTTACAGTCCCCCACAACCAGAGACCCTAACCGATTGAGCTCCAACTTTGCAAACACACTCATTAGATGTAGAGTGATAAAGTATGACTGATTCAGGTTCCATCTCTGTCTCATTCAATACTTGTGACTGATTATAAAGGCCTATTCTAGGGGAATTCATGTTCGGGACCCCTTTACAGTCCCCCACAACCAGAGACCCTAACCGATTGAGCTCCAACTTTGCAAACACACTCATTAGATGTAGAGTGATAAAGTATGACTGATTCAGGTTCCATCTCTGTCTCATTCAATACTTGTGACTGATTATAAAGGCCTATTTTAGGGGAATTCATGTTCGGGACCCCTTTACAGTCCCCCACAGCCAGAGACCCTCACCGATTGAGCTCCAACTTTGCAAACACACTCATTAGGTGTAGAGTGATAAAGTATGACTGATTCTGGTTCCATCTCTGTCTCATTCAATACTTGTGACTGATTATAAAGGCCTATTCTAGGGGAATTCATGTTCGGGACCCCTTTACAGTCCCCCACAACCAGAGACCCTAACCGATTGAGCTCCAACTTTGCAAACACACTCATTAGATGTAGAGTGATAAAGTATGACTGATTCAGGTTCCATCTCTGTCTCATTCAATACTTGTGACTGATTACAAAGGGCTATTTTAGGGGAATTCATGTTCGGGACCCCTTTACAGTCCCCCACAACCAGAGACCCTAACCGATTGAGCTCCAACTTTGCAAACACACTCATTGGATGTAGAGTGATAAAGTATGACTGATTCAGGTTCCATCTCTGTCTCATTCAATACTTGTGACTGACTAGAAAGGCCTATTCTAGGGGAATTCATGTTCGGGACCCCTTTACAGTCCCCCACCTAACCGATTGAGCTCCAACTTTGCAGACACACTCATTGGATGTAGAGTGATAAAGTATGACTGATTCAGGTTCCATCTCTGTCTCATTCAATACTTGTGACTGATTATAAAGGCATATTTTAGGGGAATTCATGTTCGGGACCCCTTTACAGTCCCCCACAACCAGAGACCCTAACCGATTGAGCTCCAACTTTGCAAACACACTCATTAGATGTACAGTGATAAAGTATGACTGATTCAGGTTCCATCTCTGTCTCATTCAATACAGACCCTAACCGATTGAGCTCCAACTTTGCAGACACACTCATTGGATGTAGAGTGATAAAGTATGACTGATTCAGGTTCCATCTCTGTCTCATTCAATACTTGTGACTGATCATAAAGGCATATTCTAGGGGAATTCATGTTCGGGACCCCTTTACAGTCCCCACAACCAGAGACCCTAACCGATTGAGCTCCAACTTTGCAAACACACTCATTGGATGTAGAGTGATAAAGTATGACTGATTCAGGTTCCATCTCTGTCTCATTCAATACTTGTGACTGATTATAAAGGCCTATTTTAGGGGAATTCATGTTCGGGACCCCTTTACAGTCACCACAACCAGAGACCCTAAACCGATTGAGCTCCAACTTTGCAAACACACTCATTGGATGTAGAGTGATAAAGTATGACTGATTCAGGTTCCATCTCTGTCTCATTCAATACTTGTGACTGATTATAAAGGCCTATTCTAGGGGAATTCATGTTCGGGACCCCTTTACAGTCCCCCACAACCAGAGACCTAACCGATTGAGCTCCAACTTTGCAAACACACTCATTGGATGTAGAGTGATAAAGTATGACTGATTCAGGTTCCATCTCTGTCTCATTCAATACTTGTGACTGATTACAAAGGGCTATTTTAGGGGAATTCATGTTCGGGACCCCTTTACAGTCCCCCACAACCAGAGACCCTAACCGATTGAGCTCCAACTTTGCAAACACACTCATTAGATGTAGAGTGATAAAGTATGACTGATTCAGGTTCCATCTCTGTCTCATTCAATACTTGTGACTGATTATAAAGGCCTATTCTAGGGGAATTCATGTTCGGGACCCCTTTACAGTCCCCCACAACCAGAGACCCTAACCGATTGAGCTCCAACTTTGCAAACACACTCATTGGATGTAGAGTGATAAAGTATGACTGATTCAGGTTCCATCTCTGTCTCATTCAATACTTGTGACTGATTATAAAGGCCTATTTTAGGGGAATTCATGTTCGGGACCCCTTTACAGTCCCCCACAACCAGAGACCCTAACCGATTGAGCTCCAACTTTGCAAACACACTCATTAGATGTAGAGTGATAAAGTATGACTGATTCAGGTTCCATCTCTGTCTCATTCAATACTTGTGACTGATTATAAAGGCCTATTCTAGGGGAATTCATGTTCGGGACCCCTTTACAGTCCCCCACAACCAGGACCTAACCGATTGAGCTCCAACTTTGCAAACACACTCATTAGATGTAGAGTGATAAAGTATGACTGATTCAGGTTCCATCTCTGTCTCATTCAATACTTGTGACTGATTATAAAGGCCTATTCTAGGGGAATTCATGTTCGGGACCCCTTTACAGTCCCCACAACCAGAGACCCTAACCGATTGAGCTCCAACTTTGCAAACACACTCATTAGATGTAGAGTGATAAAGTATGACTGATTCAGGTTCCATCTCTGTCTCATTCAATACTTGTGACTGATTATAAAGGCCTATTTTAGGGGAATTCATGTTCGGGACCCCTTTACAGTCCCCCACAACCAGAGACCTAACCGATTGAGCTCCAACTTTGCAAACACACTCATTGGATGTAGAGTGATAAAGTATGACTGATTCAGGTTCCATCTCTGTCTCATTCAATACTTGTGACTGATTACAAAGGCCTATTTTAGGGGAATTCATGTTCGGGACCCTTTACAGTCCCCCACAACCAGAGACCCTAACCGATTGAGCTCAAACTTTGCAAACACACTCATTGGATGTAGAGTGATAAAAAGTATGACTGATTCAGGTTCCATCTCTGTCTCATTCAATACTTGTGACTGATTATAAAGGCATATTCTAGGGGAATTCATGTTCGGGAAAGTATGACTGATTCAGGTTATAAAAGGCCTATTTAGGCATATTAGGGAATCGGGACCCCTTTACAGTCCCCCACAACCAGAGACCCTAACCGATTGAGCTCCAACTTTGCAAACACACTCATTAGATGTAGAGTGATAAAGTATGACTGATTCAGGTTCCATCTCTGTCTCATTCAATACTTGTGACTGATTATAAAGGCCTATTCTAGGGGAATTCATGTTCGGGACCCCTTTACAGTCCCCCACCCCCCACACCAGAGACCCTAACCGATTGAGCTCCAACTTTGCAACACACTCATTGGATGTAGAGTGATAAAGTATGACTGATTCAGGTTCCATCTCTGTCTCATTCACTACTTGTGACTGATTATAAAGGCATATTTTAAGGGAATTCATGTTCGGGACCCTTTACAGTCCCCCACAACCAGAGACCCTAACCGATTGAGCTCCAACTTTGCAGACACACTCATTAGATGTAGAGTGATAAAGTATGACTGATTCAGGTTCCATCTCTGTCTCATTCAATACTTGTGACTGATTATAAAGGCCTATTCTAGGGGAATTCATGTTCGGGACCCCTTTACAGTCCCCCACAACCAGAGACCCTAACCGATTGAGCTCCAACTTTGCAAACACACTCATTAGATGTACAGTGATAAAGTATGACTGATTCAGGTTCCATCTCTGTCTCATTCAATACTTGTGACTGATTATAAAGGCCTATTCTAGGGGAATTCATGTTCGGGACCCCTTTACAGTCCCCCACAACCAGAGACCTAACCGATTGAGCTCCAACTTTGCAGACACACTCATTGGATGTAGAGTGATAAAGTATGACTGATTCAGGTTCCATCTCTGTCTCATTCAATACTTGTGACTGATTATAAAGGCCTATTTTAGGGGAATTCATGTTCGGGACCCCTTTACAGTCCCCACAACCAGAGACCCTAACCGATTGAGCTCCAACTTTGCAAACACACTATTGGATGTAGAGTGATAAAGTATGACTGATTCAGGTTCCATCTCTGTCTCATTCAATACTTGTGACTGATTATAAAGGCTATTCTAGGGGAATTCATGTTCGGGACCCCTTTACAGTTCCATCTCTGTCTCATTCAATACTTGTGACTGATTATAAAGGCCTATTTTAGGGGAATTCATGTTCGGGACCCCTTTACAGTCCCCCACAACCAGAGACCCTAACCGATTGAGCTCCAACTTTGCAAACACACTCATTAGATGTAGAGTGATAAAGTATGACTGATTCAGGTTCCATCTCTGTCTCATTCAATACTTGTGACTGATTATAAAGGCATATTTTAGGGGAATTCATGCTCGGGACCCCTTTACATTCCCCCACAACCAGAGACCCTAACCGATTGAGCTCCAACTTTGCAAACACACTCATTAGATCTAGAGTGATAAAGTATGACTGATTCAGGTTCCATCTCTGTCTCATTCAATACTTGTGACTGATTATAAAGGCCTATTTTGGGGGAATTCATGTTCGGGACCCCTTTACAGTCCCCCACAACCAGAGACCCTAAACGATTTGAGATCCAACTTTGCAAACACACTTATTGGATGTAGAGTGATAAAGTATGACTGATTCAGGTTCCATCTCTGTCTCATTCAATACTTGTGACTAGGGTTGCGATATTTAATATATGATGTTTTAAATATATATTTTAAATATGTTTTAAATATATTTTATATATGGTTAAAAAAAACATTGTTTTTAATATGTTTTTTTAACAATTGTTAGGTATTGTTTTTACTGCTGTAATACTGTAGTAAAGTCAGTATTTTTGTTATTTCGATAAACAATCCACAATTCTTGAGACGATGTAACCCCATTTGTGTATGTATGACTGCGTATTAAATGTCAGTAATTCAATATTTTGAAGAACATGCTTTCCTAAAGTAGAAAGAGTTGAGTTTACTCTACAACGGTAGACAATAATAACCTCTTCTATCAAGGTATAAAACTGCGGTGCTATGGCTGATAATCACCAGCATCAGCGGAAACAAAAAACAAAAAAAACAAGTTCTAGTCTTTCTCCGTATGCGGCTAAGTTTGACTCACAATGATGACGCATTCATCACGTGATGAATGGCTGACGTGACGGTGACTCAATCTCATACGAAATTGACAATTGGATATTACAAGCATCCAATCAAAATCAAGAACAATTTTCAACGTGAACTCCTAAATTCACTTGATTAGTGAAAGTGTCACCGAAAGGTTGTTGCGATGGTTGGAAAAGCTGGGGTGTGCGGGCGAAAGCCTAGCATTTCAAACAAGTATTTCACTATAAACTCTGACGGAAGAACTTACTCATGTAAATTTTGTTCCTGGGAAACAAACCAATGTGCCACCAAAAGGACAGAACATCTCGTCCAAAAGTGCATGTCCATCCCAAGAGCTGTGAAGATAGCTATTGGTGGATCTGCGACAGGAACTGAAATGCCCCCACCAGCGAAGTCCGCAGCACTGACGCCAAGTGATGAACAGCAGCCAACTTCCTCAAAATCTACCTCTCAGGTGAGTTGATATCAAGATTGCCTTGTCTAGTAGGTCTATTATATCCCAAGAAAAGTAAGTGTAACATAGACTTAGTAAGTGTAATGTAGACAGTACACACTATATTCAATAGATTCTGATGTAGGTCATGTGATTCTTCTTAAATATTTCAGAATAATCAATTACGGTCAATAGTGGGACTCATTTGTTTTCTATTTTACTCACCGGCAATATTCATTCAAGGCCTACATGGCAAGATGATAACACAGTATAGGATAGTACGATAGGTGCATAAAATAGTGCTTGTCATATCTTTCCGATGAGGGTCAGTGGATTCATCGCAAGTTAAACACGGGTTGCACTCACAGAGGACTGAAAAGCATTGAAAGTTCGCTTAAGCGCTTGACCAACGATTTCGATCAGTAGAATTTTATACTCATATTCATCATCCTCCGACAATTTTTTTTGGATTGCACGAGTATCGTCAGTGTTGCACAAGTTAACAAGTGGTGGGGGTTTTCTATCACAACACTGATTTACAACATCACTTATGGGCAATTATCAAAAAGTATCCCTTAATCCTATATATAGTAGGCGGCACAACACAGTCTTAGCCCTTCAATTTTCGATTTTTCAATGAATTTTCATCATGCATTTCTTTCCTTAGGTCAAACTATCATCTTGGGTGCGAGAAACTGACCGTCAAGAGCAGCAGAAATTACAAAGACTCCTGGCCAGGGCCATATACTCATCAGGCGCTCCATTCAGCTTGGTGTCGAACCCGAACTGGAAAGAATTTTTTCGCCAGCTGAATCCGGCTTTCCGCGTTCCTAGCCGCGACGAGATCAGTGGCCCACTCCTGGACCAAGAGGCTGAAGAGGTTGATGCGCAGATAAAAACTCGTCTGTCTAAAGCCAGTCAAAAACTGACTCTTTCAGTGGATGGTTGGGTGAACGTTTGTGGCAAGCATATATTGAACTTCGTGGTTTGTGATCCTGAACCCATGTTTCTTGACTCTGTTTTTGTGAGGGAAAGCATACTGGAGATGTCATCGCACGAGAAATTCTGCAGCGCATGACGTCGGTAGGCTCGGAATGTTTCACTGCTCTTGTCACCGACAATGCGACAAATATGCGAGCATCGTGGAAGATCGTGTTGAGTGAGCATCCGGACTTGGCAGCGATTGGATGAGTATCTCATGGCCTGAACCTTCTGTTAGAGGACTTTATGAATATGACTTCATTGGGGACGTTTTTAAAGCAAGTGAGACAAATTGTTAAAACTGTTAATAACAAGTCAGTTCTTCGAAATGCGATCGAAGAAGACTTACGCGAAAGTCTCAAACTGCCAGTAGCCACTCGGTGAGATGAATTATTTGTAATCGATTGATATTTTGTATTTCGTATGCTTCATGAGTTACTTTACATTACAATAGCTATATATGTGTGACTTAAATAAGTGCTAAAAGTTCTCAGTTTAATTTCTGATAATCCTACACGACACCCTATAAATAATGCACGACCAAAAATAAAGACCATCAACAAAGAATAGCTGATTTATTGATCTAAAGCTTTAAATTCGATAAGTGTTTAAGAATATGTTTAAGCAGCTAATATAACTAAAGTTGAAGTTCTTAAAATGTGGAAGCCTAACGATTAAAGTGAAAATAGATAAGTCACTCCTTCTATTTACGACTTTTTATTCACCAAAAGTTACACAAAGTTAAAAAGTACCCGACGCGTTTCGTCCGAAGACAGTTTCAAGGGACCCTTGAGACTGTCTTCGGACGAAACGCGTTGGGTACTTTTTAACTTTGTGTAACTTTTGGTGAATAAAAAGTCGTAAATAGAAGGCAGTTACTATGTAATTCTCTATGCAATTGAAAACAACTTATCTTGAAATGAGCCCCCCTCATCGACGCACAACGAGTGCTACAAAAGCTATGTTGCAAATAGATATTCTAATTGCGAATTTTTACCTTTAAGTCGGCTTTATCAAACAAGTTCTGCTTAATTTTTAAAATTAATCAAAGTATAGATCTACTTTTTATTATTTGTTTGCTTCGTATCCATCTATGCCAGTCCATGACTTTTCGACTCTTGTTTGATCAACTTTCGTAATAGGATTTTCTCAACCTAATAATAGTCAAACAGATCTTCGGTGTAGCCATGTCAATCTTTTGTAGGTGGTTATCATGGGAAGCATCCTTGAAAAGTCTTGACGTAAATCGTGCACCTCTTCAGAGATTATGTGTTAACGATGACGCACATGTTCAAGCGCAGGTGGCCCCTGTCAAGCGCGACCTTCTCTCTGATATCCTGTGGGATCGTGTCAAATCAACGATGAGAGTTGTGTCAGAAATCAGTCGATGGATTGCTGTATTTGAATCAAACGTTCCTCGTGCCTCTCGGGTTCCATGTGGATTGAGGGCCATAAATGCAGAACTTATCGATAATTCAGCCTTGAGTCAGTCTCCCCTCAGCAGTTGTGATGAGAACTCGTTCAAACAAAAACTACAAAATCGCCAGGAGTTCATTTCAGGAGAGAGTGGTGTTCTACATGCTGCAAATATTCTGGACCCTCATCGAAGAGGACAAGACTTGAAACTCTATTGTCTGGAATTCAATTGATCACAAAATGGAGTAACTCTTCTTCAACTGACCCAACGAATGTCATGACCGAACTCGCCGAGTTTCGAACTAAGACTGGGCGATTCTCATCCGATTTCATTTGGACGGCAGTAGCACCTGACGATACTATAGCGTCTGATACTATACTGAAATATCACAACAATATGCCCCCGCTTACCTGGTAAGCTTGCGTAGCTGAGCCATGTGGTTGTTTATTGGTAGAAATATTTTCCTGAGTCATCTTCCAAAGATAATCTTAAACCATATGTCAATCAATTTTATTGTATTGAAGAGGTATAGTGCTGCGTATTGAAACATGCAAAATGCATGCACGTATTTTGTTAATGGATATTTTGATTAGTGAGATAAACATGTGTAACTGCAAAGGATAAGTCAAGATTATATCAAAGTCAAGAACTTCATATGCGGTATACCTCTAATTAGGTCTATCTGACCCCAGGCTCAACATTTTGCTTTTCTTCTGTTACTTGTGTTCCAACTGTGCGCCTTACTTTTACTAATACGTATAAATTATCTGGAGTCAATCATTGAGCACTCAGCATAGCTTGTACGTAGAAAATTTGATAAGAGTGTGTTTCACTATGCTAAAGTATGACTACGCAAATTCTGTTTAGAGGTACCACTTGAACGACATTTGTTATCAGGATAGATCAAATTTGAATACCAGTGTTGTGTACATGTATGTGGCTTCTCAGTACAGCTGGACACATCGTGTCCATGGGAATTGGAATTTGTATCGATATTTCTTAGTTAACGGAAGTTAACGTTCACTATGTGTACATATTACATGGGGATTATTTAATATTTTTTTTAATATTCCTGCAGTCTTAAATGCTTCTATCTTATTGCGATATGTTAACAGTGTACTTTAAACGAGCATGAAAAGTCGGAATATAAACATGACCATCTTATCTTTCAGGTGGTCTGCATTTTTCGCTGACACCCCACTGTTTCATGTAGCAAACAGAATTCTTTCTATTGTGCCTCATTCTGCAAACGTGGAGAGGATCAATAGCAAGATGAATTTCATTCATTCAAAGACGCGGAATAGACTACATTTGGAAAAAGTTACGAAGCTAATGAAGATGACATGCAACATGGGACTTCAAAAAGTATTTGTTGACGATTGCTTCCCATTTGATGCAGATGATGAAAGTGACGTTGAGTATGTTGAGTGATGTTGAGTGATACTAGTGTGTTGGTTGAGTGAATATTCATCATCATGAAGGACTGCTTTATTGTAATTTCATCCATGCGATACGATTGTTTTGCTAACTTTTGTTTTGTTTCTTTTGCATACTGGCAAAATAGTTTTCCATTATCACTTTGTCTTTTTGATCATCATCTCTCATCGTTTCGTCGTTCTCATCATTTCGTTTCGTATTTTCATTTATTAAAACTCAATTTTTCTGGCTTCTTAATAACTTAAAAGATGAACCCGTGCATCAGAATAAATGAAAAACGAAATGACAAGCATTCGGACATCCAGTATAGCACAATGCAGCGATCATAGCAAATTGAATGACATTATTTTAGGATTTTTAAGTAATATTATGCTTTCATTTCATTCATTAGGTCTTTAAAAAAAAATTCATGAAGCTATAGCTTACAAAAACTGCTGCAATTCCCATCAATAAGAAAAACAAAAATACATAAAAAACATATTTTAAATATATTTAAAACATATTTAAAATATGATGGATAAAAAAACATTTTTTTGGCAACCCTACTTGTGACTGATTATAAAGGCCTATTCTAGGGGAATTGATGTTCGGGACCCCTTTACAGTCCCCCACAACCAGAGACCCTAACCGATTGAGCTCCAACTTTGCAGACACACTCATTGGATGTAGAGTGATAAAGTATGACTGATTCAGGTTCCATCTCTGTCTCATTCAATACTTGTGACTGATTATAAAGGCCTATTCTAGGGGAATTCATGTTCGGGACACCTTTACAGTCCCCCACAACCAGAGACCCTAACCGATTGAGATCCAACTTTGCAGACACACTCATTAGATGTAGAGTGATAAAGTATGACTGATTCAGGTTCCATCTCTGTCTCATTCAATACTTGTGACTGATTATAAAGGCATATTTTAGGGGAATTCATGTTCGGGACCCCTTTACAGTCCCCCACAACCAGAGACCCTAACCGATTGAGCTCCAACTTTGCAAACACACTCATTAGATGTAGAGTGATAAAGTATGACTGATTCAGGTTCCATCTCTGTCTCATTCAATACTTGTGACTGATTATAAAGGCCTATTCTAGGGGAATTCATGTTCGGGACCCCTTTACAGTCCCCACAACCAGAGACCCTAACCGATTGAGCTCCAACTTTGCAAACACACTCATTGGATGTAGAGTGATAAAGTATGACTGATTCAGGTTCCATCTCTGTCTCATTCAATACTTGTGACTGATTATAAAGGCCTATTCTAGGGGAATTCATGTTCGGGACCCCTTTACAGTCCCCCACAACCAGAGACCCTAACCGATTGAGCTCCAACTTCGCAAACACACTCATTGGATGTACAGTGATAAAGTAGGATAAAGCAAGAGCGAAGGTTATGTACATAGAGGTCATGGAGTCATGGCCATATTAATCCAGTTTTATCATCTTTTATTCCTCTCTTACAATGTGTTACAAAACACGGATTGATTTTACTACGGTGACAATCAGATGAACTTTTCCGCATTTCCCAGTTTTTGTCATAATTTGTCATAACATTCTCCCACTTTTTTGGTTAATTTGGAATTGTTTATCACATTATAATTAACATTTTCAATATTTCATTAGAAAACTCTCATGTAAGAAATGTCTCGAACAAAATTCCAAAAGCTGCCAATGGCAATTTAGTGATATCGATGTTGTTAGAAGAAAGGTTTTCCTTGTGGCATATTTTTCTGCCTTTCATTCTGAGAATTTGCAATGTCTTAATCTCACGATTTATGCAATAGTTTTTGTGCCAATTTATCATGTTTGTCATGTGACCATGTCTGTGTCCATGTCTCAATTACTTGTACTAGCTTTTTTCACTATGATTACGTGGAAGACATCTGCTATGACTTGTAATGGCCTGTCTGTAATTGGGGCGAGACTAATCTCACTAGGTATACCGTAAATTCAATAAGTCATCCACACGCGTTACACCCGACGTTGTTTTAGAACGTCTCATGGCAAGAGCTTTCGAAGTGAGCCCTTTTTTCTGTGATGTACAAGGATTTGCAAAGCTATTAGCAATGACGATAGATGCCTTGTGGGATGTTCTATGCAAAAATAACGACATGGAAGTTACAATGATTGTGAAATGATACCCTCGTGTTCCGAATATTTAAATATTGCGCTGTTATTTCTTATGGAGGTTACAAGAGCCTGTTATAGTTGTTGGAATTAAACAAAAAGGAGCCAACGCCGTTGAGCTGCTTTTCAAGGTCAACCAAGTGACCATGGAATTGCGAATTTTCACCATTGTGTTCCTGATTAGAGCTACAAAGGAAGCCAAGGTTTTTTTGATGATATTTCAGCTCCATACGTTGGTGCCAATGTTGATCGATGTTGATACATCTCAACAAATTGTATATGAAGTTGTGTGAGATGTTGATTCTGGTTTGACACTTACCATTATGCATGATTGAGTCAAGTGTTACATATAAACCATGACATTAGATATTGCTTATTTGGAGTTATATTTCAACAACTGCCTGTGATGGCAATGCTTAATCGTGGCAAGGCATTGATATCAAGGATGTCACTCTACATGTCTGCTTTCCTACATTGCCAACGTCAGATTTTTAGTCAAGTGAATACACAATATCTTAAGCGACAAGTATCGATGTTGACCTCCTCTCGTGTTTTATAATTTTGTAATCACAAGTACCTGTTGACCGGTGCCAGATTTTTATTTGGCCGACCGACTATGCCTGTTTCCATGCATATTTTTTTCTTTGCAATGCAGTTTGTGTGTTGTTGGTGCTGCGATGTTTCACTCATTTTGGGTTACTGCAATTGCCGCCATGGAGTGAGTATATAGCATATGAGCACAGACATCGGATAACATTATTAGGACTATATTATTTGATTATAAAATTATTATAACATTATTATCCTAATAATGTAATCCGATGTCTATGCATGTGAGTATACACTCTTTGGTTATTGCCACGTGCATTTGCAGTTGTTTCTCTTCTGAATTACTTGCATATAGAGCAATGACGCTGTTAGTGAGAAGGTCTTCATCAAACAAAAGCAAGTTTGAGAATTATTTGCGAAAATGATACTGACAAATGTGCATCCATAGACATCGAACATCAACACGAGGTGCCTTAGTGCCTGCTGTTCGATGTCTCTGTGTGCATCATTCTTTATCCTTTAGAATGCATGATGGTTGGTAGGTTGGCGATGACTTTAGCCATAGACATCGAACAACAACAACTAGGCAACAACAACTGTCCGTGGCTTTAGCTATATGGATTCAGATAATTCTCACAAATTTTGTGCTATTCACAGCACATGGACATCAAACCAAATATCACTTTCTATTGTGGCGGTATAATCGATCATCATCATCAATCAACATGATCGCGCTACGTTCACATTATATTGGGTATGTCGTGGGATGTTTAATAAAACGTTCTTTTGTGCTTTAATTTTGCTCGATTGCTCACAAAAAGCTTCTCATATGCCGTTTTAATTAAATACATTTTTCGCAAGCGCCGATCGATCAGCCACAGAAGTTGACGGTTTATCTTCCACTGAGAAGTGGATAGTCGCCCTAAAACCACTTGAATTTCAGTTAAAATCTGCGAAACTTAGAGCTCATTTACCGCCACAGCTAGTGTGACTGATTCAGTTTCCCTCTTGTCGTTTTGGATGAACTGTGACTGATTATAATTCTAAATCTGTGATAAAATCCTCACATTCGCGCTTAGAATCACTCTGGTATTCAAACTGAGCATGCTAGCGTCATGAAACTTCACCGGCAAATGTCAAATGTTATCAGCAATGCTCCATCCTACTTTTGACTTGAACTAAAGCATATAAGAAATTCTGTGACTGATTATAATTTTTTTTCAGTTTGACTGATTATACATTTTCCAGATTATCATAGTTTAACAGCTGATGGAATGAAGAATTTGAAAACACATGGACAAGTTGATATCATGGCTCGATTTCTTTAACAAATATTTAATTGCCATGTTTTCATGGTTTCAGTGTTTTAGTCTCTGAATTTTTTCTAGAAGATTGATGCATAAAATTAGTGTCATTCCTCTCCGGTATTGTCGGAGTTTTGAAAATGATACACCGGTAGATACCAAATCTTTATCAATTTGCAACTTCCCTTTTCTTGGTTGTAATGACCGCCAACACATTGTGAAGTGATCTTACAGCTGAGAATGCACTCAAAATGTCCATTTACGAATTGAATAACTGAGGAAACTTCATAAATAGAATACAAGCGATCCGATCCGTCATCGATAAAACTTGTTTGCTTTGTTATTTTTGAAATCAAAGTAAGTTGAAGGATTAGAATGTAGAATATATATTTCCATTTGGAACACGGAAGACCACAATGACCGATGGCATATAATCAGTTGCGTGCGTTGCTACTTATCGATAGGCATGCGATGTGCAGAAACAGAATTTGATATTTTCTAAATGTCCATGCGTTCAAAGTGAGACATTGTCCTTGCACGCTATGGCATGCATCATATTCGATATTGAAAATGGCGCTAACACGTAACGCGAATATTCACGAAATTATCTAAAATTGAAATCCATCCTCCTTGACTTTTTGACGAAGTCATCAAATGACATTATGATAGAAAAAGCCTTCCTACATCATTCGAAGGTTACAAGTGAAGTTTTCTCAATGGACATTTAGACTTGGGTTTCAAAACCACGAAGGAAAAATCGTCGTATCGACGAATGTACGCCTTTTCGTCTTTCAGCGTTTCGGTCTTCATTTGAACTTCATTTTGGGCATCGGTCGCCCAGCTTCAACAACATTTTTTCGGCAAATATTCTGCCAGATCGGTAAACCAATTGATAGCATAAAATGTCCAAGACAGTTCTACATGTACATCGTACATCAGACAACGCTTTGTTCTTTTCTGGTGATGGATGACCAATATATAACACATCGGACTGCCTCATGCAGTGCATACACATGCACACAAGTCAGTCTGATGAGATCTGGGCTATCTGTATCATTTTCCTTAAAGTGAGCGATGCGACAATTTCGCCGAATGTAGCCACTATATAATTTCACAGGCTTTTGTATAGGAGCTGTGCGAGAAGACAGCGTGCACAGACTGCGAGTTGGTCAATGCAAAAAGATAGCACCAGTGAATGCGGCGATGCCTCACCGTTGTTAAAGCTCTTTAGATGTCATCTCCCTCAATGAAATGACTTTCTATTGGATTTTATGCGATATTCTGAGCCAAACTGTCCTCAATCTTGGGAGGGATAAAAATGGTTAATTTTCAGAATATAAGTGAGGCATTCGCCGCATGCACCGCATCTATTGACCGCACGCCACTGCATATAATGTTCCAATGATCAGCCAATGTGATACAACCTAGACTTTTATGTGAGAGAAATTTGTCGGGATCCAGATCTTTTTATTTGATTTCATGATAAACAGCTCAAGTATCGTCACTTCAGCATTAATCCCACTTTGTAAATTAATAAAAGACATTGGAAAGCATATTGTCGAAGTTTCAATGAAATGCTTTTCTAATTGCATCATGAGCGAATAAAACATGAGCAAATTTGAGCTTGGATTGAACGATTGATGGACAATACGAGTATATGGTTGCGGCTGATAAAATCGATGCAGAATCAGGCTGGTAGTCAATGAACGGCCGTAAGTCAGGATATTAATCATGCGGAGACAATTCATGTTCAGGTCATTTGTAATATAGCACGCTTGGTTCGTTAGAAGTCGAGCCGGCACGGTGCGTTTATGATTAGAAAATACAAGCTAGCATATGCATGGATGTATTCGCGTTCAACATTAAACGTTTGTGTTCGGAATAACGATGTAGCTTTTGAGAGTGCAAGTGCTACATTCAAGAAGAAAAAGGATTGTGTGGAAATATGGCATTTGCATATTTGAAAATGCTTTCTAAAAAAAAGAGCAAAGCATTTACCATCAGTGGCGTCCAGTCTGCAATGTTGAAATGCTCTTTTGTCATTGCAGCTATATGTACTTTGTTGAAAGCAAGTTGATGTGAGCAAGATTCCACCAGTATCTACATTTTAATTCTATGCATCACATTGTAGACTGTCTACAAAATCGTAGGGGTCTGACCCTGTTGAACAATTCTTGAGGGGATCCAGACCCCTTAGATGAGCGCCCTTTCCCATGTATGTGTTGTCATAAAAATATGCCTAATATGGACTAAATATGCCAAATTTTCGTATGTCACTTCAACAGGGTCAAGGACAACAGAGGATGCAGCGGTATCTATACACACAGTACATATACACAAATGACACAAAATTCAAAATTTAGATATTAGATGAACTGAAATGAATATCGATCGATGTTAGGCTTTATAGTGCAAATAGAATTTCTCTCCAATATCTTTCTCTCGGTGGTATTATAGCCCTGCAATATCATAGAAGTAGTAGTAGTAATATACTGCCTTCAACATAGACAAAATGCATAGGAAGCACAATACATAAATTAGAAGTCACAACTTTAACAGTAATTAAGTCAATCAAGTCAAAGTTAGGTTCACATTGTTGAAGCAAATGCCGAATAGAATCTATTAGGCCCGAATAGCGAGAAGTGGGCATGTTCTTACACAGTGCTACTACAGTATCTTGGCCACTTTCTTACTTGTGTATGCTAGCAAGATAAGATCAATATCATGGATTAAGTCCACCATCAGCGCAAATGCCTTCGGTATAAAATTCCATCGTCACCGATCTGTAGATATCTCCTACAGGTGACAAAGAACACATTAAGCGGCGATACAAACCACATTCGACTATCTTAATCAAGTCAATGGGATTATGAATTTCTAACACCTCTCGAGTCGCGTGGTGGTGAGCATATTTTCTCTGACCTAATATGCGATTGCAGAGAAGACCATCAAGTTTCCTTACGGTGTCACTTCTTGGTCTGGGCAAGGTATGAAGACCATTAGGAAGAATGGGTTGAATAGCCATTTTATAGACAATGCTTTGAGCATATGGATGTAAGCCACCTTCATACATACCATGCTTTCCTAAGGTATAGTACGCCTGCCTTGCCTTTGAGCCAATATTATTGTCATGATGCTCCGAATCACCTTTCATATTATGAATGACTCCCAGAATTTTTAGTGAATTCACATTTTCCAATTGATCGTCGTTGCATAAAAAATTTATATCATTGATATAAAAGTAAACGCCTTTTGGGCTGTTGCATATCAGTACTTTTGACTTAGTTCCATTAAATTTGAATTTCCAGGTTTTCGCATAATCATTAGATAGTCGTAATTGTTCTTGAAGGCCATAAGATGTTCCACTCATTATTGTGAGGTCATCCGCATAATATAAAGGAGTAAATGGGATATCATGAAATCGTAATGAATAGTCAGATGATTAAACTGCTTGTAAAATGTCTTCGGCAAACATCGAATACAACTAGGGAGAAAGAATACTACCTTGGCACACTCCACGTCTCACAGGTATGGCAGTAGACAACCCTCTTTTCCAAGATATCTTGATATACAATTGATCATACCATCTTTTGAGAAGGGCCCATAATCGCAAATTTAATTGCCTCGCTACGGAATCCTTGCATTTGATTTTATCCAAGAGTTTGTAAAATAAACCATCCTGTCAGATTGTGTCAAAACACTTCTCAGCATCTAATCATGCTATGTACAATGAAGATTTATTTACATAATGGTGCTTGATGCATTCATTTATTGATCTGGAGACCATATCCGTGCCAGTATTTTACCGAAATCCATATTGACAAGACATATCGGTATTTCTTTCCGGAATTCATTCAAAATTATAATTTCAAGAATTTTAGAAAGTGTTGTGCTGACAGTTATACCTCTTGTAGTAGAGGCCATCTTTGCCACTTTTTGATGATATATGCATTATGCCACAGTCGAAATTAGACGGAGTGACTGCTGAATCAATTATACAACCGAATAATTTAGCTAAATATTCCAATAATATTAGACTTTCACCCATTTTCAGATGTTTAACAGTTATTCCATCAAATCCATGACAAGACTTTGCATTCAATTGTTTTATAGCCAGTTTCACATCCGAAGTAGAAATAGATATATGATTTGAAAGAATGAACTGAATATTCTTCTTGAATTCTTCATCTACAATATATTCAATGCTTGAATGGAAACTATCCCCTAACGTAGATTCTTTATGAAATAACTTTGAGAAATGAAATGTAAGATCAGACGTTGTTAAATTTGATGACGTATCAGCTTGCTTTCTTTTGAACTTCTTCCAAGTCTTTTCATTTCTGACTTTTTCAACAATTCAGCAAGTAATTCCGATAATTTGAACATTTGATATCATCAGACCAGTCATAACGGATTGAGATAGACTTATCTATATGGTTTTTGTCTTTGGACTTCACGGTGATAGTATTCGATCGGAACAGAAATGAGATTAAGACTGGTATGTGAAATGCAGTATTTGGATGAGGTAAATCTGTCAACACTTTACTTTCATCTACATCATTTTTCAGATTGTCATTAAGGAGAAAGTAGTCAATAAGTGATGACGAATTATTTCCTTCATGATGATATGTCATAGTGATGTTTTCACTGAATTCAATATTTGCCGGATGCAAAGAATGATTATTCACAAAATCTTGCAATACATTGTCATGTCATGATGATTGTCTACCATGGCGATGAATCAAAGAAGCATTAAAATCGCCTATTAAGCAGATTTTAGAGTGGGGGTTTTTGGAGATTATATCGTCAATTATATTCATAAGATTATCATATTCCTTTATACATCTGTATTTATTTTCAGGGGTGAGATCATCAAAATAGGGCAGATACACACCAATAAATACCATAGGTTGATTGATGGAATTAAATTTGATTTTAAGGTCAATGATCCGAGAATTCGCTTTTTCTATTTTTTGTATACTGTCAATTTTGGAGTCACTTGCGATAAAAGCAATACCGCCAAATGGGCGTCCTTTGTAACTCGGTGAAATTTCACTCATGCCTGATTTATCGTAAATTCGATGATTGACGAGCACGTCACTTATTATGAAGTCTTCATGTGGTCGCATTAACGTTTCACATAAGAAAACTATGTCAATATTTTTTATCAAATTGTCTTTCATGAACATGGCATTTTTCCTAAAACTACCACAGTTGTAGGTTATGAGTCGTATAGATAAATTATTCCCATCTTTCTGATGTCTTGGTGGCAAGTTTTCGTAGGAATCTGTGGGATGCCAGGGATGGCAATATGATTTGCTGTATTCATGGTCCCAGTAATTTGATTTACTTTTGTCTCCCCATGTAGATTCGAATTGTCTGATACCAGTGGCGCCGCGTGCTCTCAGACCATAGGCCTTCGCTCCAAAGTGGATTCCTATATTTCTGCAGCAGACAGCATGAACTGCATAAAATAATTAATTTATCAATTAATCTAATAATAATTAATTAATAATTATTAATTTAATTCATAAATACTTAATTTCAGTGAATTTTCAAACTTGTACAAGTACATGAACATTCAAATCATGCTGGCACCCCTGACTACAGAATGAAATGATGTGAGAAATAGATACTGATATTTAAATGAAAGGTACACTGAAGTCCATAGAATACCCAATGTAGACTATTCTGCATGTGAATTGTGATTCACTGTGACTGCCTCTTTCTCTGAACAGCCTCATAAGCATGTAATCCTAACCTGACTGTTCGTCAACGCGACTCTTGTCTTCCCAAGATTTTAAACGTCAAATGACAATGAAAATGTGATGTTGATTTCTCACATGACGCTTGATCACCTTGGTAAGATTACTATAGAGAACATTCACTCTCGAGGAAGCTCTCACCAACGCAAGACTCTGTTGTGATTATTATAGCTTGTCAATCACCTGCATGTTTCAAATTTAGGGCTGCTAAAATGTTTTTTGTGCTCCTCCTGATATTCTATCCATTGAGAGTGGTTTAGTTTTTATTTCAATGCCATAAACTTCGTGTACGGTGGCTAGAGTTTTCTGCATAATCCCTCGGACGACTGGCCGGTGTAGAAAATAACCACTGTTGAAATTGACACCATAAACATAATATCACATGCACAAGTATGCCTTGAATCATTATCTCTGACTGAATCCCACATCAAATTATGGAACCTTCATCGCTATCTCCTTTCTGCGGCTTCTAGCTTCCGATCCAACATTCAGCCATTGGTGAACGCAGACACCAATGGCTCAACGCGTCATCATCTTCCCCAAAATTTGGCGAAGCCACGAATGGGGAAAATTTTCCGCATTCAGATAGCTGAATCTAAGAATTTATAAATAGATCTTTTCTTGCATTGCTGCAATATATTTGCTTCTTCGTTTCTATCGGGAGAAGACGATCGAGCTAAGCGCAAACTCTTCACATATCACACAAACACACAAATCTCTGTGATTTGCTGTGAACACATCCCCAGCGCATTGTGTGATTGCTTGAAGATCCCTGCAGTTAACAGCTGAGCGCTGGCGCTCGGTACGTATTTGAGAGTAGTGACTTGAAACTGTAAAGTGTGTGTAAAGGTGTAAACGTAAAGATCTGCTCTCAAACGCAAAAAAATCAAAACTATTTGCACTTAAGTTTTATGAACGCAAATAATTATTTTTGGGTATGCGGCGAAGGCCTCGCAGGCACGTAGACGACGCCACTGTCTGATACCATTATCGTAGTGATGCCTGGAACGCCACTCTCAGTGGCGATTTTAACGAAAGTATAGTATAGTAAATGTATATTGAAATGAATGAAAATCAGTCGGTACAAGGTAATTGCAACTCGAAGTAAAGGTAAGTGAAAACATGTACACAGACAGAATTAGTGATGCCTCAAGTACATAAATTGTTGAATAAACAAATGCACGAAGGAATGAAAGAATTATGTCGTCGAGAGGATCGTGTACAAGGCATTGCGAGTTTCTTCGTCCGTTCAAGAACTTTTGGCATAAGATGGTTCAAAAGATGGTCGGGACTCATCATTCAGCGGAAAACTTTTAAAGCTTGATGGTTTCTTCGAATGAAAAGAGGGGTAAAATTGTCAGAGGAACAATCAGGACCGCAAATTAGTCGGTGACTACGACGCCTAACTTTCTCAAGCTTTCCACTCTCCTGTTTAGGCAAACCGATAAGAAATGGGTTGCAAAATTCTAATGTACTTACAACAAAAGAATAGTATAATGCAATAAGCTCATTTTTTGAAACAAATATTTTGAGCTTCCTTAAAACATACAATTTTTGATAAGCTCTTTTACAAATTTCATCAACATGAATGCTGCATGATAAGTCTGGAGTGTACACAATACCCAATATTTTCATCTTTGGAACCATGGAGGTCGAACATTGAAACTGATTTTGTTTATTTTTGTTGAACACCATACACTTAGTCTTCGAAGAATTAAGTGTCAAACCATTCGAAGAACACCAAGAGTAAATATTGTTTGTTTCTGACTCGATATTTTCGTCTATATTTGATGTTTTCGTAACGGGAGCCAGACACATGACATCGTCAGCAAACTTTACTAGTAAATCTTCACGATAGTGACTCTTCAAAGTACGCATGTGGGATGCAAAGAGGAAGGATCCTAAGACTGACCCTTGCGGCACCCCTGATACAGCATGTTGAGGTTTGCTCAGAGTACCATCATGGAGACGAACTATTTGTGTTCGATTACGAAGATAGCTTGCACACCATTCTAAAAAAAGGTCGGAAGGTTTCCATCAGACAAGGTCTTTATTAATGATTTGTGATTCAAATAGTCAAAAGCCTTTGTCATGTCGAAAGACATAATGAGAACCGCCTCTGTCATCGGTGAATCCAGCCGGGAAGTTATTAAGTCATGTATGTTGATGTGGGCATGAACGGCAGAGTAGTGAGGACGAAATCCAAATTGATTTTCACCATACATATGAATTAAGCCGTCTTTCACACTTTGAAGAATGCATTTCTCTAATATCTTTGAAAACACTGGGAGAATTGATATAGGTCTTAGGTCGTGTATAGATGGATTCGATTTTTTTGGAACAGCTGTAATGTGAGCTATTTTCCAACGCAAAGGTACTCGTCGTTCTTCAATCGACAAAGAAATTATATGACATAATGGGCCAGAAAGAAAATCACTAACTTCTTTAATGAGTCTAGGAGACAAACCATCACTGCCGGATGACTTATTGGTCTTGAGTTTCCTCAACCTATTGTGGACCATCGATACTGTAACTGTAGGAGACCATTCGTTGTCAGCATATTCATCGGATTTAGAATTCATAACGCCAATGGAGGAAAAGTCTGTAGGAGATGAAAAATGGGTGGCAAACTCTCTACTGATCGACTCAGCGGCTTCATGACTCGAAGGATAAGAATTCATCAATGATGTTAAAGGATGGTTGCTTGACTTGTTCATCAGATCATTGACTATCTTCCAAAGACAATTACAGAGACCCATCGTTTTTCGCTTCATCAATCAAAGATCGAACTTTGTCTTTGTAATGGGCTTGAAAGGGCTGCTGAGATTTGATTTGGCGAAACGGTCTTAGTCACATTAGAACCCCAATATTCAGAATTGATTATTATGCTCGAGTCACTGTTAGATATGGTTACTCGGAAAGTAATGGGCAAAAGACCGTTCCAGGACACCATAAAATTCAAATAAATAGTATCTTTAAAAACGACATAAATTCATGAATTTAGACCCTTTTTCAGGTTTTTAAGACCTAAATACATGAATTTAGTCCATTTAAAAAGTATCATTTTTTGAAAAAATGGTATTTTTAAAAACGACATAAATTCATGAATTTGAACCCTTTTTCAGGTTATGAAGACCTAAATTCATAAATTTAGGCGTTTTTAAAAATACCCAATTTTTCAAATTTTTCAAAATCTCAAAATTTGAGAATTACAATTTTACACCCGCCCTTAAAATCATGACCGTTCCAGGACACCGAAAAAAATCATAAAAGTTGAGAATTTCAAATTCATGAGTTTAGATGTTTTTCAGGTTTTTAAAATATATCATGTGTCTAATAATATTTGAAGGAATTGACATATTCTTAACAATAAGTTTAGGAGTATTTACAATTGTCATTTCATCAGGCGTTCTTACAATTCCTGTTGTTGCTACTGCTTTGTACTCAGATGAACACTCAATTGTAGAGAACATCTGCTTCTCGCATTTATGAAGAAAAGGCATTTCAGTGTAAAGAGCTGTAACTTCCCACTCAAACATTTGAAAGGAAACAATGTATGAAAGAACAAACAGCTGCTACACCCACTTAGACATTTGTAAGACGTGGAATATATAACCAGCAAATCCTACTTCGGCTGCAATGCCGTGAAACAATACACAACAACAATAATCGATATGGCTATTTCAAACAATTGTGCTGAAGACTTATTTAATTTAACAGTGTTTCTTGTCAGTGAAGGTTGTGTCAAAACGCTCTCGTCATATATTTCCCAAAATGAGTCAAGATCAATTTGAAGATAGAAGAAAACAATCGTTGCCAGGGAGGATGAAAAAATTACGAGAGGAATTAGAGAAGAATATATTTTGAGAGGCATGAATTTACAGATTCTTTGAGTGATTTCATAGAGCCAAATGGAGAGAATAATACAATTGTAAACTTACGCAAATTCTTGTTGCATGAAAAAAGAAGCAATTCACTCAGTGTTATGTGCAAAATTTTTATCGGTAAGCACATCAACTATCTTCTATATCTTTGTGATAATGACAAGACATATTTTTATAGTCTCTTGAAGCAAAATGAGATCAATTACCGAAGTTTCATTTCAATTAGGTAAAATTAGCAGACAATTTTCCTATGCTTTGTAGGGTGTCTGTTTCTATTGTACTTTTAAAATCACGACCTAACGTTATCGGAAGATTGACTACAAAAGGATGGATAATTTTCATTGTGTAAAGCAATTATGTGACATTCCAAATGATTCCATTCTTCTCTCAAACAATGGTGCGTCTTTTAACGACAATATTGCGCTGACATATTCAATGGAAATTGGATGTGAATCCCCGCTTTGTTACTGCGACGGCCGCACGACACTTTATTTTCAATGTTTAGACCTATGCCATTATTTCCTTGAACAATGGTGCGTCATTCAGCTAAAATACTGCGCCATTCAACTAATCAAATCAACGCGTTAACATTAGACGCGCTGTGAAGAAAACTTATCATTCTTGAAACCCCTCTGTTTTATATGCAATGTTATTTCCTGTTTTACATGTACATACAATTACTATGCCATTCATCTAAAATACTGTGTTTCAACCAATTAGAACGCGTCCACAGCGTGGACAGAAATCCCATTGTTTAGAAAACTTGTATCTGTCTGTTTTATATGCAATGCTATTTCCTGTTTTATATGCAATGTTATTTCCTGTTGCACATGTAAATACAATAGAGCGCTTCAACCAATTAAAACGTGTCCACGCGTGGACAAATTTACATGTATTTTAATGTATGCAAAGTGGTTGTAACCAGATTGAAATATCCATGTGTTGTTTTTAATTTAACATTTACGGGAATATAATAGAAACATTTTGTCTTCTATAAAAATGAGTAACATTAGAGTCTTCCTAAAAATATACGGCAAACAAACAACTGCTAATTTCGATTTAAAAAGAATTTCAGAAGATTGTATTCAAAATATTTATTCAAAATATTTCTTTAAAAAATGGAAGAAACAAAAATGGAAGAAACCGCAAGAATATATCCTTCGTTATCATATGAACGTAGTTCTACTTTAATGGACATTGAAAAAATGAACAAAGAAAAACACAAAGATAGAGTTAGGTACATGAAAGATAAGGAATCTCAATTATTATTAAGATTAGAGCATTATAATAAATTAAGAAAGAGATGGACGATAGCTAAGAATGTGACACAAGGCGTTGGAGCATGTTTAACAATAAGTTTGGGTGCTTTAGCAATTGTTATATCTTCAGGTGTTTTATTAATTCCTGTTGTTGCTACAGCTTTAACAGGTACGGGTGTTTTTGCAACTTCACTTGTTACAATGTTAGAAAAATTTTTAATATGAAAGAAACGAAAATCATTAAAAACTAAGCATTTACATATTAAAGAAGTTTATGACAAATTACACTACTACTTTCAAAGAGTATGTGATGATAATGTTATTACGTTAGATGAGATTGAAAAATTTGATCAAATAGCTAATGAAGCTAATAAAACGCCATTTCAATTACAGTCCGAAAAAGTTGATGATAAGAATAGACAGGATGGCAAAATTTCTAGTGATGGTAAAATTTCTAATGAAGAAAATGACAAAATTTTTTTAGAAGAGCTAAAAACTTTAAGCGAAAATTTAAGCAAAACTTTATTAAACAAAAATTTATTAAACAAAACTTAAAACGAAAAGATGTCAGACAACAAAGCAATAAAAAAATAATTTGTTCAGTAAAATGTTTTTGCTGTATTCCAATGTTACCACGAAATTCAATATTATATTTTAAAAATGGATAAAATTAGAGCTGATAATTTTAAAAGAATAAAACAATTAGAAGAGTTAATAAAACAAAGAAATATTATGAAAGAAAATCATCTTCAACATAGAATGATAAAAGCTGGTATTCAATCTGATATGTTTGAAAAAATGCAGCAAACCGAACAAGTAAAAACTGATTTTGAAAAAACTATGAAACCATTTAAAACTCTTGAAAAAGAACTTACAAATAATGATAAACAAATTGATATAACAGATCCAGAGCACAAAACTATATTAGATGACTATGGATTACTAGAATCAAACATTAATAAGAAATTACCAAAATCTATGCAATTTGAACATTCTATTTCATTTATAGATGGAGAAACAATACCTAGATTTTATCTCGGACAAAAAGAAATATTTCCACAACCTTTTCGAGGTTTAATTTTTTCACCAGATAAATCTCCTTTTAATTTAGATAGAAATTTTGTTGATCTTTTAAGAGGAGCAGATTTAAATAATTATGCTGTAGAAGATCTTATAAAATATGAAGCTATGTTAGATAGAGTTGGTGCAGTAAAATCTCTTAGACGTTATAAACAATTAGAAAATTTATTATCAACGGGAGTTAAAGTAGGAAAAGGTTTTAAAACAGAAACAACTGTATTTTTACCAGATGATCCACAAGAATTACTAAATAGATTAAATATTTTAATATCGGCAATAAAAGAAGGACATAATTCTAGTTTCAATGAAATTCATGCTATATTAAAAAGACTGTTAGAAAAGAAGATTCTAAATGAAGAGGACTATAAAAGTATAATGAACCGAATGTTCTAGGGCTTCGCCCGTAGCTGAAATATGTTGTTTCTAATTTTTATCTATGATTTTTATTTATGATTTTTATCTATGATTTTTATCTACGATTTTTATCTATAATATTTATTTAAATTTTTTAGTTAAAAAATGTCTTCGAGAGAATTATCATCAGTAGATTTTGACAAAATTAATAATCATTTAGAAAATTTGACAGAGATTTTTGGTTCATCAAAATTTAGTACGACGTTAAAAATTATAACAACTACTTCATCACACACTTGTAATTTAGAACCCATTCTACATTAACAAAATAAAAATTATCAAATTGCATTGACTAGTTTTTCCACATTTAACACTATTCAAAATGTTATCAAAGATGTGAATGATCAATTTAGATATTCTACTGATAAAGGCAAAACGTGGAAAGTACTAACTTTTCTTCCTGGTTCTTACGAAGTTGAATCAATATCAAATGAAATTAAGAGACATTTAGGTATACCATTTAAAGATAAGAAACAATTACATTTTGCAGTTGAACCGGCAGTTAATAAATTTTCTCTTACTTTAGACGAAAATCATCAAGTTGATTTTAATCATGATAGATCATTGTCAAAGCTATTAGGATTTAATAAACAAACCTATAGTCAAGGTTATCATTTAGGTGAGAAGATTCCAAAAATAATTGAAATAAATTCAATTGTTGTACATTGTGACATTATTGAAGGAGGATATGTAAATGGTAAATTGCCAAATTCAATATTCAGTTTTCCAGCTTTTACTGTACCCATTGGTTATAGATTAAATGTAATTCCGCAAACATTAATATATTTCCCTATTACAAGAAAAACTATTAACAACATTAACATGAGAATCACTGATGAGAAAGGACAAGAAATAAATTTTGGAGGTGAAGAGATTATGATAGATCTTTTGGTTCGACAGGAATAAACTCCCGTTCGGGAGGTATAAACTCCCGTTCGAGAGGTCAAACTCCCGTTCGGGAGGTATAAACTCCTACGCGAAGCTAGAGAAGTTTAATTTTCTTCTTCTTCTTTAGAAACAAAAAATAAAAAAATTAAAAGTAAAATTTTTTTATTAAGAAATGAGTGAAGTACCCCCATTAAATAAAAAGAAACTTAAATTTAATCATCATCCAAATTTATCTAATAAAGTTTTGTCAGTTATTTGTGGAAGATCAGGATGTGGAAAAACGTATCTATTATTTAAAATTTTAACGACTCCAAATTTTTTTGGATTATAACAATCTTATAATTTATACAACAACAGCAGAACAACCCGTCTATCAATTTTTAAAATATGGATTTGAAAATAATCTTAAAAAAACAGCAATTGCTTCATTATTCAAAGAATATGAAAAATCTGAAGATGAAGAAGAAATAAGTTCGTGGTGTGAAGAAGCAGCAAAAAATAATCAGTTAGTTGAATCCAATAAAAATAAGCATATAAAGATACAATCAATAGATGATAGTGGTAATATGCAAGATCCTAGTAAACTAGATAAAACAATGAAACATTGTGTAATTTTTGATGATTGTGTTAATGATAGAAATCAGTCAGTTCAGAGAAATTATTTCACAAGAGGTAGACATAATAACTGTAGTGTATTTTATTTAACACAAAGTATGTATTCATTAGACGGAAGTGTTATTAGAAAGAATGCAAATATATTTATACTATTTGAAATAAATGCAAGAAACTTAAGTGATTTGTTAAGAGATTTATGCGTAAGAAATAAAGATGAATTTAAACAATCGTGTAACAATGCTTGGTCAAAAGATTATGGCTTCATTACAATAAATATTGATAAAAAGATTCATGATAGAGTTATAGAAGATTTGTTTGCCGAGTGATAAAAAATATACAAATATAGTGTTATAATATTTTTTTTTAATTTTATATATATCAAATTTGTCTATCTTAGAAATTAGAAAATTAAAAAGGTAAAGTAGTTATTCCATCAGGTAAAATTTTTCTTTTATCATCAAATGGATCTAATGCTAATTTATGTTCTTCTTTTAAATACATTTTATGTTTCTTTGAATTAAGTCTATAATTACATGCTGTTTTTATTTCATTATTAAATAATGCATTTTTATAATCTTGAAATGTTATTTGATTAGCCACTGATGCCTTTGAAATTCCTTTTAATGTTTTATGTGTTTTAATATTATTAGTTGTATCATAACAATAACATTTAGATTTTAAAAATATAGCTTCTGTTATGAAATCTTCATTTCCTTCTAGTTCATCTTTTACTTTACATAAATCAGAAGGATGAATGATATCTTTTATTTTATTAATTTCTTCATCAAGTGAAGAATTATACGGTATTGTTAATTCTAAGAAAACAGAATCGGTATCTGTAAAGTGTAATTTATAGTTTTTGCCATAAGCAGGTGCTAAATAATCATATATAAATTTATACATAAATAGTTTAGCTAATTCTAATATAGTGAATCTAATAAAATTAAACTTATCATGTTTTACGCTAATTCGACGTAAGTGTACAGCACATAGTTCATCACTAAATCTAGTAGTTCTTTTATATGTAGGTTTCCTTGTTAAATTTTGAAACCTATCTTTATCATAAACTATTTCGTTATTTTGTCTATTACGCACATTTTCTAAAGTCTTTCCATAAAATGCATTATTCATTAATTTGAAGAACACGTTTCCAAAATCATCTTTATTTCTGTTAGCTATTTTACGTTTTTCAATATTGAACTCTATATAATTTTTTAACCATTTAGATTTTTGATAAAATAGTTTTTGATGTATTTTGGTGAGAATCATTCCATGTTCTAAATATCAATCTAGCATTCTTCCTTCAACAACATACTTTCCTTTATTACTTTGTGTTAACATAAGTTTTTTTGTTGGTCTGTATTTCTTAGGAATTATAGATTTTTGATAATCTGAAAAATCTTCTATATTGGGAATTTTGTCTTCGGGACAGAAAGGAAAATATTTTGTTTTATCTTTTATTTCATCAGGATATACTAAATCAACTTCATATATATAACCATGATTATAATTTCCATCATATGTTTTTTGATAATCAAGAACGGGCGAAGCCCTAGTAGACATCTCTGATGTCGTACGAATATTACACCATTCCATCTCACCTGTTGGTAGTTCTTGTATCATGCAAGAAGAATATAAGCTATTAAAATCATAATATAACAAATAGTTTTCTCTCATGATTTCATCAACTGCTGCTTGACTAACTTCATTTGATATAAGTCCTTCTATATTTTGATTAAACAATTTTATAAACTGATCGCTTTCTTCTGGAGATAAAGGTTTCATTATTCCATAATCATCAAGATTTACTTTTTTATTGTAACACTGTACATAACGATTACCTAAAACTGATGAAACTCCACCTCTAATTCCAGATTCAAAAAATAATAATTTATCATATGTATTTTCTTTATAATGTTTAAGTTTAACATTTGTATGTTTTAATCCTGCTAACCATGTTAAACCTGGTGTAGAATAACAATAACATGGATCTATTCCGTAATATTCTAAACACATGTCACGGAAGTTTTCAAAAAGATCAGTAAGGAGTAATACATCTATCTGTAGATATTTCATTGTATAATCATACATTGTTCTACAAATTAACTCTCTCCAATTCTTTTCAGCTTCTGCATAGTCGTCGTCAGATAATTGTGATTGTTTTAATGTTGATTTAAATTTATTTATTGGAGGAAGTTGTTTTTCTTCCATAATTTTATTCACAGAATTAAAATCTCCAGTTATATATTCATACGGAAATATTCCTTTCAAAGGTTTTAAATTATATTTATTTAATATTTTACATTGTTCAGGTTTCAAAGTTTTTCCCATAACATCTAATGAATAAGGAGTAAAAAATCTAAATGCATCTAAAATTCTAATACAACCTAATTGCATTGAAAAATATTCTTCTTCTGTTTTACATAGTACATTTATTTGTTGTTGTTGTAATTTATCAGATGAAAATAACTCTTTCATTACTGGATGGAAATCATATTTAGAACCATTGTAGAAATATAGAGGAACAAAGTTATATTTAAATTTATTAGCATTAAGATTACAAGAATTATGTGCTGCACCTCTATATAATCCATTTAGATGATCATGATCTTTTACTTTGACGGCAGAGCCGTCGCTTTGCTTGTCAAGATATCTACCTCTGCCATTTTTATAATTTTTTGTAAATTCTTTTCCACAGTAATAACAATTTGTTTCATTAACAAAATTAATTTTTTCTTCATCCGTTAATGGAAGCATTGGTATATTTGTTTCAAGCAATTGTGAAAAACGTCCTTGTAATTCTTCTACTTTCTTTGTAAACATTTCTGAAATATCTTCACCATAGTATTGATAATATTCTGATTTAAATAATTCAGGATAATTTGAATGAATGTACATTCCCCAACATAATGGTTTTTGTTCAAATAAATATTTTTCTTTACTTTGTTCAGGTGCACTTTTTTCATATTTATAAACCGAAGGTTCTAGGGCTTGGCCCGTACCATTTTCAGAATTATCATTTTCAGAATTATCATTTTCAGAATCGGGTGAAGCCCTGGAAGACATCTCCGATGTCCCGTGATTTTGTGTCATGTTAACATCATATGCTTCGAAATCACAATAAATAGTAAAGGGTACTTCATTTTTCAAATAATGTCTATTATATAATAAATAATCATCTTTAGGAAAAGTATTTTCAACTGCTTCATTTTGTTGACAATTCTCCAAATGTCTATTCATTTCTTCTTTAGTTCTAAAGCTCGTCATACATTGGAGACAAGGAAAATTTGTATTATCTGAAGTTTTTGTAAATATAGAAACATCTTTACACAATATAAAATGACCCTGATAATATAATATATTCGCTTGTGCTGGTTGCTTTGTTTGTATTAATTTTTCAAATTTATCTTTATATATTTCATGTGTTTCATAAATTTCTTTTGTAAGATTAAATGTATTTCGATGAACTATATTCTTTATCATATTGTTCTTTATATTGTTGTAGACATTTTTTTAAAAATTCATTTATTTTTTGATTGGTTTCATTTTCTTCATTATTTAATTCTTTATTGTCTTTATTTAATTCTTGAATCGTTTCTATCTTATTTTGATATTTATGGTGATATTCTTGTAGTAACATTTTTGTTTGTTGTTGATAATCTGTTTTACATTTTTGTGAACTTTCATTTAAATTTTGTAATTTTTGTTGATATTCTAAAGATAAAGATAAATAATCGGTATCATAATCATAATTATAATTACGTCCTTTACAATTATTATGACTAATCATTATTGGTGATAATGTTTTTATAATTTCAAATTTTCAGTACATATTATATTTCCTTGGTAAAAAATATTATGATGCATGTAATTTCCTCTATCATTATATACTATTTCTGATTGACATAAATTTTTATTATTCAAATAAAATTTTTTTGAATCTGAGTAAAGTGGAGTAATTTTACCATTAGAAACATAATTCACATTTAATTCAAAAACATTTACTTCTATTAAATTTTTATTCTTTTTATGAAACTTTTTTAACCTATTATAATCATATGGAAATTCATGTAAGCCATCAGAAAGATCAAATTCATTTATGTATTCTTCTTTATTGTAATGACTTAGTCTTTCTTTGTGATATTTTGCAGGATGTAAATGTGCTATAATACTCCACAGAAAACAATAATCATCTTCATTTTTTATGTTGATTATTTGTGGTGAACTGAAAGGCAAAGGAACATAACTACCACCAGTATTATTTTTATATTTATCAATTTCTATTTTCTTAGATAGTATTTTAACAAATCTCCAACCAGATTCACGTAACTGGGCTTCAATTATACAATTTTCTAATTTAAGTATCATCGATTCAAATATGGGTTGTATATCATTTACATTATGAATTTCTTGCGAATTTGTAAAATGTCCTTGTATTATTTCTTCAGGAATTCCATCAGGTCCATTTTTTGTATAAAGTACCTCTACATTCATATAACATTTGAAAGATTTCTTAAATATATTATAAAAGTTGGTTAATACATTATAAAAAGTTTCATCGGTTTCATTATGTTCAACGGGCGAAGCCCTGGAAGACATCTCCGATGTCCCGTGTACAGATTCATTAAATAAATATTTTATATCTGTTACGGCTTCATCGGTTCGTTCAGCTTCATCTGTTTTTTTAATTTCGTTTAATTCATCAGTATCGCTAAATAAATATCTCCCATCTGGTACATGTTCATCTTCACTAATAAAAACTTTTTTATATTCCGAATGTGAATAATCATCAAACATTTTTTTAACTTTTATATCAGTAGGTAATGTTTCTAGATAGTTTATATAATTATTTAATTTTAATATGTTTCCTTCATCAACTCGATCTACATTTTGTAAATGCAATTTACTATTTAAATGAGATTGATAACTTCTTTTTGTTTGCAACTTTTTTTACATAAGTTACAATAAAACTTGGTATTTTCCATTTTTTTATTTTTTAAAGAAAAAATTGTGTTTTGATTTTAGATATAAACATTCTAATATCAAGGACTTGAGTGTTATTTTATATTATTATACATTTCACGTTCTTAAGTTATTTTATTTTCTTTATCATATTAAGTTTTATCACATTAAGTTTTATCATATTAAGTTTTATCATATAACGTTTTATCAAAAGATAATTTAAATTTTTTTTCACTAACTATTGATTCTTAATCATCATAAATTGATTCTTCATCATCATAAATTACACTTTTTGGTATAGGATGCCATTCTCTGATAGGATACCACTCTCTTATTGGAATATCTAACTCTAAATTACATTTTTATCTGATAATAATATAATAGAGAAAAATATTGGTCTTTGATTTCTTTTGGAAAATTTAGTAACACCACCATAATCTGAATCACTTTTAGTTTTTATTAAAGATGATAAAATTTTAAATTGATTAGATGTAAATCCTAATTTAAATTTTGTAGACCCGACACATAGTTGTCTAACAGTATCTTCAACTATACCATCATTATTATTTTCAATTGTAAGAAAATGAAATTTAGATAAATTTTGATTATATGTAGTATTAATATCATGTTGAGATATAAATTTTTCTTCACTTAAATTTTTATAATTACTAATCTTTTTATAATCTTTTTTACCATTTACACCATTTTCAGATGTTTCAGAATCATCATCTATATTATCATCATCTATATTATTATCATTATTATCATAATATTCTTTAAGATCGGGCAAAGCCCTAGAACCTTCGGTTCGTTTATTATGATTATGATTATGGACATTGGTAATAGTATAAGGAGTTGTCCACATATAAATTTTCTCTTGTTGAGCTAAACCATTTATATAAGATTTTAATAAATTAATATTTAAATTTGAATATAATCCTATATATGTATCATCATCATATCTTTGGGGCATTTCTAATGTTTCTTGTTTATAAATTGTATCTCTATAATAAACTTGACATACTAATTCTTCGTTATTTTTTTTACTCTCTATATGAATGTTATATTGATTTTGTTCATCAACAAATAATCTTATTTTTTTCTTTGAGAAAGATTTAAATTTTTTAACTAATTCTCTAATATTGATATAATTAATTACTTTAGTTTCTATCCATTCAGTATTACTAATTGGTAAAACTGCTCTAATAAAGCCATAAACGTTATTGTGACCTATTATAACCATATTTTCTTTATTTAATTCTACATAAGCCACATCATTATACTTACTTACAATCTCCATAAATTTAATAAATGGATCACCTGGAAATAAACAATAATTAGTTTCTAAAGAAGGTAAACCTTTTGTTTGTTCTTTAAATACTTCGGCTTGTAATTAAAATAAAATATTAACATCTATACATGGATTATTATTATTATTGTTATCAAAACATTTATTTTCAAATCCCGTTGATCTCGTCGAATAAGAAGAAAAGGATGATGCGGACGAATATAATTTTTTTAAATTTGGTTTTTCCATTTTTCTATTTTTATTAGAAAAAATTTTATTTTTTTATTTTTATTAGAAAAAATTTTATTTTTTTCTCATTATATAAAAAAATTACTTTTTTATTGTTCTAAAAATGATGTCACCAAATGTTGGTGGAGGTGCATATATCCCGAATAATCGTGAATTAGAAATAGAAATAGAAAATTATATCATGAAAACTGGAGACGTTTTATCTGGTCCATTGCATCTTTCTATTCTTCCGCAACAAAATACAGAGTTGACAAATAAACAATATGTTGATACACAAATCAATGACTTAAAAGAAAAATATATAAACGATGTTTTGGTTCCACTGATGAATGAATTAAAGTTGCTTAAACTTAATGACAAATCATTAAACGAAAAATTATTAAAACTTGATAAAAAGGATAGAGAGCTAGAAGCAGATATAGCAAAACTTTTTAAAAAGATTTCTGAACAATCAAAAATTTTAATATTACTTTCTATAAAGTTAAAATCTGCTGTCATTAAAAATAAACATCAGATAAAAATGTTAAAAGAACAATTAGAAGATGAAATAGAAAAACTACCTGAAAGAATTTAAAAAAAATTAAAGCAGTTACAAACTACATTCCAAAAAAGTGTTGATGAATTTAGTTCTAAAATTATTCAACAAATGAAAAAGATGAATAGAATAATAAATGAAGTAAGCTCGCTTAATCAAAAAGTTGATAAAATGAAAACTCTTAAAAATAATTTAGAAAATGAATTAAAGAAAAATTTACAATAAAACTCTAAAGAAAATAAAGAACAGTTAGATGCTGTTAAAAGACAATTAGATGTTCTTAAAATTAAGTTAAATGCTCTTAAAGCGGCGTTGAAGATGAATCAGGAGAAAATGCAAGTTAATAGAAAAGAAATTAAAGTACATCACACGCTACTTGACGCAATAGATAAAGTGCAACGGAAAATTAATAAAGTTATCACAAAGTTGTTGGACATTCACACACGTAAATCTTAACGTAAATATTTTTCCTAAAAGTCAAATTTATTCCTAAAAAATACCTATAATTTATAAACACAATCTTAAACATTTTGCTTCAAATCAAAGAAGTGCTCATGAACCACGTATGAATCCTGTTTATCATTATGATAATAGAGAAACAGTCGGAACACAAAAGTTCCTAGGCACCGCAGGTGCCGTTCACACGGAAGGAGCTGGCATCTTTTCTGGTATTGGAAGTATCGTTAACTTAATTAAAAATAATAAAGATTTGATTACATCTGCTGCTAAAGGAGCAGCTGCTATAGGTAGTACAGCTAGTGCAATATCAAATGCTGTTAAGTCTCAAAACGAATTAAAACAACTAGAAGCTATTCGTAAACTTAGGAATGATTCTGAAGAACTTAAGAACTGAAGAATTTAAAAAAAACTTTCAGAGGAAACAAAAAACAAAATTGCTAACATAGCTGTGGGGGGTGAAACCTTGAGGAGCGGAGCTCCGTCTGATAGTAAACATAAGAAGAAATCAGGCGTAGCCATAAAACGTTCAATTGAAGAAATAAGAGCTAATGGCGTGAGCAGCAACCTTCGGTCTAACCAGCAAAGCTGTAGCGGAGCTGGTCTAGCAAAATTCTAAAATATATTTTTTAGTAAAATTTTTCTGTGTGTGAGAAAAAACAAAAAGTCAAATTGAAAAAAAAAGTGCTAATTGAAAATAGATTTGAATTAGATAAACCACCAGGTGTTAGTTATAATCAAAAAAAGAATGACTATATAAGAATTGGTATGAATCCCGGATCTTCCAGTAGAGTAAATACTGGAGGTGATTTAATTTTTGAAGTTGATAATCAGCAGAGTTATTTATATCTACCTGATTCATTTTTACACTGTGAATATTCTTTGTATAGTGATGCCAATTTTACAACACCATTACCAGATACCGATAATATTGCACTAGAGAATAATTTTTTTCCAAGATTATTTACACAAATGCGTTTAGATGTTGCAACTCAAAATATAGAAACAATAAGTGATTCTCCAGGTGTAATTGATACAATGCTTAGATTTGTAACAATTGGTGAAAATAATAAAAAGTATGAAATCGAAGGTTGGTTTCCTGATACTAATGATGGTATAATTGTTGATGATTTAACTCACGCTGGAACAGATGCAGCAGGAATTGCGAAAGATGTAGAAAATATTGCAAAACATTTAAATAAAACAAATAATGATGCATATAAAGAAAGACGTGAATTTAACAAAAAAAGTAAACAGACAGTAAATTGGTCATTGTCTCCATTATTCGGATATTTAGATTATGATAAAATATCATATCAATTAAAATTTAAATTAATAATTCATCGTACAGCAAATAATGAATTAATCTTTTTTGGTGAGACTGGAAAAAAAGCATATTTAAAAATTGATAGACTTGAATGGTGGATTAAGCATATTACTCCTAGTTTAGAGATTGAAACAGCTATTGCAAAAAGATTAAATACTAACAAATCAATTCCAGTAAATTTTCTAAAGCGTACTGCTAGTTCAGTAACTTTTTCCGAACAAAGATTTAACTGGCATTTTACTAGAACTGCGAATACTCCAAGATATTTATTACTAACATTTCAAAGAAATAATTCTCCAAGTTTTGATAAGAACAATAATCTCTTCCATATTAATACAATTCGAAGTTTACAAGTTGCTTTAAATCAAACCCGATATCCAATTGATCCATTAAGATTCGATGATACCAATAATCAATTTATGGAAGGATGTGATTCTTATCGAAATCTTTGTATAGAATTTGGAGTTGAACCTCAATTAACTCCTGGAGATTGGAGACATTTATATCCTGTTTTCTGTTTCGATTTAAGTGCACAATCTGAAGATATTATCAAGACTGCTTGTGATGTAACAATTAATATTGAAAAGAATGATTCCACAACTTCATTGATGGCTTATGGTTTATTGCTAGAAGATGTAAAATATTCTATTGAAATTCTTAATGGAAAGATGGCTAGGATAGGCTAAAGCCCAAGACTACGTCGATTAATTATTTTTTTTTGATAACTTAACATTTTGTATACTAGATCAGATTATAAATTTTTGATAACTTAAAATTTTTTCATAACTAGAATAGATTAAAATTTTTGATAACTTAAAATTTTTTTATTAAAAATGTCCCAAGCGAAGAGTAATAATAATAAAACTGTTGAATTAAAATTACGTAATATTGTTGACAAAAATACCCCTAAAACTATTACGATTAACAAAAAAAAGTATTACATAAGTAAACCAATGATAGAGAATATTCAATTACAAGAAGAAAAGAATAGTGGAATTCTCCCATTAATTCCACTAATAATAGGTGGCATAGCAGCTGCAGGAAGTGCTGCAGGTGGGACAGCTGGTATTGTCCAAGCAGTAAATAAAAATAAATCAGAGAAGGCAGCATTAGAAGAACAAAAACGTCATAATAGAGAGTTAGAGAAAGTTGCTAGGGGTGACGGAATAGTAGATGATTTTATTAGTAAATTAAAATTAGTTGATGAAGGAAAACGAGTTCCTAAAAATATTCTCCACAATGTTGATGATTTAATTGAAATTAAGGAAACTAAAGATGGTTCTGGAATATATCTAAGTCCTAGTATGATAAGGTAAAGCATTTATTTTATTTTATCTTTTAAAACTTTTTTATCTTTAAAAATGGTTTCCACAAATTCAACAAATTCCGAAAATTTAATTAAATTAAAAATTGCTGATTTAGATTTATGAAATTATCTATTAAACAAAAATAAAAACTCAAATTGTAAAATTTATGAAGGTAACGACATACAAAAAACATTAGAAAACTTTCCTGGATTTATTTGGAGTAAATATTCGAAAGAAAAACATCTTCCTGGTCATTCATATACTGATCCAGGAACTCGATTAGATATAAGACTAGATGAGAATACTAATCCGAAACCAGGTGAAGAACCAATAAATAGAGTAGATGCCGCGGCTTACCGACATGATTTAGCTTATCGAAATCATGACCTAAGTTCTCGACATGCAGCTGATAAGAAGATGATTCAGGAATTAGATAGTATTCAAAATCCTACATTTAGAGAAAAAATTGAAAGAATGTTTGTTAAGAAAGCTTTACAGGCTAAAATATTATTCGGTCAGGGTTTAAATGAAACGACAGCAAAGCTGTCTGAGAGCAACGCTCGAACCTACGCCTCCGAAATTCATAAAGAATACAGAAGGCCTAAATATTTATTGAAAGTAAAAGTATTTAATAAAGATGATATTTGGAGTGCTGATCTTATTCATATGCCGAATGAAAAAGATTATAAATACGCATTGACCGTTATAGATTTATATACACGATACGCTTGGGTAAAGCCTTTAAAAAATAAAAGTGGTCTATCAGTTCAATATGCGTTTGAAGAAATCTTTAAAGAAAGTAATAGAAAGCCAAAAAAATTGTTTGTTGATAAAGGGTCGGAATTTTATAACAGAAACGTTCAGCCACTATTTGAAACTGTTTATTCAACTGAAAACGCTGGAAAAGCTGTAGTGATAGAAAGATTCAATCGGACGTTAAAAAATAAATTATTCAAGAAATTTACTGAGCAAAGAAATCAGAAATGGTTGAAGATATTACCAGGAGTTGTAGAAGAGTAAAAATTATTCGAATGAGAGTAATTTTAAAATTGGAGATAGAGTTGGAATATTTAAGTATAAGAATAAATTTGAAAAAGGCTTCGTTGGCTATTGGACTAAAGAAATATTTGAAATTTGTAAAATAAATCAAACTTATCCGATTACTTACGAAATCAAAGATTTAGATGATGAAGATATCAGAGGCCGATTTTATCAAAATGAATTACAGCGAAGTGATTTTTAATTATCATTATCATTATTATTGGAACTAACGTTTTTCGGGAATTAAATTCCCTTGTTCAATTCTAACATAATATCAAGAAATGGTACTCCTTTTTGTAATTTAAATAAAACATAAAGACATAATTGATCGCAATATGTAGTTCCTGGTTTTTGAATTTGAAATGTATTATAAGTTCCATTGCCAAGTAATTTTTTGACTTCATTTGTAGATGGAAGTCCATAAGAGTCGGAATAGTAATTATCTCAATTTTTATTAAAGATACCTGCAGACCAATGTACTCCTTTTTCATCTGTTGTGTGAAGATTGGTTATGAAATTTATAGTTATTGTTGGCTTATTTTTGATCAATTGTAATTCGACTCTCATTAGAACATGAATATTCTTTATTCCTAATTGATTTGCAATTTTCTTTAGATCAAAATTTGTAGTTGTTTGCGTTCCATATAATTTTAAAAACTCATTTATGTTGTTCATTTTATAATAAAAAAATTTCTTAAGAGACGCCTAGAAGTCAGAAGGGACCCCTCGAAGTTAGAAGGGAGGGGGTAGTAGAACTACGTTCAGATGTTATTGAAGGATATATTCTTGCGGTTTCTTCCACTTTTGTTTCTTTCACTTTTAAAAAAGTATTTTTAGTCACATAATTTTAGTTATCTCATATTTTAAAAACCTGAAAACGTCTAAACTCATGAATTTGAAATTCTCAACTTTTATGATTTTTTTCGGTGTCCTGGAACGGTCATGATTTTAAGGGCGGGTGTAAAATTGTAATTCTCAAATTTTGAGATTTTGAAAAATTTGAAAAATTGGGTATTTTTAAAGACGCCTAAATTTATGAATTTAGGTCTTCATTACCTGAAAAAGGGTTCAAATTCATGAATTTATGTCGTTTTTAAAAATACCATTTTTTCAAAAAATGGTACTTTTTGAATGTACTAAATTCATGTATTTAGGTCTTAAAAACCTGAAAAAGGGTCTAAATTCATGAATTTATGTCGTTTTTAAAGATACTATTTTTTTGAATTTTATGGTGTCCTGGAACGGTCTTTTGCCCATTACTTTCCGAGTAACCATATCTAACAGTGACTCGAGCATAATAATCAATTCTGAATATTGGGGTTCTAATGTGACTAAGACCGTTTCGCCAAATCAAATCTCAGCAGCCCTTTCAAGCCCATTACAAAGACAAAGTTCGATCTTTGATTGATGAAGCGAAAAACGATGGGTCTCTGTAATTGTCTTTGGAAGATAGTCAATGATCTGATGAACAAGTCAAGCAACCATCCTTTAACATCATTGATGAATTCTTATCCTTCGAGTCATGAAGCCGCTGAGTCGATCAGTAGAGAGTTTGCCACCCATTTTTCATCTCCTACAGACTTTTCCTCTATTGGCGTTATGAATTCTAAATCCGATGAATATGCTGACAACGAATGGTCTCCTACAGTTACATTATCGATGGTCCACAATATGTTGAGGAAACTCAAGACCAATAAGTCATCCGGCAGTGATGGTTTGTCTCCTAGACTCATTAAAGAAGTTAGTGATTTTCTTTCTGGCCCATTATGTCATATAATTTCTTTGTCGATTGAAGAACGACGAGTACCTTTGCGTTGGAAAATAGCTCACATTACAGCTGTTCCAAAAAAATCGAATCCATCTATACACGACCTAAGACCTATATCAATTCTCCCAGTGTTTTCAAAGAGTGTTCACTTCGGAATGATTTACTTTGCCTGTCATACTTATTGTCTTTTGTAGGGAATAATTCAATTATGTCCTAAATATTTCTCACACCAATCGATAGCAAATGTTGTTGCAATTCTGTCACTGTATGTTTCAGGTTTATTTTACCAATGTAGAAATGAACTTTCCTCAATCTATCTATACTCCTTGGATTGTACAATTTTTGCTTGATCCAACTATTTCAAAACTGACTTTTCTTGGAGTATTGGTGCGAGTAGCACCAGTTTTAGCATTGATCTTTACAGATCCGAATAAACCATCGCCAGAAGTATTTCTATCAATACTTTTATGAGTGAATGATTTTCGATCATTAGAAAGTATAGCAAGTTCTGTAGATTTCACAAATGGATCAATATCAAGTGATTGTCTGTGAATGTCATGCTTGTGAGTTGACCTCTTCTTCTTTTTGTTTTCAACCTTTATCCAATCGTTAGTAGCGTTAGTATCTTCCTCACTTGAGGTGATATCACAGTCTTTGGGAAATCTGCGTGTTGATTCAAGATCACGCAAAGATTTTTGAACAACTTCAAGTTTTTCATAAAGCTCTGACTTTGGAGATTCAAATTTCTCTTGTAATTCTGCAACTTCAGCTTTTAGTTGTTGAGTTTCTGCATTGCTTTGAATTCGCTCTTCTTGTAATTTAGAAACGTCACACTTTAGTTGATCCAATTCAGACTTCATTTCTGTGATGACTTGTAAAAGATTGCTAATCATATCATTTTGATTTGAACTTATTTCCATTGATTGCAATGTTTCTGGATGAGTATTTTGTCGAGATCAGCAGAACTGGTTTTATGAACTAGACACGTTCCTAGTGTTATTATGACAGTAAGGATAGTACGCATTTCTCTTCTACCCTTTAATTCTTTGTTCTTGATATTTTGAATTTCATCAATTTCTTGCAGCCTTGGAAAAAGGCCTTGTCGTAGAGAGGAGAATGTTTCAAAGTCAACATTTATAGCAGCTTTCAATTTTTCTAGAATTGCAGAGTTATTGAGTTTACTATATATAATAGTCAATTGCCTCAAATACGAGTCTGCAAATTCAACCTATGTTGCTGTCTTAAGAATATCCTCAATAGGAGTGTTATCAGATTTATCATCTTGATTACTCAGATTTGATTCCATGGCGCGCTACCGTACGTCCGTAGTCAGTTAGAAGTATAGAAGCACAGTTAGAAGTTAGTCAGCTAGCAGTATAGCAGAAGTCAGTTAGCAGCATAGAAGTACAGTTATAGTAGTATAAGTATATATATATACTTATATATACTATATATATATATATATATATGATCATAAGTAATCGCCATGAGATTTAATAATAAAGATAAATTTAAAAAATCAACGTAGTCTCAAGATAGAATTGCTTATTCACGAATTTTCGTCTAAGACTTCATCAGGTGAACGAAGTAAATGTACATGAAGTGAAATGACATTGCATTATAAAGAAAAGTAACAAGAGTTCAACACGTGTATGCCCAGGCGGCATCATTATCTTCTCACATTTATCTGAGACTTAACGGCTTCAATTGTTGACATTTCCACACGGCGGCGATGATAAGAATCAAAGAGCCCGCGGGAGATTGAAGGAGAAATATGGCGTAACAGAGGGGAGCAATTGTGTTTAATTTTAAAATGATGGAAAACTTGGCTGCCGGTTGTATGTAGGTGTTCATCAATTCTTTTTCTGAAAGTGCGATGCGTTTCACCTACATAACTTTCCGAACAGATATTGCAGACAATTTTGTAGACAATATTTTTAGAATTGCATAAATTCTGGCCTTTACAAACACAACGACTTTTGCAACTGATGGGTGGTTGTTGATAAAATTGTTGGGAAAGAGGGGCTTTAGTTCTAAAGATCGGAATGATGGGAATCGGCAGATTAGATTTCCTTATACAGTTATACACTTTATTAACCCAACGATCATTAACATACGGAACGTTAATCCGAATAGCGTCTTGTTTCGTATTTCTGTTTTTAGGCACAGTTTCACTTATCTAGGACTGACAAAGGATAACCATTAGCTCTAAACCTCTGCGAAAGAAGATTAAGAGACTGCTTGACAAACGTCTGGGACGATGAGTTGCGTAAAACTCGTAAGCGTTCAGTCTTAATAATATTAATTTTCCTCATCCGCGGGACGGCACTATCCCAAGGAAGAATGTGACCACTATGAACACTTTTGATAAAAAGGCAGGTTTGAAACGTAACACAATCTTCCAAATCAACTAAAAAATAGCAAGTGTCAAGAAACGAAATTTCCGTTTTCCCCTCACCAGGTGTTTCTAATGTAAATCTGATGTCCTTAGAAATGGAATTGGACAGGGAGAGTAAATCTTCAGGTAGATCGGCAAAGACGAAGAAAATATCATCAATGTACCTACGCCAGTATATGATATCCGTTGACCTCTCCATAATCTGTTTTTCTATGAAATTCATGTACACGATGGCCAAGATAGGGGAAAGGGGGTTACCCATTGCTAAACCCCGACACTGATTGTAAAACTTGTCTTTAATACAAATGATATCAGATTTGATCGCTAAACCCAATAAATCAAGCAAAGATTGCCTATCTAGTGAAGACCACTCAGTAAGGTGAGCATTTACCAAGAAAAAGCTAACAAAAATATCCAAGACATTGTTGACACCGGTAAGAGGGATACTTCCATATAAATTGGAAACATCCAGAGAACCAAAAGAGAATTAATTTTGATTCATCTTACTAATCTTACTAATCTTACTAAATTACATTCCGCGGATGAGGAAAATTAATATTATTAAGACTGAACGCTTACGAGCTTTACGCAACTCATCGTCCCAGACGCTTGTCAAGCAGTCTCTTAATCTTCTTTCGCAGAGGTTTAGAGCTAATGGTTATCCTTTGTCAGTCCTAGATAAGTGAAACTGTGCCTAAAAACAGAAATACGAAACAAGACGCTATTCGGATTAACGTTCCGTATGTTAATGATCGTTGGGTTAATAAAGTGTATAACTGTATAAGGAAATCTAATCTGCCGATTCCCATCATTCCGATCTTTAGAACTAAAGCCCCTCTTTCCCAACAATTTTATCAACAACCACCCATCAGTTGCAAAAGTCGTTGTGTTTGTAAAGGCCAGAATTTATGCAATTCTAAAAATATTGTCTACAAAATTGTCTGCAATATCTGTTCGGAAAGTTATGTAGGTGAAACGCATCGCACTTTCAGAAAAAGAATTGATGAACACCTACATACAACCGGCAGCCAAGTTTTCCATCATTTTAAAATTAAACACAATTGCTCCCCTCTGTTACGCCATATTTCTCCTTCAATTATCTCCCGCGGGCTCTTTGATTCTTATCATCGCCGCCGTGTGGAAATGTCAACAATTGAAGCCGTTAAGCCTCAGATAAATGTGAGAAGACATTGATGCCGCCTGGGCATACACGTGTTGAACTCTTGTTACTTTTCTTTATAATGCAATGTCATTTCACTTCATGTACATTTACTTCGTTCACTTGATGAAGTCTTAGACGAAAATTCGTGAATAAGCAATTCTATCTTGAGACTACGTTGATTTTTTTAATTTATCTTTATATATATATATGTATATATATACATATATATATACATCTAGCTCCAACGTCGCTGGTTCAAACCTACCCACGACTGATGAGGCCCAACAGGCCGAAACATGTCTCGTGGTGGTTACATCTGTTGAGATTTGATAAATTTATAAATTGCTAGGTTACTTGTCTAAACATGTAATGAGTAGCGCCTGCCTGAAGCGCCTCAATCTCGGATGCGGTATTAAGTGATTGCAGAAAGCAGTCCGCCCTCCACGTGCCTGCGTTAAAGCAGTGCCTTCCTGGCTAATTCGCGCTCTCAACAGATGGTCCGGTGGCCTTGTGGTTAGAGGATATGCTTGCACGTCCTCTAGCTCCAACGTCGCTGGTTCAAACCTACCCACGACTGATGAGGCCCAACAGGCCGAAACATGTCTCGTGGTGGTTACATCTGTTGAGATTTGATAAATTTATATATATATATATATATATATATATATATATATATATATATATATATATATCAGTGGCGTCTTCTCCGTACCTGCGAGGCCTTCGGCGCATTCTCAAAAATTATTTACCAACATTTATAAAAACGAAAAGTGTCATCATTCATTTAAATTCGATAGCTTCTCGTGATAGCTTCCGTCTCAAAATCAGACGCTCAACATCAAGAGTGAACAGTTTTGCAGCACGTGCTTGAATCACAGCTGTTTTCTTCGAACAATTAAACACACAAGCTAGTCGTGTGTTCAGACGGAGCACTGATGTTCAGACAGCGAAAGAGAGTTGTGTGCGTGTGAGGCAGCAAGCGCACGCGCCCGCGCCAAAGTCGGCTTTCCCGATAGATGCTTTGCCTTCTCCAATTTTTGCAATGAAATTCTACGCAATTCTTCAGCGAGGCGCGGTGCCTAGATATAGTAAGGGAAGCGAAACCCAATTGTTCCTAGCTTCGCTTAATGTGAGAGAGGCCAATACGTCAACAGTGGCAGATGGATGACGTTCAGGCAAGACGGCGATCAGATGATGAGCGTTCTCCAATGAATGCAGAGTAATGCATCTGACTCGAACACCCAGATTCGGTAGAATTCAAAAATTTGTTTTTACGTGATTGATGTGACGCTATGTTTAGTACTGCAGATGAGATCATACCACGCCTTTCGTCCCAAAGGAATATACTGAAAAGATGACAGTCGGCAAGCAAGGTAGGCCAACACCTGATATGAAATTGAAAGTACTCACACAGAAAGAAATAAGAAATACACAAGACATTTTAATGCATCAAAATTTCAAACATGTGAGTGGCTGACCGGCCGCCGTCAAAAACGCAAGAAACTGTTCGCCTTGCTTCCTTTTTTCTCAAGAAAATGTGGTCTGGACAGAGAGGGGATATAGTGATATCAGCTCCTTGAGTAAAGCGGTTAAGTGACATGAGCATTCACTTCTCATGTGCACTTTCACTTGACCTTAAAAAATGTTCGGAAAATTGTTATTAAAAATTCAGCTTTTATGAAAATTAATGTTGTGACATAAAAGTGCTTTGTATAGAAATAGTATCTCAATGCCGAGTGAAGGCCTATGGTCAGGGAGCACGCGACGCCACTGATATATATATATATATATATATATATATAATATAATTAATAATTATATATATAATTATATAATATGTAATATAATGATGTATACATACATATATATATATATATATATATATATATATATATATATATATATATATATATATATATATATATATATATATATATATATATATGTATATATGTATACACAAAGAAACATTAACCAAATGTACCATTGCCGTAAACAATCTATGATGCTTCCAAGATATGAAATGATAATCATGATTCAAGCTATGATACAAAACAAAGATATCACACTTACGTACATGTGCATCAGCTAAATGATTATAATGACTTTCGAATTGATATTTTGACAATGGATATCCGTGTTTTGACAAGTACTGTCTTCTAGTCAGAGAAATGGAGCTACACACACAGGACTTAGATGATCCACATTATAAGAATGAAAAGGAAGATGCACAAAAAGTGATGTGCAAATAGTAAGGTACAAAAAGTAATATTGCATAGCCTACATAGACATATTTTTACAAATAGTACATGCAATTGTCTGTCTTGAGACAACGACATCATTACGACATAATAGATTTTCTTAGGTCATACATCGCAAATGTCACTTATCGGAAATACATTAAGAGCACAGACAAGCTATGGGACATTGGGAGGTGTATCATGATGAAAAATAAAATGTTGATGAAATAAACTATCATTATGACAATTCAAATTTTCACGAATACGCATATAAAAAATGCGATTTGTGTCGCCAATATAATAATAATAATAATAATAAGGCGTCTATTCAAGTGAAAATGAAAATCATAAAATTCAGAAGTCATGGTAGACAAATTCGAATTCTGAGTAACAGAAATACAGAAATTACATCTCGACAGGAGAACAGTGGGATGGGTCCCGCTTAGGTCAACGAATTAATTAGAAGAAGAAATTTTGCTGTTCGACAGGAGGCAAGTGTATGGAAGGAAAGAGTTTATGCGTCTGGATGTGGAACAGAACGGCATCGAATAATGACCAGAGCGAGGTAAAATTTCTGGAACACGGTTTTGGAGTGGATGGTCTGGAAGATTACATTTTCTGAGATAGTCAGTGGCGAGCCGCTCTCTATGTCAGGTATGATAGAACATTTGCAAGAAGGATCACATATAATCCTATGAGCTCTTCTCTTCAGCATATCGAGTTTTTTGAGCAATTGAATCACTAATTTTACAAAAAAGAGGTTATGCGTGTATGATAACTGGTTGAATAGTTGACAAGTAGACTTCGAGCAGTTTTTGCTCAGAGACGAACGGTTTCAAGCACCTCAGAAGATGTAGGCGCCTGGATCCGGTGCAATGAAATGAAAATGAAAGTACAAATTGCATGTTCACTTGTACACAATATTCTCAAGAAAACATAACTTGTTATCATGACATAAACAATTTTCGCTACAACTCAACTTTTCTTTAAATGAAAGTGATCGTTTTAGTTAAGTAACAAAAATCGGCTTAATAGCAACTGAGGAAAAATGAAATTATGATTATATTTCTTAGTGTACTTCTATGATTTTACAACGAGAATTTGATAATACCACCTTGAGGAAGATATCGGAGAGAAATTTTATGTGTACTGTGAAGCCTTACATCAATCGATATTCATTTCAGTTCATCTAATATCTAATTTTTGAATTTTGTGTCACTTGTGTGCATGTATATATAAATGCCGCTACATTCTCTGTTGCTCTTACCCCTGTTGAAGTCACATACGAAAATTTGGCATATTTAGTCAATTTATTTATTGAGCTAAAGTCCTATTTTTCTAAAAAGGTTTTTATCAATAAGCACAATTACACTGAGCAAGTCTCTCAGCCCTATTTTGCCCAAGGGGGAATCCTGCAGCCGCTTACACATTTTTTGACATTATTTTGAAACTGTAATTGCAAGAACTCTAGTTTCCTGTACCTTTTAGTTTTTACTTATTCTTGATAATCAATTCAAAATCTATCAAATTTGGGCCATGAGAACATTCAAAATTTGACCTTTATCTGAAAGCACCTCTTGAAAATTGAGAAGTGTATCAATGCCTTTCTAAATGAAGCATCAATTTAACACATTTTCTTAAACGTGATTATATCACAAGCAGCCTCCTGCTTAGAGTAAAATAGCACAATCAAAGACAATGATCATAATTAACTTTAAAAGATGTAAATGGGTCCCAATTACTATTCAGATTCAAGAAATGAAACATAAATTTAGTGAATCATAAAACCATGCCGATGAAAATTGAATTAAAAGCTTGAAATTTCAGCCAAGAAAGCACAATAATATCTCGACTTTTGCATGAAGACCTCCATTGCGCGGTTCATGAAATTCTCTTGATAATCAGCTGAAGTTCCGCTTAATTAAGATGCTTGTAAGTAAACATTCATTCCTTTTGATATCCAACATGTCTCGTACTACTTACATAGTGGCTTCACGTCGGTAATCTATAAACACAGGAATAATTTGCAAAGATTTAGCTTTTTAAAAAATAATAAACTATTTTTTTGAACCACAGGAGCGTAATCTACGCAGAAATCTGATTTTTTTATATGAAAATTTTCTCTGTATACAGATATTTTGAGTCCACACTCTACCTACTTTATGCTTACTCTATGCACACAACTACAAACAGTTAGTGCTGCAACAAGATGACAGTGGTAGTAAAAAGCGATGCTACTATCGGCACGAGCACACAACAATTGTGTTGTGTGGCAACTTTGAGAGCGGTTTAATAATATCAACATGAAAATCAGGGGTGGTGGGACTCAGGAGTCCCGTGTTTGTGACTTAAGTTTAACCATATTTTCGCATACGAACATACTATGAATGCGCGTGAAGGCATGAGTTCATGACCTGAAGACATTACATGCCTAAAATAATGACTTTAGACCCAGTACTTCTCACTTGATGAAAAAGGAAAACACAGAAAAATGTCATTTTCGCCTGAAGCATCAATCTGCTTCCCATAATTTGATTTGTAGTAACCATAGGGTGTACATCATTCTGCTAAAATCTTATTTTCGGCTACATTCTGTGCAGAAACTCGATCCAGATGGCGGCCGGACTATTTTTTACTCTCGGCGTATCTAGCGAACACGGATCTCTGACGTCACTACTCTCCCACTGGTGGACTTGGACGGTGCTGACAAGGTCAGAATTCAATTAGAGCGGTGTGATACTTCTTGTCCGGATGCCCTTCAATGATTTTCAATGACACTTTGGAACCCGATCTCTGGACCAAAATGTCACCATACAAACACTTAGCCACTATCACACGAAGACACATGCTTGTAGGCTGTAGCTGACAGCATATTGAAGTACATATGAATCCGCACTCACATCTTGGAGCGTCTGAATCTTTATTACAGCAAGATCTCCATGAAGTGATTAGTAATTAATTATGTCAATCATAGATCGCTTTTATCGGATTTTCTAGGTGTTAGTGTCAGAGAATAGAACTTCAGGTCCGGAAAATATGCGGCAGTTTGCGATCATCAACTTCATCGTATATTTCTTCCTCCTTTTCGATTTGTGGCGTATGCTATGGAGATCTATAGTTATAATCGTTGTGACGCAAAAATGAAATGAATTATATGACAAGGACAATCCGCTCAGAAGGGAAAATTGATAGCGATGCCAGAAAATGAAAGGTAATTTAAGCCAAGGGAAATCAAACACATTAGGCACATGAGAAATGCGATGAATCTCAAAAATTCTGATAACTGAGATTGTGTTTGTACATTCAGCGACTCGTGCATTTCAGCCGATCATTGTATATTTATTGAATAGCAAAACCTTGTGCGTAATCATTGCCGGACATGAATACACACCGCACAGGCAATGTCTTCGCTAATGTAGGCTCTTGGAGTCATTCTTCACTTTTGTGATACTGCTCAAAACATTGAAAGCTGGATGGGACTCTAATTTTACTGATTTTTGCCTCTAGGGATTTTTACTGAAGCATTCAAATTTTATCATGCTTGGACCATAGGGTGAACAAAACTTTTACCTTTATTTAAAAGTATTTGTAAACCGAGAGTTTAAGACAATTCCTCACAAAATTAAGCATCTTAGTAAATTCAAATTATTAATAGACCACTGACAATGCACGGATACAGTGAACGATTGAATATATAAACATCAAAGTCAGTGGTATAAGCTCCAAGAGCACCTCCTTCAGAATTTTAGAGATGAAATTTGCACGGGAAAATATGACTGGGACGTCTCACACGACCAAAAGACCATGTGAAAATTAATATTGCCCAAAACATCTGTCTGAAAATGGCATTTCATGCCCAAATCTTTATTCCTTAGAGAGAAGATGTGTGACAGTGACAACCGCCGAAAAATGATTAATGCATGCACACATTAGGCATTGGTAGGATTCAATGGATTGTAACAGCCTTTAATAGCTTAGTATGAAAGTTATTTATTGTAGTTGAACTGACTCAGCTAGCCGAACTAATTAATAGTAAAAAATAAAATAGTTGAAAATCGTTCTTGATGTCTAATTGATAACATACTACAGGGTGCCCAGTTAAAATCGACACTTTCATAAATCATTTTCAAAACGAACGAAACAATAAGTATAGGCTTTATTAAACAAATGAAGACATAGAAATCAAAGCAAATGTTCAAAGTGACCACCTCCATTGTGAATACAGGCTCTTAGATGGGATGTCCACGATGCAGTTGCTCTTTGAATAATGTTCATAGGTATATTGTTCCATATTTCCGTAACGGTCGCTTTCAGCTGCTCCATGTTATTAATTTCTCTTCGCTTGGCAGCCAACCCAGCTAGGAGAATACCCCATAGTCCATCACGTTCAAATCTGGACTTTTTGATGGCCATTGATCAGGAGCAATAAAGTCAGGTGCATTTTCTCTGATCCACCACTGAATCGACGTTCTTGCAGTGTGAGCTTTGGCTCCATCTTGCTGCCATACCCAAGGCCTTCCATTCATTGTCCTGTTGATGTCATCAAACAAGAGAGGAAACATTTCTTGGGTATAAACAAATTGGTTCACTGTTTTCTTCTTTCTTCGTGAAGCAGGGATGTTGTCTTGATTTTCAGCAACTCCTTCAATGAATCGCAATTCCGATTTGCCATGCCAAGAAACAGCTGCATAACAAAGCAAAGATGGCTGTTGCTTGTCATGTTGAATAAGGAGATCTTCAGCAGGAATGTTCGTCTTGAACGTGACTTCTCGATATATTCTTTCATTCTGACGATTCAATGGAGTGTGTAGACTGAAATGCGCTTCATCGGAAAACTAAATATTCTTCCATTCATTGCTTTCATCGAAGCGATCGAGAAATGCTTCGGCCTTTTCCACACGAGCTTCACAATGAAATTCAGTTAGTTTGTGGCATTGGATTCGGCGATAGCATTTGAGACCACTGTTTGCTATTATCGTGCTCACTGTTCCCTTCGAAATATTCAGCTCAGATGCAATCTCTCTTTGTGAGAAATGTCTTCGACTTTTGTCTGGAGGAGTAACAGCCAAATCCACCACTGCACCTCTCACTGGTGATGTGGATACTCGGATGGTTGTTCCGGAACCTATTCTTCGCCTCCTTGCAACCGGTGAACCGTCACTTCTCAAATTCCGATATACTGTAAACGGTCCAATTGACTTTTACTGATATTACCAAAGAAACCAGGCAATATCTGACGACATTTTTCTAAGCCCCATGTTGGCTGTTCTCGCTTGAACATGACGATAACTTCTCGCTGAAAGTCCGTTAGATGAGACATTCTGTTTGTGCAAGTGTAGATGAAAGACAGTGACAAGCTTTATTCATTGACTGAGTAAGCTTCATACGATACATTGAACAATCAAGAGTTACCTATTGCGCAACAGATACACGTTATTTCAAAAGTTATTACTATCATCACACATCGATAATCGTCAAACACGTGATCATCCACGAAATGATAAAGAAATGGCATCATGAATCCTTTCTCAGGTCTGAAATCTGTAATTGCGATCCATTACTCAAATTTTGGAACAATGAAGTAAAACACCTTTTAGCGTCGACCTGAATGATGGTGAACAATAAAATTCTAGGATTTTTCTAAAATTTTAACATGTTTGGGGAGACTGCATGTAACATGTACATGTACTATATGAATAATGTTAAGTTGAATTTGACCGTGTTGATGATTCGCTCAGTGATTCTTTCAACAGTTGCCCATCGTGGAATTTTGCGGAATTTGATGTTTTAAGCCGCAAGATTTCAAATGTTTGGCAGCGGAGAATGCATGTTCCTGCTTACGAGCGACCAATCGCGTCGACATCGATCAAGTTTTCTACAACGCACATCATAACTGTTAAAAAACTAAAATCAATGGACAAATATTTCGTCACAATTGGACTGGCGAGTTCAAGGCCAATATCAGGGAATCATAATACACCAAACATTTGAAACCTTGAATCATTCCATTTCGAAATGTGTCGTATCAAAACTAAAATCAGAGGCATTGTGCAAAAGTTCAAACTTTGATGCTAAGAAACTTTGTTATTTCAGCAACTACACTGTACTTTCAGAGCATTGCTAATTCCTGACACTTTTGTGAAGTAAATTCCATCAGTAGCTTCGTTTTCTTGATGACGTGGTCACTTTTTCAATCTAAGACACGCTCCAAACATAGCTACTTAAAGTCGGCATGATTTCCAAGTTTCGAATTAAATTGAAAAAGAGATTGATCGCCTGGCTCCCCTAAACTTGAAATAACTGATGTCGTTGTCCCTGAGCATTGACGAGCGATTCGTCAAACGAAGAGTTTATGAACCCGAAAGAGTGACCGCTCAGTTCTTCTTGCCTTACTTTCTGATAAATGGCGAATAAAAATTTTCTGAATAAGACTTGTTTCCAAATAGTCCGCAAAACCTGCAGTAGGAGGTCTATTTTTTCAACCCTCTCTCTTGGGTGGCGGTTTATTACGGGTGGTATTCTATTGGAGGTTGGCGGTCTATTTTTCAACATCTTCGAGTCTAACACAAGTATTAAGAAAAATCGCAATAATTGGATTTACGTGGTTGGATTTACAATGTTGGACTTACAAGGTTGGATTTACGTGTAGGCCTATGTTCCATCCATAAATACCTCAGATAGCTAGATGCTTTAATAAATGCGAGACATATCATGAAAATATTTACATTTCGGCTTATTAGTATGACTTATTATTTTATGATTGAAACTTAATATGATATTAATTATATGTTTTACTGACATTCATGGAATATGTTTGACACCCGCCATCCTGTCTAGAAATTCCCCAGAAGAGGTAATCCAGAAGGCATTCACACCCGAATTATTCTTGATACAGAGGTAATAACCACTTAATTTGTCCTGGTCTCATTGTGAACCTTTGTTTACAAGTATGGCCAAATCTTTGGAAGCACAAATTCTGGCATCAGCTATGAATCTGCTTTTATACGGATTCTAGTGCAGGTATCCAGAAAAGTTTAGGGATAGAACCATAGACTTATCCATAACCGTCATACCAAAGGAATCCTTTAGGGTGGTGCAATGTTCGGCAGTGATGTCATCGATGGAAGAGAGAATTGGTGCGTAAGTCTATCAACAGCATTGAAACTATCAAGGTCAAAGTCTAGCTCGTTCAAGAGGACAATAAAGTAATACTTCTCACATACTATGATGAAATTGTTGGCGGCCTTATTTGCCTGAGTAATTCCTTCTGAAAATTTGAAATGAAGTTTCTACCTTCTCCATAGATCTTAGTACTTCGATAGAATATAAGTATGGACAGCTAGCACTTCGGAAGGAGATGCAACTACTAATGATCCTAAGGTTAGCCTGAGACCAATTCAAGAAGTCTGAATTCTTATCAATGGTGTATTTTCTACAGGATTTTTCAATAAATACAACTATTGCCTTTTTAGCGTTGACATTAGCAAAATCCCAAGATTTGTGAATGAGCTCTCTATAATCGGAACCCCCACCCATCAAGTCCCTAAGTCTTGGGTTGGAAATAATACTCAAATTACCAGTAACCACATGTGTATACTCGTAGCAGAAGATGGAATTGGAATTATGGCCAGGTTTGTCAATGAATTCCGTGATCTCATCAATTAAATAAGTTTTCTTTAAAGTTTGGTTGTTATTGAAAAGTTTTTGTCCAATATGGGTGGTGTATTTGTAGAATACCTGCAGAAGACTTTTAACCCATTTAAGGCCGGCTGTATAAATATCGACAAATTTTCTAAAAAAACGGTGGTAATTATTTTAAAATGCTATAATTAGGAATAATCCATGATGACCAGTTCATGACAATAACCCTGTCTTAGCAATTAAAACCGTAACGATTTCGCTACAATGGTGATGTCAAAATATACAAAAGCATACTTTTTCAAAAGTAACTAATGAATTGCTTGAAACAATTCCTGCCGAAGTAATGAGTCATAGCTTCATCATGAAAGCCTTCCATCAGATTTCAGAGGTATTTGTCGAAACTGTATCAGTCAAAGTCCGCATTATACAACTTGTCGTTGCTGTTTGCTGTGAAATCGTTATCGTTGAAATGAAATAAGTTTACATATTTCGAAATTCCTGTCGAGAAATTGATTCTCTATAGCTGCGTCGACTCCAAAGTCACGTTAGGGTCGGAGACGCCTCGGTAATTCGCTGTCCACTCAAATGAAGAGCACCAAGAAATGAACGCATTTGAGATTGTTTAGCACTATGACGGCCGAGGCTGTTCTTTTGTCACGGGTAGTCATTGATCTCTGCTACCATGAGATCCATAAGACCATCAGTACATGTATATGTATCAGATATCTCATAAGGATTTTTGCCTTAAAATGCAACCAGAGAATGTTTGTCCTCTGCGAATATGAGAATCACCGATTTTTCACATTTTATTTACTACTTCTTCTGTTTACTGAAATGATCATTCTAGTTATCTTTCTTTGGAATCTCACACTGCCCTGCAATGTTACTAACCTCTGAGACATCGTTTATATACTCATCATCGTCTCATAACTCTGATAAAGCATTTGCTTCTGGAGGTTTTGTGGCAACAATCATGTACAGTCATCGCTTGCATTATTGCATATTTTTGCAAATATTTAAGTAACTGCTTGATCCTTAGTTAGCTACTGCTTAGGCATTGTTTTCAGATAGCTAAGAACTAGCAATGTCTAAACAGGTTGATATCATCAAGTTTAGCCTTTATATATATTTTAAACTAGTTTGGGATATCTCGAGCCGCTGGCGAGTCCTTGCAGGGCCTGACACAACGTCTACTGCTGCCAAGGAAGCTCAGGTCGACAGCTGCCAAGAAATTACTGAGGTCGGAGAATATCTTTGTATTCTATGCCCATTCTCTGCAACCTTTTTGCAGGGTTGCCATGGGGATTCTGTGGGGATCCCCATGGGTATGGGTATGGGGATTGAGGCCATCCCCACAGCTCCCATAGGGCTTCTATGGGGATTCTGAAGATTTTTGACGTTCACTAGAAACAATCGGAACTGACATCATATAACACAATCAACTTCGTTGTTGAATTACAAAGTATCACGCAGCCTACTCATCTCACCACTTAAAATACATGAATTATCAATGCTGATCATTTTCACATTAGTAACACACGTTCAATAATTTTGAATGACTTATAATGATAGTTCCAGGGGTGTCAAGGACGTCTGAAGTGGAAGAATTCTGCAAGTCTCTTTTGCTGCAGAGCCGAATGGAGACTTACAAATATTAGCTATAATAGTATACATAGCTCATAAAATTATTTGTGATATAATTAAGCTTGCATGCTAAATGCGATTTATCATTATTAACCTAGATTTTAAACTCATTACGATATAGAAGACCTGTTGGGTCCAACCCACAAAGCAAGACACATGAAAATGTTGAATGATTTTCGTCGGATACATGGACAGTGTGACAAAGATTTCTCACACAAAATCATTCAACTGGAAGCCATCTACTCGCATTGCAGTCATAGTTATAATGAAAGCTCAGATTTTTCACCTGTCCGCGATTTGTCAGAACCTTCATTTTCATCTGATAGGCATCCTTGACTGCACACTTAAGTGTGCCTCAATAGATGGTTCATTGTGCTGCATTTCATCATCATACACAAATGGGTCAACATCATCCCAATTCTTGTGCAATAATTCGATGACATGAGTGGTCGAGAATATCAGGATGATTTTCGTCGAAGTCTTTATTCATAACAGTAGATTAGATTGATTCAAAGCCTTTTCCTTCACTAAGTGTTGGCCTATATAGTCGATTTTCACTACGAAACAATTCTAGACTTGAGATGCATAAAGGCCAAACTCGTAGGCCAAACTCTTCTTTATCGGCATTAATGGAGATAGAATTATCAATGATTGCTAAATTATATCAATTAACGAATATTAAACGGGAATATTCACACATATGAACATGGCATGATCCACTGAGCAATAAACGATGGCTATAATACACATTGGTAGACGGCAAACATATAGTGAAGGCCTACATAAGAATTTTTGACAGGTGACTTTTTTGTGATAGATTGATCATTTTGAAGTACTGGCAGTGTAGCAACATATGAATATTTTTAATTTATGTTCAACCCTGTCTTCGTATGTTGATGAACTTCCTATTATTTGAAAATGACACCACTATAAGCAACCAAACGAATAAAAAATCCTCACATTATTAACCCCAAATACCAACTTACAGGACAGCCCAGGATTATATTCTCACAAATGGAACACGTGAAACTCGTATATAATCTATCAAAACAGCCAAATACATGCACTTAGAATTATTTGCAAGTAAAAATCGAGTCTTCACGAAAAGCAGCTGACCGAAAATATTGTGGGAACATCAAGCTCGTTCAGGACTTAAACTAACAGTTAAAATGTCAGTTGATGCTCGTATATTGATAAATATTCATACTTGCTTTTGTCAAACATGTACTTAATCACGATTGTCTACAGCGAGGAATTTAAGTCTAGTTCTTTTGAAATGAATGTGTGTATATTTCATGAGAATGCTTGGCATAACATGTATACATGATGTAATGTAAGCTCAGGTTTGATTTTACTTGATGTAGGCTGGTTGCTTAGTGTTATAACACCGAACGGTAAAAGGCGAATATAAGAAACATCGAAATTTCAAAATGGCGTACTATGCAATGCTCGAGTGTTGTGCAGAACTAAGTACATGCTCGTATTAATATTTCATCCCAACATTTTAATAAGGCCATGTTTCCTTTAGTCTACATGTATAGTTGTTGAATTTTTATACATACGTGTATGTGTCTCCTTTAATGGAGCAGTAATGCAAAAATTGTACCCTTAAAAAAATCCTGTAGCAAAATGAAGTAGGATTGACATGGTCAAAAACTAGGTTAAGTGAACCAAAAATCCAAAGTGAGTAAAAGATGAAGTTTGAAAAGCACAAGCTGATCAATAACCGATTTGTTATAAAAGCAAAGAAATAAAGACAATGTCGTCATACTATTAAAAAGAAACATTTCGAGATAAAATTGCGTTTACGGTAAACTACGTTATGGCAGTTTTATGGAAAAAGGAAAAAGAGTGTCATGTCTCATGAATCATTAAAGAATTAAGAGTGGAATGAGAAGAACCTTTGTAAACTGTACGTGTAAGCTGGCAGCAAACGACAAAAACTTACGAATCAGTAAAGATAGATAAAGAACACTTATCTGCTAATGCAACCAAATGATTCAAGCAAATGTAAATTTGTGAGTCAAATACGTGTGCATTGAACGAGCATCAAGTTAAATTTTCGACACAATAATTTCTAGGCGGCAAGTCAGAATCAAGGCTCAATAATGATAGAAAATGGGCTACTACAATTTTAAAGAACAATAGTCCTATACCGAAGATAGAAAAGAAAAGTCATAAAAGTTACAACACGCTGTCGGTGACTTTCTTCAAGAACTCCCATCCACATCTCTGGAGTCAAATACGGCCTGATATGCAGAAGTTCCACTGAGATGGAGATATTGGACATCAAGCATTCTATACGAACAGGAGCAACATATTAATCAGGAGCCTATCCTGTGGGGGTGTGGGGATTCTATGGGGATACCCACAGGTTTTTCTGTGAGTATGAGGTGGGGTGGGGATTCAAATATTAATCCCCACGGCAACCCTACCTTTTTGCTCAAGTTATAGGTGGACATGTTTAAAATTTGATGTCCTTCTTTGACTTCCTATGAGCAAACAAGTCTTATGTTGAGGAAAATGCCATGGCAATGGACTTCGGTTGGTTTTACGACTGGAAAGCCGTAGGCTAAAAAAAGAAACAAGCATCACACACACTTACAATATACAAGAATACAATATTCCTATGAAAATGTTCGTTTTCAGCATTCAACAAAACACTACTAGTTTTGAAGAAAATCGACAGCTCTCAAAACCGTTTACTTCTTTTACATTGTTAATGCATTTGACATTTGTATATCAGATTACGCCAGAGTAATGAAAACGCTTCGGTTTAAAAAATATGATATGCCATGTCATGAATGAATCACAGAGGAAGTGTTGATTGATGTTTTCCGTATATTACGAATAATGAGATCGCGCAAATCACATGGATAGCAAATTACATGTGGACGTTCATACACTGTGTCTTCCAGTATATAAACTGATTTTATACCCAGTTTATATCTATCTATATTTCGTGATAAAATATATGAAAAATTTTTAATTGGCGGTAGTTTACCAAAAATCTGTGATAAATCATGCATGGCAATCAAAATATTGCATCATATGTCACAAAATGGAGAAAACAGCAGATTCCGAAAATACTGTAGCAAAAACGTTACACTGGCGCAAAATGGGTAACATACTGTTAAAATGAGAATCAGCGAAAACGGAAGAAACTTTTAGGAGATCCACTTCTTTGCACATACTCAAAATGGATAATAATTACTTCCCTGTCAACCCTATCAACCATTTCCTCGACCTTCAAGCATCTCGAACAGAAGGACTCAACTAGACATGAGCAGGTGCCAGGCCTGCTCAGAGTGAAATGTAGATTTTGTTTAAGTGTAGAAAAACAAACTTAGACTTAGAGGCTTCAATGAGATATAGAAATCGTAAAACATGTTTGAATTAAAGAGCTCATTTAATTTATTGTGGAGAGATTCTAAACAGTTGGCCATTTTTCTTATTATGGTGAATCACGTTACCCCTCGGTCCTGTAAGGACAGGACAACAGAAGTTCTGCTTATGCAAGGAACCTTTGGAGACACAGCCAGAACCTTGTAACCCATCGCTGTAAGTTATTTATCGAGTTATTTGATATTAATACTAATATTAGGTATCATGATATCTAATGTAAATTATTTATTAAAAAAATCATAACAAACATTCAAAGTATTATTTTATGTAAATAAAGATGTACTAACCATGAAACATTACAAAGTACTTGCGATACTTTATTAAGACAATATTGTTTTTTATAGCTAGCTACTTGCTGATGTCTTATTATCAGCCACAACTGTCAATGCATCAAATAGGCATGCATGCATATACACAAAATGCCATAACATAGACATCTATTGATTAATGCCACAGACATCAGACACTCAAACACAAACGAACATAGTAAAAATAAATGAACGCGACATAGTAATGGGACCACTGTCGACATACAGATAATAAACTTTCTTTTGGACATGAATGTGCAGTTATTGTTTCATAATTAGCAACCCAAAATATTTTATGTTATGTCTTATATACAGCAACGCTTTATGATAGCCCATTAATTGTCTTAGGGGTTCACGTCGGAGATAACTACTCCAGCAAAGTGAAGTTGATATCATCCAAATGTCGTTTCACAACATGGACAGTGTGGCAGGAAACTCTCTTGCATAAACATCCCATTGTTTTCCTGATACCACTCACGAAATTGCGAAAACATCTTTGTCGGAAGTACTTGTAGGGAAGAACCCGGGCCGAGTTCATAGAACATTTACAAACATAAAGTCTACCAATTTCCTTGTAGCAAAACAGGTCCCACAGTATGATCTTTAATTGGTGTTTGACGCGCTGAAACACAGGATCAGGTAATCCGTGAGGCTGACGAGTAGCTTGATGACACTCAAAGCTCAAAAGCGACGCCACCTTTTACCTTTTGAATTCCACCATTCGCCAGTCGTCCACGCTCCAATTGACATGGCAAGCGGCAAAACTAAGCCTATTTAGGCTTCATACATGGGGTCAGTTCCGACACTCTCCTTGACCACACGGAAAAACAGCCCTTTTTATATAGCCGTTGTTGCTTATTGCGTGACGCATCATTAACATCACGCTCCTGTCGTCTTCTTCGTAGCTGGGACGACGTGATTAGCCCCTCATGTTCAACAGTAGGCCTACGCTCTAGGAATCGGTCATCCTGTGGCGTAGATTTTCATCATGTTCCACAACGTCGTCGACTGTTTGTTAGGCCTACATCAGAATTTCCAGAACTCATATTCCGTTGAATACGTAGTACCGCCGACTTTGGAACATAGCAACAAGTAGCGATCTCACGTTGGGAAAAAAGACTTGGGAAAACATTGGAAAGACTGCTGGTGCACTATACTCCCATAACTGAAATATTCCACACAGGAAGTCGTGGAAGACATTATTATTTAAAGATGGTGCCAAATCTTGACATGCATTCGCTCATGTTTTCGAAAGTTGCTGTCAAAATACATCACACTTTCTGGGATAAATTTCAAGATCCGTCTTAATGGAAACTTTCTAATGCTCTCTCTCCTAGGCAAAAAGACCGCAAAAATCCTAAATTTGTCTGTTCTAGAATTTATATTCCCAATAGAGTAAAACAGAGAAGTACATGACATTGAATTACCAAGATGTTGGCAGATTTGAGAACATTTTATCTTGAATTCCCACATGATTTTCATGAATAAGTATTGCTTTATGATGTTGATTCCATTGTATATAAATAGCAACTTCATTCGCTGTTTCAGTAAGCAAATAAGATAAGTGAATATTCAAACTTCAACATATAAGAGCTGTGACCTGAAAAGAATAATCAAATAGCATTTTTCTTATTAATCGGAAATCACAGCTTGATCTCAGTATAACTCAATCTCAGAACTCAACTATTTTTGCCTCCGTGCCAGTTTACTTAGGTGTAATTAGATAGGTTTATCAAAACCGAATTATTCTCATGATTAGAATTGCTTACATATCCGAAATATTCGCGATTCATTCACTATTTCTGCGTAGAATTTGGTTCTGCAAAGAGGAAGAAGCAATAGCCTGTCTTAGCTATTCTGTATCCTCCAATCTAAAACATCTTTGAGCTTTACCGTTCTTTCAAAAATTGATATTCTCTTCCCATTATTGGTATACAGCATCAGCTAGACAGCAAAATGAGGTTAAATTACATTGCATATTCTTAATTCGGCTGCAAACTAAGATTTTCACAAAAAATGTTTCAAATCCAGAACTGCAACGAATGAGGAGACGTGAATAAGTTAGCCATATATGCACGAACTATAGAAGATAGTGACTTCTTGTTTTCTCAAGCATCAATGTATGCACTTAGCAAATATTCGGGGAAATTTCATGATAATTATGGTGAAAATCCCATGTGATGTGAAATCGGATAAAAAATAATAATGAAGCTACGTTGCGGGCACATTTTTATTCATCAATGGCTTAATGATCCCATTAACAATTGTTAAAATAAATAAATATAATGAATGAATTAATGATGCACGAGCTTAATAATCCTATGAATATACTCCATTCCTAGCTAAGTGCTTTTAAGAATATAATCCAATTGCAATTTCATGAGGTCCTTTTGAGAACATTTGGTGTCGTAGGAATCATCTTAATGGATTGGAAAAGCCTAGATAGAAATAAATGCTCGTCAAAACAAAAATTCTATCATCTCGAGGCCTTTATCACCAATTCTTACCAAGAGAGAGAGAGAGAGAGAGAGAGAGAGAGAGAGAGAGAGAGAGAGAGAGAGAGAGAGAGAGAGAGAGAGAGAGAGAGAGAGAGAGAGAGAGAGAGAGAGAGAGAGAGAGAAGAGAGAGAGAGAGAGAAGAGAGAGAGAGAGAGAAGAGAGAGAGAGAAGAGAGAGAGAGAGAGAGAAGAGTGAGAGAGAGAGAGAGAAGAGAGAGAGAGAAGAGAGAGAGAGAGAGAAGAGAGAGAGAGAGAGAGAAGAGAGAGAGAGAGAGAAGAGAGAGAGAGAGAGAGAAGAGAGAGAGAGAAGAGAGAGAGAGAAGAGTGAGAGAGAGAGAGAGAAGAGAGAGAGAGAGAGAGAGAGAGAGACACAACTAAATTCATCGGAGGACGGTATCTATTTGTCAGCTGCTCTTTCAAAAAACATCCCTCTAACATTTCAGATATGTCAGCGGCAACTCCAATCATTACTCAACCCATATCACCCCCATCATCATCATCATTTTCTCAACCCGATGGATTTTTGACCTCCGAAGTGAAGTGCAATAAATGTGGAAAAGCAACTTTCAATCATGAGTATCTATGCTGCAAAAAATGTGAAAAATGTTTCCACTATGACTGCACCGAATTGCCTGTCTACAAAATGGTGGAATATACGAAGGATCACCTGTATCATCGGAAATACACGTGCGGTGGTTGCATTGAGCAAATGCACAATGTGGAATTTGAAACAGTGAAGGAGAAGATGAAGAGCTATAACGGTCATGAAACCTTAGTCAAAGACTACAAGATTCGACTTGAACAGAAAGACAAAGAAATCCAACAACTCTACGATCAAATAAGACGATTAATTGAAAAACAAAGAGAAACAGAAGAAGAACTGGAAAGGCAAAGAGAAGCGAAAGAAGTAATGGAAATGCACAAAGAAGAATGGGAGATTCTGCGAAGAAAGAATGTTGACCTGATGGTGACGGTAACAGCTCTTGAGGAGGAACTGACGAAGTACGAAGACAAGGAAGGAGAAACAAACCGCAAGAACGACAAGAATAACAACAACGAGGAAGTGATAGACAATAACCAAATTCTTCGACGCATCGAAAAGAACAGAGACGAAACCAACAGCCAAGTGACAGTTTTGAAACACCTAATCTAAGGGTAACAGTGACAAAAGAGCTAAGCCAGAGAGACCAACAAGTACAATCACATCAATATCAACCACGACCAAGGCGACTCTTTCAACAACGAAGACCATACAACTCAAGACCTCCAATCACGTGCCACTCATGCGGAAGACAGGGTCATATTGCCCGCAATTGTTACAGCAGAGGACAGCAACCAAGATGGTATAGTGGTGCGAGAAATCATCAACAGCAACGGCATCCTGCTTTCCGACGATACCAGAGATACCAGCAACCTTACCAGCATTTTGAACAGCCTTATCAACAACAACAATATCAGCAACAACCAGTGAACTACTTATATCAGCAACCTGCGTATAATCCAACGATCCAACCAACAACTCAAGGATCATATGGTGATCAGCGGTATGTTCAACGGCATGTTTAAAGAATCTGAAGGAGAGGGGGAGACGACAAAAATTGCGACATTAGATATAAAGGATAATCAAACGATAAAGATATTTTGCACAAATATAAATGGTCTTAATAATGATAAGATTACAGACTCAGATATGAAAATGGATACATTCGATGCAGATATCTTATGCTTCACGGAAACACATTTAAAAGAGCATTATAGCTTACCAATTGAAAATTATGATATGATAGAAACAAAAAGCCAAAGTAGAAATAATTTGGGACGGCAAATTAAGGGAGTCAGTCTTTATCATAAAAATGAACTAGATGAATTAGCTATTGAAGAAATTGTATCTGAAAATGGAGATATGATCATCATCAAACTGATAAACAAACGATGGAAAGAAATAAAGGAAATATTTCTTATGCTTTGCTATAGAGAAAGTAGGGAATCCAAATATGCAGACATATACTACCTTGAGAAAATTAAAGAATATACAGAAAAGTTTAAAATGAAAAACTTAATTCTCATGGGTGATTTAAATAGTATAATTGGTCTATTGAATGACAACGAACATTTGGACCTACCTTTAAGAAAATCAAATGACTTAACTGTGAACAAACAAGGACGAGAACTAATACGTGTAAATTTCTGCAACGAAAATTCTCTGATAATAGCAAATGGTCGATATGAAAAAGGTGAAGATACATACTGTAAATTACAAAATGGAAAGACATACACTTCTGTAATAGATTATCTAATAATGTCCGAGTCAATGTTAAAGCTTTTGAAGGTTTTTAAAATACTGGAACCTAAAAATTACACAGAGCATAGGCCGCTGAAAATAGAATTAAATATAAAGCTACAATCGGCAGCTGAAAAAAGGAAAATTCAGACATATCTTGGAGGAAATGTCATTCCATTTAAATGGTCATCTAATCTGGAAAATGAAAAATATCAGCAAATAATTTCTGGCAAACGTGTAGACCTTATGACAGAAATAAAAGAAAAACAACTAAATATGTCAGAAATATATAACAAATTAGTCAGCGTAAACATAGAAACAATAAGCATTTTGAAAAGATCCAATAGACAAACCATTTATACAAATGATACAAGAAATATTAGAAAAAGATATAAACAATCTGTAGAAACATATAAAGGTGAAAATACAGATGAAAATTTAAATTCCTTATTGCAATTGAAAAAAGAATTGAATAAAAACACAAAAAGAGAAAAAAGACAATTACAGCAAATAAAATCAAATGAGTTACATATAGCAAAAGCAAACAATGACTCCAAAACATATTGGAAACTTCTTAGAAGAAGCAATAATAAGAGTAGAGCAAAACAATGCACTTTAACGGCATCATCTTTTAAAGAAACAATTGAAAATAGAGATAATCAATATAAAACTCCAAGTATGTATCGAGTGCAACAACGATCTTTGCATCAAAGTCTCAGTACAAAAAGTGCTGATATGCTGAACGAAGCTATTACAGAATCAGAAATTGTCAAGGCAATAAAATGTTCAGAAATTCCAAATCGGGCGGTCCCGACGGAATTGTGTATGAAATGTTCAAAAACGACTTGAATCAAAAGCAAATATTATGCATTTTATTCAATAAAATTTTAAAAGAACACGACACTCCATGCCATTTCAGCTGGATAGCTCCCATTCATAAAAAAGGCAGTAAAAATTGCACTAAGTCTTATAGATACCTGAATTTATCCTCCTGTATAGAAAAAATACTGACAAAAATACGTAAATGAAAGACTAAATACATGGATCGATAAGCATAAACTATTACACGAGTCTCAAACTGGCTTCAGGAAAAATCACTGCACAATAGACAATGTTTGGATTTTAAAAGAAACTATACAAATATATAAGAATACTAAGAAGCCACCTGTTTTGTGGATTTATCGCAAGCTTTTGATTCTGTACCGAAAGACAAGCTGATAAAAAAACTTAACTGTATACTACCAAGAGGTGACTATCTCTCATTATTAGAAAACATAATACGATACAAAATTTATAAAGTTCTTTTCAATGGTAAAGAAAGTTCTGAATTCCAACTGGAACATGGTATACCACAAGGAGACAGTTTGTCACCGACTTTATTTTTTATCTATATGAACGATTTCTTAGATGAGCTATATCAAAATATTGACGAATATGAACCAGTTAAAATATCAGAAATGAAGTTGGCGTCACTCGTCTATGCGGACGATATTCTGTTGCTAAGTGAAACGCAAGCGGGTATTATTAAGCAAATTAAATCTTTTCATAACTTCTGCTTGAATAACAGTTTAAAAATAAATTACAGCAAAACGAAGATCATGGTATTTAATGAAACACAAAAATATCATGAACTCATTATTAAAGATGATAAAATGTCACCAATTGAAGTCGTGAATGAATACAAATATTTAGGTATCTGGATTGCAAAAAATGATAGAAAGCAAATAGAAGAATTAGCAAAAAAAGGAAAATCGTCGTCATATCTTACTGCCAAGACACTTAAAGAATTTAAAACTGTTGATGGCACGATTCTGACTGAAACATTTGAAATATTGACATTATCTAAAATGCGATATGGCTGTGAACTTTATTTCGACAAAAATCTTGCTGACCTAAATAGAATAATAATGCAGTTCTTCAAAAGGTTTCATCACTTACGAATATCGACACCAAATTACTGTATTATTGGTGAATTTGGCATAAAGCCAATGAAATTTCATTGTTATAGGGCAGCAATTAATTGTTTCCTCAAATTAAATGAGAAAGATGATAAAAGACTTATCAATCGCATGTACAGAATCATAAGTGATAATTTGGATGCAGCGACATTTCGTAATACATGGTGCGATAGAATAAATAAACTTTTCAATAAAATTCAATTACATGAAATGCGAAATCTGAATAGTAGTGGAAAATCTAAGAGATTAATTAACAACGCGTTAACTGAATATTTTAGAGCGAAGTGGATCAACAATGCCAAAACTAGCAACAAAGGAATGAAATATCTAGAGCTTTGTCGATTCCAATGTGAGCTTAAATCGTATTTGACTGAAGCTGGTGATCAGATTAAAATCAATGCCATTTTAAAACTAAGAACAGGAAATCACACACTAGCAGCAGAAATCGGAACTTATCAAAATAGAGATACCTATGAAGATTATGCCTGTAAATTCTGTGATCAAAGTGAAATTGAAGATATCTATCATTTCATTGTTGGATGTCCACGTTACAAAAATCAACGAAATACATTCATTCCATATCTAAGAGACAGCACACGATCTGATTTCTATGAATTCATGAATACATTAACGATGCGACATACCAGATCGCTTGGCGACTACATTCATAAGACGATGGAGACAAGAAACTAGGTAATGAAATGCAGTCATTCAATTTCTATGACTTCATGAAATTTTCAATTACTTTGGCATAATCGACCAAATTAATCAATATACAAATTAGCTTGGAACATTGAATCATGAATCGAGAGAGAAATTATCTTGCACGATTTCTATGACGGTGCAAACGGTCTACATACAGATGGCATATACGAACTACCTAACAATTCATAGTCTTTGGTTATCACATGACATTGATTAACATTCACAGGCAAGGACAATAGAATAGACAGATAGTCGCTTTACTTCACAACTAAATTCATCGGAGGACGGTATCTATTTGTCAGCTGCTCTTTCAAAAAACATCCCTCTAACATTTCAGGTTTGTACAGTATCAAATCATCAATGCAATCACATCTAATAACCGATCCTCCGATTAAATAATAGGTCTAAATAGTCTGCTGGTGTGTGTGCTGTGCAAATAAAATAACCTACTAAATATATATAGTAATCCAAAATGAATACATGGAAATTGTTATTGAAAAAAAAAACTGCGATGATATCGTCATTTCATTTATATCGTCTCCTCTTCTCCGCAAATTTAGTTTATCTTCGTTATCATCACAGAGTTATTTGCAGTTTCTAAATGTACATGTCCTCATTAACTCATGACGTGCATCAACTATAATAGCTCATTCAAATCTTGCATTGCATATTTATAACTCATGCCTCATTGATTCATTGTTTTGTAATTCATGAACTCTGTAATTCATTGACATTGTAATAAATTCATGGACTCTTTCAGACGTACTTAACGCAGTAAGTGAAGTGTGATTTTATCTTTCACATCATCCATTGTCATCTTCCATTCATTTCCCCATATCTCTTCATGCCGCATTCATAACTGTATAATGTACTTGTATTTCTGCTACGTTTGTACCCAATCATTGTACCCAATCAATTCTGCCTTCCGTCCTGTGCGGTCGTATCGTCTCGTCGGTTCTGATCAACTACCATCGAATACTCTGTTATCATCATACCAACAGTGTATTATATTAGCATTATACATCAAACGATTCCTTAAAGTCTACTGTACACGATTATTCAATCTGTTTTGGGTGCCAAAGATTATTTTTAATACAATTTACAAAAAACTTCAATTGTGATTACTTATCAACGGCTCATTGTAATGACTGGAACTGGACGAAAGAATAGCGAAGCGTCAATCAATACTAGTGTGTGCGTCGGCTGCAAGAATGCACTGGATGGTGACTCTATAGCATGTGTTCTTTGCAGGAAAGCCTTCCACATGAGAAAGGAATGCTGCGGTATTGCAAACAACGTGTGCAAAACTATTGTTAACATGGACAATATATCATTCACGTGTGACTCGTGCAAGGGTATTGATGTTCACGAACTATTGAAGCGATTTGTTAAAATGGAAAATGAGCTCCAGAGCATTCGTGAGGAAATGAACTCAAGGCTTGCCATGGATATAGAATTGGTGGTCAATAAGACTCTCAATGAATACGCAGAAAGACAAAATAAGCGAAACAACCTGATTATATTTGGCATTGATGAAGAATATGACGGAGATGACGATGATGATGTTGTGTCCAAGCAGACAAGAATTGATGAAATCTTTCACACCCTATCTGTTCCGAAAGACTCAGTAGTGTTTAAGTCTCGGATAGGAAAGCGTGGTAATGGACGCAGACCTCTGAAAGTCTCTTTTCGTTCATATGAGGAAAAGATGTCCGTTTTTAATAACAGAGACAATCTCAAACGCCACAATATGTTAAATGATTCTCGTATAACTGTTCGCCATGATAAAACCAGGTCGCAAATTGAAATGGATAAGAAAGTTTTTGAAGAATACACGGCCTTGAAAAGGGAAGGACGAAATGTTGAGATTCGAGGTGGAAGAGTGGTTGAGAAAATCTCTATGTGACAAAGGAAGATTTCGCCTCCATCTATTTGCTTCTTCAATGCTCGATCGCTTCTGAATAAATTGGACGAACTCAATCTTTTTGTGAATTCTCAAATACCTGATGTTATATGTGTTGTTGAAACTTGGTTTGACTTTTGTGTCTGCAACGAATCATTAAATATTTCGAACTATGTTTCATCGGGTGGATAGAAAAACCGGCAAGCAAGGAGGAGGAGTGTGTTGTTGGGTCAAGTCAACATTCATATCTGAAATTGTATTTCAAGATTCCGCTTATTCCGACGTTGAACTATTGATTGTGAGAATTACTGATCACAAATTTCATTGTTTGTTCGTTATCATTTACTTACCTCATGGTGGACGATTGTGTGAGGACTTATCTACTACTCTTACAAATTACATTATATCAATTGTTGACAGATTGCTTATACAGTATCCCAACTATTTGTTTTACATGATGGGAGATCACTTCGATACATCGGGTTTCCAATCTTCGTTCTGTATTGAAAACATCATTCATGAGCCCACGAGGCAGGAAGCTATTCTCGATCTAATATTAGTACCAGTGCAACATGTGCACTTATTTAAAAAAAGCTGAATTTCATCCTCCAATGGGAGCAAGTGACCACAATACTATATTGGTTGAACCTTATATTCAAGTTCTGACAACTGAGCAGCATACCAAAGTGTTTGATCTTCGAGCCTCTAACCTTGAAAAGGCTTCATCAACTTTGAATATAGATTGGGATGAGACAATGAAAAGCCGTGATTTAAATGAACAGTGTGATTTATTTTACTCTTATTTGAATAATGCCATAGACTCCTTACCCTTTGATTTAGTGAAGCGACGATCCTGTGACAAACCTTGGATAACAAACGTAATAAAGGTTGCGATCAACAAAAGATACAATGCATATAGACGTAAAGATTGGGCAACTTACTCTCATTACAAGAAAAAGGTGAAAGACTTGATTTTGAAGCTAAACGGAGATGGAGTAGTCGCCTAATGTCCAATCGATCAATATGGGATATCAAAAAAAGTGTCATCGATAGTAAAGTTCATAATGATCAGTGGCTACCTCAGTGTGAACCAAATATGTCTATCCGCGACATCTTGCAATTGGTGAATCAAAATTTGACTTCAGAATTTATATTTGATCCCATGATTGAAAGGCCGTTACCATTTATTGTGCCTTTTCTATTTACTGAACTTCAAGTGTATAATCTATTAACCAACATCTCGTCGAAGACTAGCATGGGGTCTGATAATGTGCCGTCAATTTTATGGTCAAAGCTAGCGCATTTCTTGACAAAACCATTGACAATTATGTACAATAAATGTCTGTGTGCTGCGGATTTGCCAGTATTGTGGAAAAAAGCGGATATAATTATTTTTCCAAAGACCAATCCACCAAACTTGAAAAGTATTCGGCCAATTTCCCTATTACCTGTCCCTGAGAGAATTTTTGAAAAACAGCTGATGAAATACATGGGTAAAGTTTTTGCTTCCAAGATCGACAAATACCAGTTTGGATATCGAGTTGGCAGCTCAACCACATGTGCTCTACTCAATATTGAGGATTTCGTAACTCGCAATTTGCAGCTTAGCGACATTACTGCTTGTCATCTTTTGTCTCTAGACCTAGCAAAGGGCTTCGAAAAAATTTCATTTCGCTTGCTTCAAGAAAAACTGCATCATAACGACATTGATCCATTCCTAACTTCCTTCGTATGTAATTATCTAACAAGGAGATTTCAACGAACCAGATGGAAAACTGCTTATAGTGACCTTCTTCCAGTTCTCAGTGGCGTGCCGCAAGGCTCATCGCTCAGTCCGGTCATATTCGCCTACTTTACGTCTGATTTAATACTCCGAAGTGCAAATAGCAATATTTGCTTGACAAAATATGCGGACGACATTCTTATTGCAGGAACTATTTCCAAGACTACTACTAGTAGTCCTATTTTGCCAGTTTATTTCGATGTCATAGATTGGGCTGTACGAAAGAAAATGCTAATAAAAGAAGAGAAATGTGCTCAAATATTTATCACAGCTTCAAAGTCCTATGATTTTTCATGCTATTCCATACCATCTATTCCTGTTCAGACATCCCTAAAATTTCTCGGCGTAATTATTGACGAACATCTAAAATGGAATTTACACGTGGACCAAATCACAAAAAAGGCATCTTCGAAGCTTTCTGTTCTAAGGCAGCTTAAAGCCTTCGTTGACAATGATGCACTCACCACGGTTTACCAGTGTGCTATTCGAGGAGTACTGGAGTATGTGGCTCCCTTATTTGTAAATCTGCAGCAGAAACAATCCAATCAGATTGAAAGGGTGCAAGATCGCGCTCACAAAATTATATGTGGATCCTCGAACTGTGAATGTGCTAAATTCACAATATTGAGGCAATGCTCAAATATACGATTATTATTATTATTATTATTATCATTGGGCATTTTGAATTTTGAATTTTGAGAGAGAGAGAGATTGCAGGTGAGATACTCTTCCTTCATTTATTATACTATATTAATGTTAAAACAGCATCAGTGATGATGTTGCAAACACAAAACATGTTTAGGACAACACTAAATTATCATGGTGATTATTGCGATTTAGAATATTATGATGTGCGCATAACATGTTTGACGGCGTCGTACGGGAAGTGATTTCTCATGATTTGACATAATCAAAAACTAATAAGCTCTCCCTGCTTTTTTAGACAATATATTCAATTGAAATAAGTAGTAAAATTCCGACGGAACCGCTGGCAAACTGTTGATTTTCATAAACTTACTAGTTTTGTCTATAGTTTTATGTATTTGTTCGCATTTACTGCTTCACTTAGTATAAGTAAAATCCTTATTCAAGACTCTTTTAGCTTCATATTGAAGCATCATTAAATTTGTTTCGGCATTATCACTCATTTTCATAGGAAAATTAATCGTATTCTTACTTAATGGAATGCGCAAATCGTCTTGAATAAGGATGTTACTTACAAATATATAAAATAATAAAAAAAACTAATGAGTTTATGGAAATCAACAGTTTGCTAGCTGTTCTGTCCGATAAAATGAACCGCGTAGTGGTTATGAAAAAATATAGTTTTATTGATAGAGTGTAGAATGCCCTAAATGAAGCCAATACTTACAAGATATTAAAAAATCAAGATGTAACGGCATTGAAAAACAAGTTAGCACCTTACTCAAGTCTTGATGCAAAAATCAGAATTTAGATGCTAATTGCCTCTTGTCCAGTAATAGCAAGCCTGCAAAATTAGAACTACTGCACTATAAAAGATCACAAACAAAAATCGCCTAATGGCTTTCCACTGTGTCCAATAGCTTCTTCTATTGGAACCCCAATTGATAAAATTGACTGGCTGTTAAGTAAAGTTCTAAACCAACTGGTAAAATTTGTCCCAACTGCAACTAACATCAGCAGCGCTGATGATCCTATCAATAATTTGAAAGATTTAATAATAATAGTTTGTCTACAGAGAATTTGGTTTTCATCTCTCTAGATGTTACTACTGTGGGAGTTAATTTAAGCTTCCATTCCTACTTATGCTAGGAGTTACTCATGCACTTCGTCAAAGAAAATTGCAATAAGATCAATAATTATAATTTGAAAATCGAGGACATTAAGGATTTTCTTAAATTTGTTTGCTTTGACTATAAAATTCTTCACAATCATAAAACTTATCTACAAGTTGGTGGTTGCCATGTGGCAGTGGTTCCAAGCCTTTTAATGTCTCAGTACCACTTGAGATCTTGAACGTTCGCCACGTATCACTTAGCCTTTTTATTCTTACATAAATTCTTTAATGTTAGGAAAGATACAATTATTTTTTTATTTCAAACCGATTTATCCTTGCGAACAAAACAAACATGAAACAAATAGCCGTCATTCTATAAATTGATGCTTCTTCCGAAGCTTCTGAGGTTGTGCATCGTTTTTTGAGAAACATAGCCTATATTATAAGTGAAAACTTTTGGCTTGCCAAAGTTGAATGTAAATTTCTATGTCATAAGCATCTTCAAAATGCGTGATTTTGGATGCTGAGCTTCAAGCATAATCTATATTCTGTTGATTTCGACCTGTCCGTCTCTCAGTAAATGTCAGTGGCATTGATATCTAAACAACCTAATACAAAGTTTGATGTGACATGATGAAATATATGCACAAGACAAATCTTAGTCTTTTGAGAGTATGGAAAAATTGCTAAATTGCATCGAATTCTGTCTTTGATCTAATTTTCTCAAGCTAACCAACACTTTGCCTAGTAAATTTGGTCTGTTTACAGGAATAGATTAAATCATCATCATGATACATATAGCCTACTTCGGACAAGTACTCGCGTACCATCTGATGAGCCCTCGAGTACCACTAGTGGTACGCGTAACACAGGTTGGTACGGGATCACATCATCATTCGCTATCATTTTTATGTATAAAATTGAAAGCATGGCTTTAAACAGTCTCCTGACTAAACACGGTATCAAAACCGATATGCATAAGCGTTATATAGATGAGATCATTTTGGGTCCTTTCCCTTAAGATGCTGACTACTTCGATAAAATTCTCGATACATTTACCAACACACAATTCTATTGAATTTTCGCTTGAGTTGCCTGAAAACAGCATTTTGAATTTCTTAGGTGTAAGTATAATGAAGTAAAATATAAATGGTTCGATAAAAAAGCCATTCCGGTAATACCCTTCACTTTGATAGTTGGGTAACTAGTCATGTCAAATCTAATTTCGTTACAAATAGCTATAGGTACATTGAAAATCGTTGCTTTGATATTAAAAGTTGAGAATTATGCAAAAAATGCAAAATAATTTAAAGAATAACGGATTTTTAGCAAAGTTCCATAGAAAACTACAAAATGTTCCAGATGAAATCATGAATGAGAGTAATCAAGTATTCCTAGAACTTGACTTTATTAGCGATGCTTCCACTCGTCAATTAAGGAAATAAACTAATAAATACGATTTGCCAATATCTATTTTAAATTAAGCGGGCAGTAATGCAATTAGCAATTTGAATTGTTATAGGCCTAATGATAAATGTCATTGGCTATGTGATCTATAAAGTCGTCACGTGCCCTTAATGTGACGAGTATCACATCGGTTCCAGAAATCGCCCGTTTGCAGACCGTTATGCAAAGCATCGTAGAAGTGATGTAAAAAGAGGCAATAAGAGTGCCATCTCGGATCATATTGTTCATTTTCATAACAATTTGACCTTCAGCCTAGAAGATTTCATCATTGAATTTACTGATCGCTTCAGCGACCCTGTTCTTATCAGGATTACTGAAGCTAACTACATTAAATCTTATGGTTCGTCAATGAATCGGAAACATGAGTTGATGAGCTATCATTAGCTGTGCATGTATAGACCCATGGTCATAACATGTTTGACCGATCTCCGTTGCTACCGTTGTTGACCGATGTTGCTGACTTAAATAAATGAGAAAATGATGAAAAATAACTTGAATAATGTCGAAAATTGATGGGTGATATTCTGTGTGTTTCACCTGATATAAACTAATGCCAATTCCAATTCATGCATGTCGTCTTCTCTCATTACACTTACTATGCTGTAATGCCTATTACTCGTATGAATAGCAAACGCTGACGTTCATACCTCCCTCATCGCGCAACATCACAGCATCACCATTGCATGCAACATTTTATGACTTTCTGAAGGACCTTCCGACATCATCCTTCATCTGCACACATTAGAACATTGGTGATAGTCATTCTTCATTCATACTTACTTTTCCTCGTGTATTTGTATTTCCAAACTTTGGGTTATTTCATTTGTGAAATATAAGCCCTTGAATTTTGAATTTTGAGAGAGAGAGAGAGAATTTTCTAATAGCGGGAGTTCATTGAGTTTGATGTTGTTAAACAAAAATGAGTGTTGTTTAGAGCTTTGGTGTCCCAAGCATCATCTGATAATTTTCCTTAGTTGATTGATAAGTGCGAAGTGATAACTTATTCATGCTTGTCGACCAGCAAAAGATTTAGAGAATAAATTTGGCCATGAAAACTGCAACTAGTGAATTACATTAGTTACCATCGATCGAGTAATGGAGCTTGAATGCTGAGCACTTCGAACTGCCAGTCCTAATTTCTATCCGAATAGTATTAATTCATCGGCAGATTTATACATATTTATGAATTAGAGTGCATGCAATACTATATATGTCAAGTCATCATGGAAGGAAATATTCAATCCATGCGGGTGTCTAATTCGAATAGAAAATTGAGGGCTTTTGATACGCACACAATCAATAACGAAAGTTATCGTTCAGATATGTTGAAAGCATTAATAGAGGAATCTAATAACTCCGTTATCGTCTTAAAGCATAAAATTGTCAAAGCTTCCATGAAAAATGCAATCAATATTGATACAGAACTCAATCTTTCAACTATTAGTGAAAACAAGCCTCAAACATCATTTTGCATCATTTATTGTTCAAAGCTAAAAGTAGGATTTGATAAAAATCAACTTCATTTTATCTTCATGGAAATATGCATTAACCGGTAAACGATGGGTACATGTTGTGAGTATTGAATATGTTCGACATTTTATCGGTACCGGTAAAACGGTTCCATCGCTGCACTGTAAACCGTTGACTGACAATTGACAGACATTTATCCTACAAAATCAATTTGTCGGTCATTGTTAGTTCTTGTAGGATGATTGCCACTGAACACCTACAATATCTGACAAAAAGCGACAAAATGAATAGCAATGAATTATAGCTTAAATTTTATCAAAAATGTAGGTAATTAATTTAATTGTCAAGATAAATCATGGTTTTGCCACACAATAATACAGATTGCCCAAAAGTCAAGCAATCACTGATCGAAAAAATCGATCATTATTCAACAGCTTTTGTTTAGTTAATTTGCATACCAAGCATCTGTTTCGATGTCGGTGGAGAACCTACAAATTCGTCGGATATCGCAGGATGTTGGAGGTGACAATCGTCGGTTGATTTTGTCAGTAATTTTGTAGGATAATTGTCGGTCTACGGTTTACAGTGTGGCGCATGGCCCAGAAGTGACCAGCAAGGTTATGAGAGATGACCGAAACTTAGAGTAGGGATATATAGGTTGAGTGTCGACTCAAAAAAATATCTGTATACAGTGAAAATTTTTGCATGAAAAGATTCATTTTTTGCGGAGATTTCGCTCCCGTGGTCCAAAAAATTATTTCAGCACTTTTCAAAAAAAAGTCAAAATTGACCAATTTACATAGGCTACTACCGAGATGACTCTTTAATAAGTAGCATGAAACAAGTTGGATATCAAAAGGAATGAATATTTGCTAATAAGCATCCTAACAAAGCGGAAATCAAGCTGATTATCAAGGGAATTTCATGAATAGTATTATAATGAAAATCTTCATGAAAAAATGAGACCTTATTCTGCTTTCTTGGCTGAAATTTCAAGTTTTTAATTCAATTTTCACCGCCATGATTTTATGATTCACTAAATTCATGCTTCACTACTTGAATCTGTATGTAATGTAGACCCATTTACATCTTTCAAAGTTAATTGATTTCATTGTCTTTTAATGTTATTTTGCTCTACCAGTAGGTTGCTTATAAATGATCACGTTTTAGAAGATTCTCTTGAGGTTCAGCATGAAAGTAATATCAGGTCATCGAGCTGTCAATTTAACAAACATTACCTGTCATGACACGGGCGATCTCTATGATAATATCATTTCCTTCTGCTTTATGCTATCATGATCAGTCAATTCCGTTGTAATGTCTTCAAAACTGCACAAATGTGCATATCTCACATTTGGAAACAATTCCGATTGTATCTCCCTTGAGTTCATTCAATAAAATCGAAAGTGTATACACATTGGGGATTTAATAAATGCAGAGTTACCACTCTACCTAAAATACCTACTCTTTGGACCGAAACTTCATGTTGAAAAGTTTATTTTATATTGCGGAATGCTTGACAAGTAAAGCTAACAAAAAAATAATTTACCTACATGTAATTTACTTCGATCAGCGCACACATCAATAGTGTCATCCACATGTTAATTTTATTACTACATAAAATAAAAATATATTTCTTCATGAAAATTGTCAAAATCTGTTGACAAGGTCAATCAGTTGTTTAACATATATTTTTTGAATTTTTAATTTTTAGTATTTTATCATGAATTTTGTTCAAGTCAATATCTTCCAAAGAAAAAATGTAAATTTTCATTAACTTTATGAATGGCATAGAACTCGCCTGCTTCAAAAGTCAAGCTGAATGCTTGATGGTAGAGGGTTGAAGCAGTCCAAACAAACCTGAAATCTCGACCATTTCTCAATTTTGTTTGAAACGGGCGTTCTTTTGATGAATTTTCGCAGTGAAAAGCTCTATAATACAACAGGATATGTGTTGGCGTTCGACCTGATCCATTTTCATCGAAAGATTTTGCATTACCGAGCTTTGTACAATTAAATTCAATTTACGGTGTCGCGATCACACTTAATTGTTGATGCATTGACGATGACCTCATGATTCTATCCTATCTGTGATTCTTTATTCGATCTCGCCACACCCATGGCTTAAGGACTATTTACTTCAAATGCTTATGAAAGATTGATCAGCTTTCATTCCGTTCCTATCCATTGCTCTTGTTGGTTTTGGTTCCATCATCTCCGTATTTTCTTTGAAGTTGCCGCTAAAGTGACTTCGGCACGTGGAGCGAATGTGTAATACTGTGGGCGATTTTTCTCACAATCATCCACACATCAACTGATAGAATTTCTCACGAAAGTTTTTGCAACATGATGTACTCGTCGTGATTTTCGTCCTACTCAGATTCAAGTAAATAGTAGACTGTACAGATGCATTCATCAAATTAGACCTCACAGTAAAGCAATAGTGAACGGTCTTTCGTTTACAAAAATGCTGAGGTCGGTTATGACATCATTCCACAATTTTCTTCAAAATTTCAGTTTCAATATCTCAATTTAATTCGAATCAGAATAGAATCTATCATTTCAAAAAGCTGTATCACTGTCAGTCAGTAAGAATACATCCAAATCAATTTATTTTCGATGTTGAATTGAATGACGATGATAGCACAACTCTTCCAACGTACAAAAATGAAGGGTACATAATCGATTGTGCCGGTCCGACCTGATCACTACATATTTAAATTTGGAACAAATCTTATTATCTACACAGAAGTCAGAGGCTAAATCTTTAAAAATGATAGAGCTCATTTCAAAATTGAATGTAATGATGCGATTCGTCAGCTCTCGGTAGTCCGATGCAATTATACGATTTGAATGCGATTCAAATTACTGCTTATTTTGATATGAATTTATACACATTTTCTGTGATGATAAATCCTTTCTTACAAGCTTACATTTATAATTCATTCTCACACTTCATCAGAACATTATTTTTTGCGTGAAAAGAAAAGTAGAGTTGTGATGATTAAGCAATTCTAAAATAACAATAAATATTGCAAAGCATCATTATATTAAGATATCTATTTCGGGGACTAGGTAGGCGAGTTCTATATGCTGCATGGATATTATATACATGT
>CAJQUW010015248.1:0-189711 GCA_907163375.1 Prostheceraeus crozeri
GGCATGTAGGAGGATGGGGACTGAATTGCGCATCCCTTGTGATCATTGACCTAGTTTGTGTTGTTGGTTGCGTTGATTGAGTAAATATCTTGACGCTATGGCTATGCTTGAAATTAGTAGAGGAGATGGTCAAATTTCGTAAAATCCGTGAAATTAGGTCAACTTGAGAGCCTGCTGTGTCCGTTGCAGGGCATGTAGGAGATGGGGACTGAATTGCGCATCCTTTGTGATCATTGACATTAGTTTGTGGTGTTGGTTGCGTTGATTGAGTAAATATCTTGGACGCTATGGCTATGCTTGAAAGTAGTAGAGGAGATGGTCAAATTTCGTAAAATCCGTGAAATTAGGTCAACTTTGAGAGTCTGCTGTGTCCGTTGCAGGGCATGTAGGAGGATGGGGACTGAATTGCGCATCCCTTGTGATCATTGACATTAGTTTGTGGTGTTGGTTGCGTTGATTGAGTAAATATCTTGGACGCTATGGCTATGCTTGAAATTAGTAGAGGAGATGGTCAAATTTCGTAAAATCCGTGAAATTAAGTCAACTTTGAGAGCCTGCTGTGTCCGTTGCAGGGCATGTAGGAGGATGGGGACTGAATTGCGCATCCCTTGTGATCATTGACATTAGTTTGTGGTGTTGGTTGCGTTGATTGAGTAAATATCTTGGACGCTATGGCTATGCTTGAAATTAGTAGAGGAGATGGTCAAATTTCGTAAAATCCGTGAAATTAGGTCAACTTTGAGAGTCTGCTGTGTCCGTTGCAGGGCATGTAGGAGGATGTGGACTGATTGCGCATCCCATGTGTTCATTGACATTAGTTTGTGTTGTTGGTTGCGTTGATTGAGTAAATATCTTGGACGCTATGGCTATGCTTGAAATTAGTAGAGGAGATGGTCAAATTTCGTAAAATCCGTGAAATTAGGTCAACTTTGAGAGCCTGCTGTGTCCGTTGCAGGGCATGCAGGAGGATGTGGACTGAATTGCGCATCCCTTGTGATCATTGACACTAGTTTGTGGTGTTGGTTGCGTTGATTGAGTAAATATCTTGGACGCTATGGCTATGCTTGAAATTAGTAGAGGAGATGGTCAAATTTCGTAAAATCCGTGAAATTAGGTCAACTTTGAGAGTCTGCTGTGTCCGTTGCAGGGCATGTAGGAGGATGTGGACTGATTTGCGCATCCCTTGTGATCATTGACACTAGTTTGTGTTGTTGGTTGCGTTGATTGAGTAAATATCTTGGACGCTATGGCTATGCTTGAAATTAGTAGAGGAGATGGTCAAATTTCGTAAAATCCGTGAAATTAGGTCAACTTTGAGAGCCTGCTGTGTCCGTTGCAGGGCATGCAGGAGGATGTGGACTGAATTGCGCATCCCTTGTGATCATTGACACTAGTTTGTGGTGTTGGTTGCGTTGATTGAGTAAATATCTTGGACGCTATGGCTATGCTTGAAATTAGTAGAGGAGATGGTCAAATTTCGTAAAATCCGTGAAATTAGGTCAACTTTGAGAGCCTGCTGTGTCCGTTGCAGGGCATGTAGAGGATGGGACTGAATTGCGCATCCCTTGTGATCATTGACATTAGTTTGTGGTGTTGGTTGCGTTGATTGAGTAAATATCTTGGACGCTATGGCTATGCTTGAAATTAGTAGAGGAGATGGTCAAATTTCGTAAAATCCGTGAAATTAGGTCAACTTTGAGAGTCTGCTGTGTCCGTTGCAGGGCATGTAGGAGGATGGGGACTGAATTGCGCATCCCTTCTGATCATTGACATTAGTTTGTGGTGTTGGTTGCGTTGATTGAGTAAATATCTTGGACGCTATGGCTATGCTTGAAATTAGTAGAGGAGATGGTCAAATTTCGTAAAATCCGTGAAATTAGGTCAACTTTGAGAGCCTGCTGTGTCCGTTGCAGGGCATGTAGTAGGATGGGGACTGAATTGCGCATCCCTTGTGATCATTGACATTAGTTTGTGGTGTTGGTTGCGTTGATTGAGTAAATATCTTGGACACTATGGCTATGCTTGAAATTAGTAGAGGAGATGGTCAAATTTCGTAAAATCCGTGAAATTAGGTCAACTTTGAGAGCCTGCTGTGTCCGTTGCAGGGCATGTAGGAGGATGGGGACTGAATTGCGCATCCCTTGTGATCATTGACACTAGTTTGTGGTGTTGGTTGCGTTGATTGAGTAAATATCTTGGACGCTATGGCTATGCTTGAAATTAGTAGAGGAGATGGTCAAATTTCGTAAAATCCGTGAAATTAGGTCAACTTTGAGAGCCTGCTGTGTCCGTTGCAGGGCATGCAGGAGGATGGGGACTGAATTGCGCATCCCTTGTGATCATTGACACTAGTTTGTGTTGTTGGTTGCGTTGATTGAGTAAATATCTTGGACGCTATGGCTATGCTTGAAATTAGTAGAGGAGATGGTCAAATTTCGTAAAATCCGTGAAATTAGGTCAACTTTGAGAGTCTGCTGTGTCCGTTGCAGGGCATGTAGAGGAGGATGGGGACTGAATTGCGCATCCCTTGTGATCATTGACATTAGTTTGTGGTGTTGGTTGCGTTGATTGAGTAAATATCTTTGACGCTATGGCTATGCTTGAAATTAGTAGAGGAGATGGTCAAATTTCGTAAAATCCGTGAAATTAGGTCAACTTTGAGAGCCTGCTGTGTTCGTTGCAGGCATGTGGGAGGATGGGGACTGAATTGCGCATCCCTTGTGATCATTGACATTAGTTTGTGGTGTTGGTTGCGTTGATTGAGTAAATATCTTGGACGCTATGGCTATGCTTGAAATTAGTAGAGGAGATGGTCAAATTTCGTAAAATCCGTGAAATTAGGTCAACTTTGAGAGCCTGCTGTGTCCGATGCAGGGCATGTAGGAGGATGTGGACTGAATTGCGCATCCCTTGTGATCATTGACATTAGTTTGTGGTGTTGGTTGCGTTGATTGAGTAAATATCTTGGACGCTATGGCTATGCTTGAAATTAGTAGAGGAGATGGTCAAATTTCGTAAAATCCGTGAAATTAGGTCAACTTTGAGAGCCTCCTGTGTCCGTTGCAGGGCAAGTGGGAGGATGGGGACTGAATTGCGCATCCCTTGTGATCATTGACATTAGTTTGTGGTGTTGGATGCGTTGATTGAGTAAATATCTTGGACGCTATGGCTATGCTTGAAATTAGTAGAGGAGATGGTCAAATTTCGTAAAATCCGTGAAATTAGGTCAACTTTGAGAGTCTGCTGTGTCCGTTGCAGGGCAAGTGGGAGGATGGGGACTGAATTGCGCATCCCTTGTGATCATTGACATTAGTTTGTGCGCGGTGTTGGTTGCGTTGATTGAGTAAATATCTTGGACGCTATGGCTATGCTTGAAATTAGTAGAGGAGATGGTCAAATTTCGTAAAATCCGTGAAATTAGGTCAACTTTGAGAGCCTGCTGTGTCCGTTGCAGGGCATGAAGGAGGATGGGGACTGAATTGCGCATCCCTTGTGATCATTGACATTAGTTTGTGGTGTTGGTTGCGTTGATTGAGTAAATATCTTGGACGCTATGGCTATGCTTGAAATTAGTAGAGGAGATGGTCAAATTTCGTAAAATCCGTGAAATTAGGTCAACTTTGAGAGCCTGCTGTGTCCGTTGCAGGGCATGTAGGAGGATGGGGACTGAATTGCGCATCCCTTGTGATCATTGACATTAGTTTGTGGTGTTGGTTGCGTTGATTGAGTAAATATCTTGGACGCTATGGCTATGCTTGAAATTAGTAGAGGAGATGGTCAAATTTCGTAAAATCCGTGAAATTAGGTCAACTTTGAGAGCCTGCTGTGTCCGTTGCAGGGCATGTGGGAGGATGGGGACTGAATTGCGCATCCCTTGTGATCATTGACATTAGTTTGTGGTGTTGGTTGCGTTGATTGAGTAAATATCTTGGACGCTATGGCTATGCTTGAAATTAGTAGAGGAGATGGTCAAATTTCGTAAAATCCGTGAAATTAGGTCAACTTTGAGAGCCTGCTGTGTCCGTTGCAGGGCATGTAGGAGGATGGGGACTGATTTGCGCATTCCTTGTGATCATTGACATTAGTTTGTGTTGTTGGTTGCGTTGATTGAGTAAATATCTTGGACGCTATGGCTATGCTTGAAATTAGTAGAGGAGATGGTCAAATTTCGTAAAATCCGTGAAATTAGGTCAACTTTGAGAGCCTGCTGTGTCCGTTGCAGGGCAAGTGGGAGGATGGGGACTGAATTGCGCATCCCTTGTGATCATTGACATTAGTTTGTGGTGTTGGTTGCGTTGATTGAGTAAATATCTTGGACGCTATGGCTATGCTTGAAATTAGTAGAGGAGATGGTCAAATTTCGTAAAATCCGTGAAATTAGGTCAACTTTGAGAGCCTGCTGGGTCCGTTTGCAGGGCCTGCAGGAGGATGGGACTGAATTGCGCATCCCTTGTGATCATTGACATTAGTTTGTGGTGTTGGTTGCGTTTGATTGAGTAAATATCTTGGACGCTATGGCTATGCTTGAAATTAGTAGAGGAGATGGTCAAATTTCGTAAAATCCGTGAAATTAGGTCAACTTTGAGAGCCTGCTGTGTCCGTTGCAGGGCATGTAGGAGGATGGGACTGAATTGCGCATCCCTTGTGATCATTGACATTAGTTTGTGGTGTTGGTTGCGTTGATTGAGTAAATATCTTGGACGCTATGGCTATGCTTGAAATTAGTAGAGGAGATGGTCAAATTTCGTAAAATCCGTGAAATTAGGTCAACTTTGAGAGCCTGCTGTGTCCGTTGCAGGGCATGTAGGAGGATGGGGACTGAATTGCGCATCCCTTGTGATCATTGACATTAGTTTGTGGTGTTGGTTGCGTTGATTGAGTAAATATCTTGGACGCTATGGCTATGCTTGAAATTAGTAGAGGAGATGGTCAAATTTCGTAAAATCCGTGAAATTAGGTCAACTTTGAGAGTCTGCTGTGTCCGTTGCAGGGCATGTAGGAGGATGGGACTGAATTGCGCATCCCTTGTGATCATTGACATTAGTTTGTGGTGTTGGTTGCGTTGATTGAGTAAATATCTTGGACGCTATGGCTATGCTTGAAATTAGTAGAGGAGATGGTCAAATTTCGTAAAATCCGTGAAATTAGTCAACTTTGAGAGTCTGCTGTGTCCGTTGCAGGGCATGTAGGAGGATGGGACAGAATTGCGCATCCCTTGTGATCATTGACATTAGTTTGTGGTGTTGGTTGCGTTGATTGAGTAAATATCTTGGACGCTATGGCTATGCTTGAAATTAGTAGAGGAGATGGTCAAATTTCGTAAAATCCGTGAAATTAGGTCAACTTTGAGAGTCTGCTGTGTCCGTTGCAGGGCATGTAGGAGGATGGGGACTGAATTGCGCATCCCTTGTGATCATTGACATTAGTTTGTGGTGTTGGTTGCGTTGATTGAGTAAATATCTTGGACGCTATGGCTATGCTTGAAATTAGTAGAGGAGATGGTCAAATTTCGTAAAATCCGTGAAATTAGGTCAACTTTGAGAGCCTGCTGTGTCCGTTGCAGGGCATGTAGGAGGATGGGGACTGAATTGCGCATCCCTTGTGATCATTGACACTAGTTTGTGTTGTTGGTTGCGTTGATTGAGTAAATATCTTGGACGCTATGGCTATGCTTGAAATTAGTAGAGGAGATGGTCAAATTTCGTAAAATCCGTGAAATTAGGTCAACTTTGAGAGCCTGCTGTGTCCGTTGCAGGGCAAGTGGGAGGATGGGGACTGAATTGCGCATCCCTTGTGATCATTGACATTAGTTTGTGGTGTTGGTTGCGTTGATTGAGTAAATATCTTGGACGCTATGGCTATGCTTGAAATTAGTAGAGATGGTCAAATTTCGTAAAATCCGTGAAATTAGGTCAACTTTGAGAGCCTGCTGTGTCCGTTGCAGGGCATGTAGGAGGATGGGGACTGAATTGCGCATCCCTTGTGATCATTGACATTAGTTTGTGGTGTTGGTTGCGTTGATTGAGTAAATATCTTGGACGCTATGGCTATGCTTGAAATTAGTAGAGGAGATGGTCAAATTTCGTAAAATCCGTGAAATTAGGTCAACTTTGAGAGTCTGCTGTGTCCGTTGCAGGCATGTAGGAGGATGGGGACTGAATTGCGCATCCCTTGTGATCATTGACATTAGTTTGTGGTGTTGGTTGCGTTGATTGAGTAAATATCTTGGACGCTATGGCTATGCTTGAAATTAGTAGAGGAGATGGTCAAATTTCGTAAAATCCGTGAAATTAGGTCAACTTTGAGAGTCTGCTGTGTCCGTTGCAGGGCATGTAGGAGGATGGGGACTGAATTGCGCATCCCTTGTGATCATTGACATTAGTTTGTGGTGTTGGTTGCGTTGATTGAGTAAATATCTTGGACGCTATGGCTATGCTTGAAGTTAGTAGAGGAGATGGTCAAATTTCGTAAAATCCGTGAAATTAGGTCAACTTTGAGAGCCTGCTGTGTCCGTTGCAGGGCATGTAGGAGGATGGGGACTGAATTGCGCATCCCTTGTGATCATTGACATTAGTTTGTGGTGTTGGTTGCGTTGATTGAGTAAATATCTTGGACGCTATGGCTATGCTTGAAATTAGTAGAGGAGATGGTCAAATTTCGTAAAATCCGTGAAATTAGGTCAACTTTGAGAGTCTGCTGTGTCCGTTGCAGGGCATGCAGGAGGATGTGGACTGAATTGCGCATCCCTTGTGATCATTGACATTAGTTTGTGGTGTTGGTTGCGTTGATTGAGTAAATATCTTGGACGCTATGGCTATGCTTGTACTTTATCAATTTTTCATTCTGACCTTGCTTGTTGTTTGTAACCAGCCTTCAAATGCCAATTTAAAGGATTGGAGACTTTGGTTTCGAATCTACTGTCATTTGATACATCATTACCACATCTGATCTTGAAAAGGCTATAGTTCAATGATCAGTTACATGGTTTTTTCTCACGCGTCTCAGAATGGGATGGTGCCGTTACATACTTCAGAATATTTTATGACGAATAATAGATGTAAGCATAAGATTTCCTTCTGCACGTTCTTCGAGTTTCGCCGATTCTCAACATCACAATTCCGAGATTGGAACTCCTTGGAGCCTTGATGTTTTCAAGATTGATGATGTCTGTTATCACTGCTTATCAAGAATTGCTTAAGTATATATACTATTCGTCTGATATGTTGGAGTGATAGCATGACTGTATCACATTGAATGCTCCAGTGTGTGGCAAAGTGTGGCCAGTTTTGTTCGCAATCGCATACGAGAATCTATACGCAGTACGAGAATATTGTCCTCCAGAAATCTGGAAACACTGTCCAGGGACGGATAATCCTGCTGATATTTCCTTCCGTGGCATGATAGCTGCAAAGCTAAACATTTCTAAATTATGGTGGTCGGAACCTGAATATGCTTTCCCAGTTGGAGTCAGAATGGCCCAAATGTTCTTCAGGGCTGCCACTCTTCCGGTTTTAACCGGATTTCCGGTTTTTTCAGAATAAGCTAAGTAGTGAGAAAATATTTGATAAGGAACAAATAATTTGGATTTTGAACTATTATAGATTTTGAAGGGACCCTTTTGAGATTGTGAATGGACCCTTTAAGATTGTGAGGGACCTTTCAAGAATGTAAAGGGGTCCTGTAAAGATAGTGAAGGCCCCTTTTGAGATTACGAATGGACCCTTTAAGATTGCGAGGGTCCTTTCAAGAATGTAAAGGGGTCCCTTAAAGATAGTGAAGGCCCCTTTTGAGATTGTGAAGGGGCCCTTTAAGATCGTGATGGGACCCTTTTGAGATTGTACAGTGTTACTATGAGATCTTGAGGGGGCCCTTTTGTGATAGTGAAAGGGCCCCTTCAAGATCGGGAGGGAGCCCTTTTAAAACTGCGAAGGGGCCTCTTTAAGATCGTGAGGGGCCCTTCAAGGATGTAAAGGGTCCCTTTTGAGATTCTGAAGGGGCTCTTTTGAGATTGTGCAGTGGCACTATGAGATCGTGAGGGGCCCTTTTGAGATTGTGAAAGCGCCCCTTTAAGATCGTGAGGGAGCCTTGAAGAATGTAAAGGTTCCCCTTTAAAATCGTGAGGAGTCCCTTTTTGAGATTGTGAAGGAGCCCTTTTAAGATTGTGCAGTAGCACTATGAGATCGTGAGGGGCCGCTTTTGAGATTGTGAAAGTGCCCCTTTAAAATCGTGAGGAGTCCCTTTAAGATTGCGAAGGGCTTTAAGATTGCGAAGGGGCCTTTTTTGAGATTGTGCAGTGGCACCAGGGGCCCTTTTGAGACTGCGAAGAGGCCCCTTTAAGATCGTGAAGTGGTCCCCTTTTGAGATTGAGCAGTGACACTTCAGAGATTTCACAGCAGTGACATTTCAGAGATTCTGAGGGATCCCTTTTGAGACTGCGAAGGGCCCCCTTCAGGATCGTGAAGGGCCCTTCAAGAATATAGAGAGGCCCCTTTAAGATAGTGAGGGGCCCTTCTGAGATTGTGAAGGGCCCTTCAAGTATGTAAATCGGGCTGCTTGAGATTGTGAAGGGCCCTTTGGAGATTTTGAAGATCTCCTCAAGAATGTGAAGAGGCCTGTAAGATTGCGAAGGGGCCCCTTCAAGGTCGTGAGGGGGCCCTTTTGGGATTGTGAGGACCCTTTTGAGATTGTAAAAGCGGCCCTTATGAGATTGTGAAAGGGCCATTAAGTTTTCTGAGATTGTGAATGGACCCTCCAAGTTTTTGAACGGGGCCAAATTTAGATTTTGAAAAGGACCCATAAGATTTTGTGAAGCAGCCCTTTGATATTGTGAACGGCAACTGTTTTAGTTTTTGAAGAGCTCTTTTTAGATATGAATGATCCTTTCGTCAATCCTGAAGAAACTGGACGAAACGCAAGTAATGAAGGTTTCGAAATAAGAAATAAATTCAGGTGGGAATGCTTGACGAAAAAGTTTTAGTGCGCAATATTTGGAGTCTATTATGAATTGAGTTCTGATTGCTTTGATGCTCTCCAAAACGTGTCTTTCAAGAAGCGTCTGCCTGAAAAACATGGATGAAAAATCTACCTTAAAGTTTCGGGAACACTAGGGCGTGACGAAAGAATATTACTTAAGTTTACTTATGCCATGGCGGCTCAATCTTAATCAAACAGTTGTCATAATCTTGTTTAAAAGCCAAAAGTTGTTCCTAGATGTCATTGTTTTTTATTAGATGTCATATGTTTGAAATACAAGAGATGAGAGCATCGTTTGATTTGAATAATTGCCGCAGCTACAAGTGCTGATGATTTCTTCAGGTTGAACTGCAAGCGTTTTTGGCTTTTTGGCTGCCATCAGTGCAGCAAATCAGCAACTCACTCCACATACCATCGGTAGGTGGATGTGCCCGGAAATCCGGCAGCTCACCTTCGTGCATGAAGTGCAAACACGAATTAGCTATTTGCATTGGTGTTTTGTAATCGAACTCCGGGGAATGAGATTTGAACTATTTCATTAATTGTGGATGTATATATTTCGGATGATGATTTGTTTGCATATGAGTTACTGGTTCTTTACAGGTATTTTGCATTGATGACGGCTAAAAATCCAGAAGCGTTGGTATTTCCGATAATGGATTGTATCAAATGTTCCTCTCATCTCATTTCAGATTAAATAGTATACTAAGTTAAGTTGCGTGGCTTCTGTAATGTGTAATATTTGGGCACAATATAGAACTCAGTTTTCTCATATTGAGCAAATGTGATAGTTTTTAGTCGTCAATTTATTCTGTGACATTGATTCAAAATTATTTTGTTTATGTAACGTGGCGGATTCTCTCAGTGATAATTTCAATGTTGTTGATGCAATAGAAATTATCGGTTCAATGATTAATTTCTGTATGATAATTATGATTCCAAAGAAAACAGTTGCTAACACTAGTACCGCTATAAAACTTATTTTCTACTTTCTTACCATTTGTCCGAATACAATCTAATTCTTCGGTCAGCAGCGCAAGAGCATATCTCTACGCAATCGCTCGTCAATCTGCAGAAAACCGGTGTAAAAATTTAATTTCCATTTCATCCAAATACATAGGGTAACTCTAATGCACCACTTCTCAAACATGCCCAAGCAGAAAAGTTAATGGGCATTGAATCTGGTGGTATTGGAAGCCATTCCAAAGGCTTCCGTGACGGTCAATTCAAGGTTTAGGAAAATTGCCTTTTAAATAATTTACGATAGGTCTGTAGTAGTGAGCTGGTATTCCATCCTGCATCATGAAGACAATCTTATCCTCTATGACATTCTGTGTATTTTTATACAGCATAGAAAGGAAGATTTTACCACACATTCTCGATTTCTCGAAAGAATATTGGGTCCTCCAAAGAAAATGTCTTAAGGAAATGCCTGGTCAGGCATTTAGACCGCGCTGGCCATGGCTTTTGTATGAAGATATTTGCTGTGAGCAAACCCCTCTGCTGAACCAGTCTTCCAGACATCGAATAGCTGAACAGCAATTTCCTATTGGTTTCATGAAAATTATTCACAATAAAGACGGGATCTTGCACCGTGTGACGTCATGGCACGATTAATTTATGTATAAAAAATGACAAAGTTGCACGAGAACAGTGCATTATAAATTGGAATGCAAAATGTTTGAACGAAATGAAGAAAGTTGTTTTTGAAACTTTTAAGCAAAATTATCCATAGGCCTACATGTAGATTATTCGATAATATGCAGTCTTTATATCGAGCTGAAATCGTCAATCTTTCAATAACTTCATGCTGATTTTGCATTGGGGGCAGGTAGACGGGTCTTTGTAGTACAATCAGTCCAACCTTCGAAAACGGTTCTCCTGAAAATAGTTGATGTTCGAGTTATGTAATCTACTGCACCTTATTGAAACTGATGATTAAATAAGCATCAGTAATAATTTTATACATTTACTTGCTAACTGTGAGGATTCAGAAACATCTTTACTAGAACAGAACCAACTTCTGCCTGATCGCTTTCTAAACTTACCGGATTTTGTGATATCGAATGATCGTAAGTTTCTTAATTGAGGGGGCCCACGACTACGTAATCTAGGGGGCCCATTCCGATTTGACTTTGCGGTTTTTATTTTTGATTAGAGTGGCAGCCCTGGTTCTTACAATAACTCAAGTAAATCTTCAAGCGAGAACGTAGGGAATCCGGGTGTTATGGGTATGTTTTGTGTCACGACCCACTGAGGCCATCAAAATGATTCATTACTCTTGTAACTGTGCTTATAACAATGATAAATGAATCAATATGCGACATGTTATAGTGAACATGTGACAAAATGTTTTTTGCTCGTCCACATAAAAAATACGAAATTGTGTCATTTTTCCATCGAAAAAATCCATGGTGGATTATGGGCACCCTACCGGGGTACTACTGGCATCAAAAATAGAATACAAAATAAAATTACACCATGCTTACGTGTGAAAGCTCTGTTGGTTGCATTATTGGATATTCTCTATTTCTTGCAGTAGCGTCTAATGTAACAAAGTTAATGTATCGGTCACAATAATTGAGAATTTAAGAACAAAGGAAGATACATCAGGTTCTACAATCAAAGGCATCAGGAATTCAAGAAAACTTCTTGCATTTTGTGGACAGCTGCAGGTACACTACAACCAACGTAAGAAATATCCTAGAATATCACTCAGTTTTAGACTTATCACAAAAATGTCAGAATTCTGAAAATTTTCAAGCATGTTCACTTGAGTATCTATCGATCTGCATAGTGCCAAATCGATGCATTAAAGTGCCATATGACCGTATGTAGTCTTTAGAGATGGGAACCACACATACTGAGCGAATACGCGATATTTGCTGGATGGATTCGTCTGGAGCCAACATGCCTACATGCCCGCCTCCTGCGTATATTCGTATTTCTGATGTAATTTTGCTGAATAAATTTGATAATGGTAGCAATGACACAATGATCCGTGCAACAGCTTATATCTTGAGATTTACAAATCGTTGGAAAGGAAACGTATACACCAATGAATCTTCATAGATTGATACATCTGAATTCATCTGCTCAAAAGCTTCTGATTTGCTCATTACAAGGCCAACGCTTTGAATCAGAATTCCTTCATTTTTTTTTCAAAAAATGTCATCTGTAAGAAAGTGCGCAAGGCATTCCATTCAAAATCCTTTTCTTCCTAACCTCCCAAACTCCAGACCAACTTCAATACGGGATCGATTATTGCGGACCTAATTATTATTTATTTCACAAGTGGAGGAGTCGCTAAAATAGGATTTAATTCTTTGTACTTGTGCTTCTACTAGAGCCATGCTTTCAGAATAGTAACTAATACGCCTAGGAGATTCAGAAGTGCATTTAAGCGTTTCGTCTCCAGAAGGGTTGTTCCTGATGTAGTATCTGATAATGCAAAAATGTTTAAATGTGTGGAAAAGATCTTGTCCCAGGAGGATACTCGGAGGTTTGCCGCCGTTAAACGTATTTTTTGGACATATAGAACCGATTACGCGCCATGGCAAAGCGGATTTTATGAACGCCTTGTGCGAGATGTCAAACTGTCACTAAAGAAGTCAATCTAGAAACAGTCACTTTCGCTTGAAGAACTTATAACAGTTGTCTGCGAAATTAAAGGTGTGTTGAATAGCCGGCCAATCTATTATATATGAGAGTCGAAAGAGGAAGTAATAACACCATCTCACTTTTTGATATTTCAAATAATCACAAAGGAAGGAAACGTCAATATAGGATTGTGTCCTGAAATTCCATCAATAAGGCAAGTGTGGAATATGATCAACAAGTTCTGGGATGTGTGGATGAATTATTATATCCAATCACCTCGTCAACGTTCTCTATCCGGCGTTCATTGCCAGAGAGGAGATCCTTTTACACGAACTGACTATGTTTTTTGAGTGAAAAGGGTTCACGTTTTCAATGGAAAATAAATCGTGATGATTGACTCACTGTCATTTGGTCGTAACGGCCAGGCTTGATCAACTGCACCAAGACTGCCCAACGGTAAAATATTCCGAAGACCGGTTTCAGCGCTTATACCTCTTGAAGAAGTTTCGTGTGCAGACTAAATTTTAAAAAGATATTTCTCTGTTGTACAGTGTAAATAGTTTTGACTTTTGTACATTTAAATCACCATGTTTGTGCGCTATTCTGTATACCAGATTCAAAATACGGAAGTTCATAGAGATATTTATTGCCCTGATATCACGCTGCCTCTTTAAGGATTGACGGCGCTTGGGGAGCAAGCTACGTGGGCAGGCCCGAGCGGACCCTTGACAAGCGTAAGGCTAAAGAATGATAAGTTGAACCACTCATCGACAGGATAGGACGACACGGAAAGTCTTGCTTGTGTACCTTGGGGAGACCATACATCCTGGGTGCCACAGCAGTAGTTGGAATCAATTTATCAGCGTCTTCTGGCAGAAATGACAGTGCAATGACAAATCCAGCAAAGAATATCACAGACACGAATACAACTCATACACCAAGACATCAGGTTCTACGCTAAATACGATACTGCATATAAAAATGCTGTTAAAGGTGTGATATGTTACTAACAAATCTATAAGTAAAATGACGTGTTTACAAAATAAGTTGGAGAGGAAAAGTCAAAGAATCAGAGCACAAGTAAAAGTGAACTCTTTCTGTCTACACAGCGGTGGCTTAGAGAGTCGTATGAGTACGGCCTCGCTGACGCGGAGCTCCAACGCAGTTCTGCAGAACTTTACGACTCTGAAGTTGTCCCTTGAGCCTGGATGAGGGCACTGCAAGTGATGCTGTGTGATGGATGATGAAGGAGGCTGCTCAGATCTCGAGGCATGTTGTTCTCACACCATCTTGGTATATGCTCGGCCTTACGCTTGTCAAGGGTCCGCTCGGTCCTGCCCACGTAGCTTGCTCCGCAAGCGCAGCGGTAAGAGTAGACTACCTGGGGTCTTTGAGCTGGAGGAATAGGATCCTTAGGAGCGTTGGCTGCCAACTTCCTTGTTCGATACCACGGCACGGCATTGAGATGAGGGTAGACTCGCTTAATGGTCTTCTTGATGTGACTCATCTCTCGGGTAGATACTTCTCCGATGTATTGAATGCCAAATAGGATCTTCTTCTTTGCCACTGAAGCAACTTCCTGTCTGTTGATGGGCTGGCTATGCTTGTCGATGAACCGGTAAGGGTAGCCATTTCTGCTCAGAACAACTCGCAGGAAAGCAGACTCTTCAGCAAAAAACTCAGCGGAGCAAAGCTTTCTTCCTCGGTCGTACAGGTTTCTCACCAAGTTGATCTTGTATTGCTTGGGGCAGAAGCTGTAATTGATGTAAAGACCGGTGAAAGTGGGTTTACGATAAACCGACGTTTTGATCCCCTGACCATCCCGGTGCAGATTGACATCGAGGAAGTGAGTCCCATCATCAAAGTCAAACTGCAAGGACGGATGCATGCTGGCTAGGTTGTTCTTGAATTCGTTCGATCGGCACCGGTCAATGACCACATGGATGTCATCGACGTATCGAACATACGAGCGAGGGCGGTAGTTGGTGGTCCTTGAGCTGAGGAGATGACGTTCATAATATCCAACAAACACATCGGCGAACAAACCACTGAGAGGACTGCCCATTGCAAGGCCATCGACTTGCTGGTATAAACCATTGTTGAACACAAACTTCACTATTTTCGTTACTGATTGTAGGAGTGATAGAAGATTGTCTTCAGAAATGGTATTCCTCCCAACCTTTGGTGGAGCACGCAAGACGCGGTACCACGTGTCGCAGATGATGTCGATCGTTTCCCCGACCGGTATGTTGGTGAAGAGACTCTTGATGTCGGCGGTGAACATAACTTGATCATCGTCAACAGAAAGATTCTGCACCATTCGAGAAAACTGGAATGAGTCTTGAACAGTGTGGGTCTTGAATAAGTGGAGGATTGGTTTGAGGAACCACTCGTCGATACGTCTTGCCAAAGAATGATAAATTGAACCACTCATCGACAGGATAGGACGGCACGGAAAGTCTTGCTTGTGTACCTTGGGGAGACCATACATCCTGGGTGCCACAGCAGTAGTTGGAATCAATTTATCAGCGTCTTCTGGCAGAAACGACAGTGCAATGACAAATCCAGCAAAGAATATCACAGACACGAATACAACTCATACACCAAGACATCAGGTTCTACGCTAAATACGATACTGCATATAAAAATGCTGTTAAAGGTGTGATATGTTACTAACAAATCTATAAGTAAAATGACGTGTTTACAAAATAAGTTGGAGAGGAAAAGTCAAAGAATCAGAGCACAAGTAAAAGTGAACTCTTTCTGTCTACACAGCGGTGGCTTAGAGAGTCGTATGAGTACGGCCTCGCTGACGCGGAGCTCCAACGCAGTTCTGCAGAACTTTACGACTCTGAAGTTGTCCCTTGAGCCTGGATGAGGGCACTGCAAGTGATGCTGTGTGATGGATGATGAAGGAGGCTGCTCAGATCTCGAGGCATGTTGTTCTCACACCATCTTGGTATATGCTCGGCCTTACGCTTGTCAAGGGTCCGCTCGGTCCTGCCCACGTAGCTTGCTCCGCAAGCGCAGCGGTAAGAGTAGACTACCTGGGGTCTTTGAGCTGGAGGAATAGGATCCTTAGGAGCGTTGGCTGCCAACTTCCTTGTTCGATACCACGGCACGGCATTGAGATGAGGGTAGACTCGCTTAATGGTCTTCTTGATGTGACTCATCTCTCGGGTAGATACTTCTCCGATGTATTGAATGCCAAATAGGATCTTCTTCTTTGCCACTGAAGCAACTTCCTGTCTGTTGATGGCTGGCTATGCTTGTCGATGAACCGGTAAGGGTAGCCATTTCTGCTCAGAACAACTCGCAGGAAAGCAGACTCTTCAGCAAAAAACTCAGCGGAGCAAAGCTTTCTTCCTCGGTCGTACAGGTTTCTCACCAAGTTGATCTTGTATTGCTTGGGGCAGAAGCTGTAATTGATGTAAAGACCGGTGAAAGTGGGTTTACGATAAACCGACGTTTTGATCCCCTGACCATCCCGGTGCAGATTGACATCGAGGAAGTGAGTCCCATCATCAAAGTCAAACTGCAAGGACGGATGCATGCTGGCTAGGTTGTTCTTGAATTCGTTCGATCGGCACCGGTCAATGACCACATGGATGTCATCGACGTATCGAACATACGAGCGAGGGCGGTAGTTGGTGGTCCTTGAGCTGAGGAGATGACGTTTCATAATATCCAACAAACACATCGGCGAACAAACCACTGAGAGGACTGCCCATTGCAAGGCCATCGACTTGCTGGTATAAACCATTGTTGAACACAAACTTCACTATTTTCGTTACTGATTGTAGGAGTGATAGAAGATTGTCTTCAGAAATGGTATTCCTCCCAACCTTTGGTGGAGCACGCAAGACGCGGTACCACGTGTCGCAGATGATGTCGATCGTTTCCCCGACCGGTATGTTGGTGAAGAGACTCTTGATGTCGGCGGTGAACATAACTTGATCATCGTCAACAGAAAGATTCTGCACCATTCGAGAAAACTGGAATGAGTCTTGAACAGTGTGGGTCTTGAATAAGTGGAGGATTGGTTTGAGGAACCACTCGTCGATACGTCTTGCCAAAGAATGATAAATTGAACCACTCATCGACAGGATAGGACGGCACGGAAAGTCTTGCTTGTGTACCTTGGGGAGACCATACATCCTGGGTGCCACAGCAGTAGTTGGAATCAATTTATCAGCGTCTTCTGGCAGAAACGACAGTGCAATGACAAATCCAGCAAAGAATATCACAGACACGAATACAACTCATACACCAAGACATCAGGTTCTACGCTAAATACGATACTGCATATAAAAATGCTGTTAAAGGTGTGATATGTTACTAACAAATCTATAAGTAAAATGACGTGTTTACAAAATAAGTTGGAGAGGAAAAGTCAAAGAATCAGAGCACAAGTAAAAGTGAACTCTTTCTGTCTACACAGCGGTGGCTTAGAGAGTCGTATGAGTACGGCCTCGCTGACGCGGAGCTCCAACGCAGTTCTGCAGAACTTTACGACTCTGAAGTTGTCCCTTGAGCCTGGATGAGGGCACTGCAAGTGATGCTGTGTGATGGATGATGAAGGAGGCTGCTCAGATCTCGAGGCATGTTGTTCTCACACCATCTTGGTATATGCTCGGCCTTACGCTTGTCAAGGGTCCGCTCGGTCCTGCCCACGTAGCTTGCTCCGCAAGCGCAGCGGTAAGAGTAGACTACCTGGGTCTTTGAGCTGGAGGAATAGGATCCTTTGGTGCGTTGGCTGCCAACTTCCTTGTTCGATACCACGGCACGGCATTGAGATGAGGGTAGACTCGCTTTATGGTCTTCTTGATGTGACTCATCTCTCGGTAGATACTTCTCCGATGTATTGAATGCCAAATAGGATCTTCTTCTTTGCCACTGAAGCAACTTCCTGTCTGTTGATGGGCTGGCTATGCTTGTCGATGAACCGGTAAGGGTAGCCATTTCTGCTCAGAACAACTCGCAGGAAAGCAGACTCTTCAGCAAAAAACTCAGCGGAGCAAAGCTTTCTTCCTCGGTCGTACAGGTTTCTCACCAAGTTGATCTTGTATTGCTTGGGGCAGAAGCTGTAATTGATGTAAAGACCGGTGAAAGTGGGTTTACGATAAACCGACGTTTTGATCCCCTGACCATCCCGGTGCAGATTGACATCGAGGAAGTGAGTCCCATCATCAAAGTCAAACTGCAAGGACGAATGCATGCTGGCTAGGTTGTTCTTGAATTCGTTCGATCGGCACCGGTCAATGACCACATGGATGTCATCGACGTATCGAACATACGAGCGAGGGCGGTAGTTGGTGGTCCTTGAGCTGAGGAGATGACGTTCATAATATCCAACAAACACATCGGCGAACAAACCACTGAGAGGACTGCCCATTGCAAGGCCATCGACTTGCTGGTATAAACCATTGTTGAACACAAACTTCACTATTTTCGTTACTGATTGTAGGAGTGATAGAAGATTGTCTTCAGAAATGGTATTCCTCCCAACCTTTGGTGGAGCACGCAAGACGCGGTACCACGTGTCGCAGATGATGTCGATCGTTTCCCCGACCGGTATGTTGGTGAAGAGACTCTTGATGTCGGCGGTGAACATAACTTGATCATCGTCAACAGAAAGATTCTGCACCATTCGAGAAAACTGGAATGAGTCTTGAACAGTGTGGGTCTTGAATAAGTGGAGGATTGGTTTGAGGAACCACTCGTCGATACGTCTTGCCAAAGAATGATAAATTGAACCACTCATCGACAGGATAGGACGGCACGGAAAGTCTTGCTTGTGTACCTTGGGGAGACCATACATCCTGGGTGCCACAGCAGTAGTTGGAATCAATTTATCAGCGTCTTCTGGCAGAAACGACAGTGCAATGACAAATCCAGCAAAGAATATCACAGACACGAATACAACTCATACACCAAGACATCAGGTTCTACGCTAAATACGATACTGCATATAAAAATGCTGTTAAAGGTGTGATATGTTACTAACAAATCTATAAGTAAAATGACGTGTTTACAAAATAAGTTGGAGAGGAAAAGTCAAAGAATCAGAGCACAAGTAAAAGTGAACTCTTTCTGTCTACACAGCGGTGGCTTAGAGAGTCGTATGAGTACGGCCTCGCTGACGCGGAGCTCCAACGCAGTTCTGCAGAACTTTACGACTCTGAAGTTGTCCCTTGAGCCTGGATGAGGGCACTGCAAGTGATGCTGTGTGATGGATGATGAAGGAGGCTGCTCAGATCTCGAGGCATGTTGTTCTCACACCATCTTGGTATCTTGGTATACGCTCGACCTTACGCTTGTCAAGGGTCCGCTCGGTCCTGCCCACGTAGCTTGCTCCGCAAGCGCAGCGGTAAGAGTAGACTACCTGGGGTCTTTGAGCTGGAGGAATAGGATCCTTAGGAGCGTTGGCTGCCAACTTCCTTGTTCGATACCACGGCACGGCATTGAGATGAGGGTAGACTCGCTTAATGGTCTTCTTGATGTGACTCATCTCTCGGGTAGATACTTCTCCGATGTATTGAATGCCAAATAGGATCTTCTTCTTTGCCACTGAAGCAACTTCCTGTCTGTTGATGGGCTGGCTATGCTTGTCGATGAACCGGTAAGGGTAGCCATTTCTGCTCAGAACAACTCGCAGGAAAGCAGACTCTTCAGCAAAAAACTCAGCGGAGCAAAGCTTTCTTCCTCGGTCGTACAGGTTTCTCACCAAGTTGATCTTGTATTGCTTGGGGCAGAAGCTGTAATTGATGTAAAGACCGGTGAAAGTGGGTTTACGATAAACCGACGTTTTGATCCCCTGACCATCCCGGTGCAGATTGACATCGAGGAAGTGAGTCCCATCATCAAAGTCAAACTGCAAGGACGGATGCATGCTGGCTAGGTTGTTCTTGAATTCGTTCGATCGGCACCGGTCAATGACCACATGGATGTCATCGACGTATCGAACATACGAGCGAGGGCGGTAGTTGGTGGTCCTTGAGCTGAGGAGATGACGTTCATAATATCCAACAAACACATCGGCGAACAAACCACTGAGAGGACTGCCCATTGCAAGGCCATCGACTTGCTGGTATAAACCATTGTTGAACACAAACTTCACTATTTTCGTTACTGATTGTAGGAGTGATAGAAGATTGTCTTCAGAAATGGTATTCCTCCCAACCTTTGGTGGAGCACGCAAGACGCGGTACCACGTGTCGCAGATGATGTCGATCGTTTCCCCGACCGGTATGTTGGTGAAGAGACTCTTGATGTCGGCGGTGAACATAACTTGATCATCGTCAACAGAAAGATTCTGCACCATTCGAGAAAACTGGAATGAGTCTTGAACAGTGTGGGTCTTGAATAAGTGGAGGATTGGTTTGAGGAACCACTCGTCGATACGTCTTGCCAAAGAATGATAAATTGAACCACTCATCGACAGGATAGGACGGCACGGAAAGTCTTGCTTGTGTACCTTGGGGAGACCATACATCCTGGGTGCCACAGCAGTAGTTGGAATCAATTTATCAGCGTCTTCTGGCAGAAACGACAGTGCAATGACAAATCCAGCAAAGAATATCACAGACACGAATACAACTCATACACCAAGACATCAGGTTCTACGCTAAATACGATACTGCATATAAAATGCTGTTAAAGGTGTGATATGTTACTAACAAATCTATAAGTAAAATGACGTGTTTACAAAATAAGTTGGAGAGGAAAAGTCAAAGAATCAGAGCACAAGTAAAAGTGAACTCTTTCTGTCTACACAGCGGTGGCTTAGAGAGTCGTATGAGTACGGCCTCGCTGACGCGGAGCTCCAACGCAGTTCTGCAGAACTTTACGACTCTGAAGTTGTCCCTTGAGCTGGATGAGGGCACTGCAAGTGATGCTGTGTGATGGATGATGAAGGAGGCTGCTCAGATCTCGAGGCATGTTGTTCTCACACCATCTTGGTATATGCTCGGCCTTACGCTTGTCAAGGGTCCGCTCGGTCCTGCCCACGTAGCTTGCTCCGCAAGCGCAGCGGTAAGAGTAGACTACCTGGGGTCTTTGAGCTGGAGAATAGGATCCTTAGGAGCGTTGGCTGCCAACTTCCTTGTTCGATACCACGGCACGGCATTGAGATGAGGGTAGACTCGCTTAATGGTCTTCTTGATGTGACTCCATCTCTCGGTAGATACTTCTCCGATGTATTGAATGCCAAATAGGATCTTCTTCTTTGCCACTGAAGCAACTTCCTGTCTGTTGATGGGCTGGCTATGCTTGTCGATGAACCGGTAAGGGTAGCCATTTCTGCACAGAACAACTCGCAGGAAAGCAGACTCTTCAGCAAAAAACTCAGCGGAGCAAAGCTTTCTTCCTCGTCGTACAGGTTTCTCACCAAGTTGATCTTGTATTGCTTGGGGCAGAAGCTGTAATTGATGTAAAGACCGGTGAAAGTGGGTTTACGAATAAACCGACGTTTTGATCCCCTGACCATCCGGTGCAGATTGACATCGAGGAAGTGAGTCCCATCATCAAAGTCAAACTGCAAGGACGGATGCATGCTGGCTAGGTTGTTCTTGAATTCGTTCGATCGGCACCGGTCAATGACCACATGGATGTCATCGACGTATCGAACATACGAGCGAGGGCGGTAGTTGGTGGTCCTTGAGCTGAGGAGATGACGTTCATAATATCCAACAAACACATCGGCGAACAAACCACTGAGAGGACTGCCCATTGCAAGGCCATCGACTTGCTGGTATAAACCATTGTTGAACACAAACTTCACTATTTTCGTTACTGATTGTAGGAGTGATAGAAGATTGTCTTCAGAAATGGTATTCCTCCCAACCTTTGGTGGAGCACGCAAGACGCGGTACCACGTGTCGCAGATGATGTCGATCGTTTCCCCGACCGGTATGTTGGTGAAGAGACTCTTGATGTCGGCGGTGAACATAACTTGATCATCGTCAACAGAAAGATTCTGCACCATTCGAGAAAACTGGAATGAGTCTTGAACAGTGTGGGTCTTGAATAAGTGGAGGATTGGTTTGAGGAACCACTCGTCGATACGTCTTGCCAAAGAATGATAAATTGAACCACTCATCGACAGGATAGGACGGCACGGAAAGTCTTGCTTGTGTACCTTGGGGAGACCATACATCCTGGTGCCACAGCAGTAGTTGGAATCAATTTATCAGCGTCTTCTGGCAGAAACGACAGTGCACTGACAAATCCAGCCAAGAATATCACAGACACGAATACAACTCATACACCAAGACATCAGGTTCTACGCTAAATTACGATACTGCATATAAAAATGCTGTTAAAGGTGTGATATGTTACTAACAAATCTATAAGTAAAATGACGTGTTTACAAAATAAGTTGGAGAGGAAAAGTCAAAGAATCAGAGCACAAGTAAAAGTGAACTCTTTCTGTCTACACAGCGGTGGCTTAGAGAGTCGTATGAGTACGGCCTCGCTGACGCGGAGCTCCAACGCAGTTCTGCAGAACTTTACGACTCTGAAGTTGTCCCTTGAGTCTGGATGAGGGCACTGCAAGTGATGCTGTGTGATGGATGATGAAGGAGGCTGCTCAGATCTCGAGGCATGTTGTTCTCACACCATCTTGGTATATGCTCGGCCTTACGCTTGTCAAGGGTCCGCTCGGTCCTGCCCACGTAGCTTGCTCCGCAAGCGCAGCGGTAAGAGTAGACTACCTGGGGTCTTTGAGCTGGAGGAATAGGATCCTTAGGAGCGTTGGCTGCCAACTTCCTTGTTCGATACCACGGCACGGCATTGAGATGAGGGTAGACTCGCTTAATGGTCTTCTTGATGTGACTCATCTCTCGGGTAGATACTTCTCCGATGTATTGAATGCCAAATAGGATCTTCTTCTTTGCCACTGAAGCAACTTCCTGTCTGTTGATGGGCTGGCTATGCTTGTCGATGAACCGGTAAGGGTAGCCATTTCTGCTCAGAACAACTCGCAGGAAAGCAGACTCTTCAGCAAAAAACTCAGCGGAGCAAAGCTTTCTTCCTCGGTCGTACAGGTTTCTCACCAAGTTGATCTTGTATTGCTTGGGGCAGAAGCTGTAATTGATGTAAAGACCGGTGAAAGTGGGTTTACGATAAACCGACGTTTTGATCCCCTGACCATCCCGGTGCAGATTGACATCGAGGAAGTGAGTCCCATCATCAAAGTCAAACTGCAAGGACGGATGCATGCTGGCTAGGTTGTTCTTGAATTCGTTCGATCGGCACCGGTCAATGACCACATGGATGTCATCGACGTATCGAACATACGAGCGAGGGCGGTAGTTGGTGGTCCTTGAGCTGAGGAGATGACGTTCATAATATCCAACAAACACATCGGCGAACAAACCACTGAGAGGACTGCCCATTGCAAGGCCATCGACTTGCTGGTATAAACCATTGTTGAACACAAACTTCACTATTTTCGTTACTGATTGTAGGAGTGATAGAAGATTGTCTTCAGAAATGGTATTCCTCCCAACCTTTGGTGGAGCACGCAAGACGCGGTACCACGTGTCGCAGATGATGTCGATCGTTTCCCCGACCGGTATGTTGGTGAAGAGACTCTTGATGTCGGCGGTGAACATAACTTGATCATCGTCAACAGAAAGATTCTGCACCATTCGAGAAAACTGGAATGAGTCTTGAACAGTGTGGGTCTTGAATAAGTGGAGGATTGGTTTGAGGAACCACTCGTCGATACGTCTTGCCAAAGAATGATAAATTGAACCACTCATCGACAGGATAGGACGGCACGGAAAGTCTTGCTTGTGTACCTTGGGGAGACCATACATCCTGGGTGCCACAGCAGTAGTTGGAATCAATTTATCAGCGTCTTCTGGCAGAAACGACAGTGCAATGACAAATCCAGCAAAGAATATCACAGACACGAATACAACTCATACACCAAGACATCAGGTTCTACGCTAAATACGATACTGCATATAAAAATGCTGTTAAAGGTGTGATATGTTACTAACAAATCTATAAGTAAAATGACGTGTTTACAAAATAAGTTGGAGAGGAAAAGTCAAAGAATCAGAGCACAAGTAAAAGTGAACTCTTTCTGTCTACACAGCGGTGGCTTAGAGAGTCGTATGAGTACGGCCTCGCTGACGCGGAGCTCCAACGCAGTTCTGCAGAACTTTACGACTCTGAAGTTGTCCCTTGAGCCTGGATGAGGGCACTGCAAGTGATGCTGTGTGATGGATGATGAAGGAGGCTGCTCAGATCTCGAGGCATGTTGTTCTCACACCATCTTGGTATATGCTCGGCCTTACGCTTGTCAAGGGTCCGCTCGGTCCTGCCCACGTAGCTTGCTCCGCAAGCGCAGCGGTAAGAGTAGACTACCTGGGGTCTTTGAGCTGGAGGAATAGGATCCTTAGGAGCGTTGGCTGCCAACTTCCTTGTTCGATACCACGGCACGGCATTGAGATGAGGGTAGACTCGCTTAATGGTCCTTCTTGATGTGACTCATCTCTCGGGTAGATACTTCTCCGATGTATTGAATGCCAAATAGGATCTTCTTCTTTGCCACTGAAGCAACTTCCTGTCTGTTGATGGGCTGGCTATGCTTGTCGATGAACCGTAAGGGTAGCCATTTCTGCTCAGAACAACTCGCAGGAAAGCAGACTCTTCAGCAAAAAACTCAGCGGAGCAAAGCTTTCTTCCTCGGTCGTACAGGTTTCTCACCAAGTTGATCTTGTATTGCTTGGGGCAGAAGCTGTAATTGATGTAAAGACCGGTGAAAGTGGGTTTACGATAAACCGACGTTTTGATCCCTGACCATCCCGGTGCAGATTGACATCGAGGAAGTGAGTCCCATCATCAAAGTCAAACTGCAAGGACGGATGCATGCTGGCTAGGTTGTTCTTGAATTCGTTCGATCGGCACCGGTCAATGACCACATGGATGTCATCGACGTATCGAACATACGAGCGAGGGCGGTAGTTGGTGGTCCTTGAGCTGAGGAGATGACGTTCATAATATCCAACAAACACATCGGCGAACAAACCACTGAGAGGACTGCCCATTGCAAGGCCATCGACTTGCTGGTATAAACCATTGTTGAACACAAACTTCACTATTTTCGTTACTGATTGTAGGAGTGATAGAAGATTGTCTTCAGAAATGGTATTCCTCCCAACCTTTGGTGGAGCACGCAAGACGCGGTACCACGTGTCGCAGATGATGTCGATCGTTTCCCCGACCGGTATGTTGGTGAAGAGACTCTTGATGTCGGCGGTGAACATAACTTGATCATCGTCAACAGAAAGATTCTGCACCATTCGAGAAAACTGGAATGAGTCTTGAACAGTGTGGGTCTTGAATAAGTGGAGGATTGGTTTGAGGAACCACTCGTCGATACGTCTTGCCAAAGAATGATAAATTGAACCACTCATCGACAGGATAGGACGGCACGGAAAGTCTTGCTTGTGTACCTTGGGGAGACCATACATCCTGGGTGCCACAGCAGTAGTTGGAATCAATTTATCAGCGTCTTCTGGCAGAAACGACAGTGCAATGACAAATCCAGCAAAGAATATCACAGACACGAATACAACTCATACACCAAGACATCAGGTTCTACGCTAAATACGATACTGCATATAAAAATGCTGTTAAAGGTGTGATATGTTACTAACAAATCTATAAGTAAAATGACGTGTTTACAAAATAAGTTGGAGAGGAAAAGTCAAAGAATCAGAGCACAAGTAAAAGTGAACTCTTTCTGTCTACACAGCGGTGGCTTAGAGAGTCGTATGAGTACGGCCTCGCTGACGCGGAGCTCCAACGCAGTTCTGCAGAACTTTACGACTCTGAAGTTGTCCCTTGAGTCTGGATGAGGGCACTGCAAGTGATGCTGTGTGATGGATGATGAAGGAGGCTGCTCAGATCTCGAGGCATGTTGTTCTCACACCATCTTGGTATATGCTCGGCCTTACGCTTGTCAAGGGTCCGCTCGGTCCTGCCCACGTAGCTTGCTCCGCAAGCGCAGCGGTAAGAGTAGACTACCTGGGGTCTTTGAGCTGGAGGAATAGGATCCTTAGGAGCGTTGGCTGCCAACTTCCTTGTTCGATACCACGGCACGGCATTGAGATGAGGGTAGACTCGCTTAATGGTCTTCTTGATGTGACTCATCTCTCGGGTAGATACTTCTCCGATGTATTGAATGCCAAATAGGATCTTCTTCTTTGCCACTGAAGCAACTTCCTGTCTGTTGATGGGCTGGCTATGCTTGTCGATGAACCGGTAAGGGTAGCCATTTCTGCTCAGAACAACTCGCAGGAAAGCAGACTCTTCAGCAAAAAACTCAGCGGAGCAAAGCTTTCTTCCTCGGTCGTACAGGTTTCTCACCAAGTTGATCTTGTATTGCTTGGGGCAGAAGCTGTAATTGATGTAAAGACCGGTGAAAGTGGGTTTACGATAAACCGACGTTTTGATCCCCTGACCATCCCGGTGCAGATTGACATCGAGGAAGTGAGTCCCATCATCAAAGTCAAACTGCAAGGACGGATGCATGCTGGCTAGGTTGTTCTTGAATTCGTTCGATCGGCACCGGTCAATGACCACATGGATGTCATCGACGTATCGAACATACGAGCGAGGGCGGTAGTTGGTGGTCCTTGAGCTGAGGAGATGACGTTCATAATATCCAACAAACACATCGGCGAACAAACCACTGAGAGGACTGCCCATTGCAAGGCCATCGACTTGCTGGTATAAACCATTGTTGAACACAAACTTCACTATTTTCGTTACTGATTGTAGGAGTGATAGAAGATTGTCTTCAGAAATGGTATTCCTCCCAACCTTTGGTGGAGCACGCAAGACGCGGTACCACGTGTCGCAGATGATGTCAGATCGTTTCCCCGACCGGTATGTTGGTGAAGAGACTCTTGATGTCGGCGGTGAACATAACTTGATCATCGTCAACAGAAAGATTCTGCACCATTCGAGAAAACTGGAATGAGTCTTGAACAGTGTGGGTCTTGAATAAGTGGAGGATTGGTTTGAGGAACCACTCGTCGATACGTCTTGCCAAAGAATGATAAATTGAACCACTCATCGACAGGATAGGACGGCACGGAAAGTCTTGCTTGTGTACCTTGGGGAGACCATACATCCTGGGTGCCACAGCAGTAGTTGGAATCAATTTATCAGCGTCTTCTGGCAGAAACGACAGTGCAATGACAAATCCAGCAAAGAATATCACAGACACGAATACAACTCATACACCAAGACATCAGGTTCTACGCTAAATACGATACTGCATATAAAAATGCTGTTAAAGGTGTGATATGTTACTAACAAATCTATAAGTAAAATGACGTGTTTACAAAATAAGTTGGAGAGGAAAAGTCAAAGAATCAGAGCACAAGTAAAAGTGAACTCTTTCTGTCTACACAGCGGTGGCTTAGAGAGTCGTATGAGTACGGCCTCGCTGACGCGGAGCTCCAACGCAGTTCTGCAGAACTTTACGACTCTGAAGTTGTCCCTTGAGCCTGGATGAGGGCACTGCAAGTGATGCTGTGTGATGGATGATGAAGGAGGCTGCTCAGATCTCGAGGCATGTTGTTCTCACACCATCTTGGTATATGCTCGGCCTTACGCTTGTCAAGGGTCCGCTCGGTCCTGCCCACGTAGCTTGCTCCGCAAGCGCAGCGGTAAGAGTAGACTACCTGGGGTCTTTGAGCTGGAGGAATAGGATCCTTAGGAGCGTTGGCTGCCAACTTCCTTGTTCGATACCACGGCACGGCATTGAGATGAGGGTAGACCCGCTTAATGGTCTTCTTGATGTGACTCATCTCTCGGGTAGATACTTCTCCGATGTATTGAATGCCAAATAGGATCTTCTTCTTTGCCACTGAAGCAACTTCCTGTCTGTTGATGGGCTGGCTATGCTTGTCGATGAACCGGTAAGGGTAGCCATTTCTGCTCAGAACAACTCGCAGGAAAGCAGACTCTTCAGCAAAAAACTCAGCGGAGCAAAGCTTTCTTCCTCGGTCGTACAGGTTTCTCACCAAGTTGATCTTGTATTGCTTGGGGCAGAAGCTGTAATTGATGTAAAGACCGGTGAAAGTGGGTTTACGATAAACCGACGTTTTGATCCCCTGACCATCCCGGTGCAGATTGACATCGAGGAAGTGAGTCCCATCATCAAAGTCAAACTGCAAGGACGGATGCATGCTGGCTAGGTTGTTCTTGAATTCGTTCGATCGGCACCGGTCAATGACCACATGGATGTCATCGACGTATCGAACATACGAGCGAGGGCGGTAGTTGGTGGTCCTTGAGCTGAGGAGATGACGTTCATAATATCCAACAAACACATCGGCGAACAAACCACTGAGAGGACTGCCCATTGCAAGGCCATCGACTTGCTGGTATAAACCATTGTTGAACACAAACTTCACTATTTTCGTTACTGATTGTAGGAGTGATAGAAGATTGTCTTCAGAAATGGTATTCCTCCCAACCTTTGGTGGAGCACGCAAGACGCGGTACCACGTGTCGCAGATGATGTCGATCGTTTCCCCGACCGGTATGTTGGTGAAGAGACTCTTGATGTCGGCGGTGAACATAACTTGATCATCGTCAACAGAAAGATTCTGCACCATTCGAGAAAACTGGAATGAGTCTTGAACAGTGTGGGTCTTGAATAAGTGGAGGATTGGTTTGAGGAACCACTCGTCGATACGTCTTGCCAAAGAATGATAAATTGAACCACTCATCGACAGGATAGGACGGCACGGAAAGTCTTGCTTGTGTACCTTGGGGAGACCATACATCCTGGGTGCCACAGCAGTAGTTGGAATCAATTTATCAGCGTCTTCTGGCAGAAACGACAGTGCAATGACAAATCCAGCAAAGAATATCACAGACACGAATACAACTCATACACCAAGACATCAGGTTCTACGCTAAATACGATACTGCATATAAAAATGCTGTTAAAGGTGTGATATGTTACTAACAAATCTATAAGTAAAATGACGTGTTTTACAAAATAAGTTGGAGAGGAAAAGTCAAAGAATCAGAGCACAAGTAAAAGTGAACTCTTTCTGTCTACACAGCGTGGCTTAGAGAGTCGTATGAGTACGGCCTCGCTGACGCGGAGCTCCAACGCAGTTCTGCAGAACTTTACGACTCTGAAGTTGTCCCTTGAGTCTGGATGAGGGCACTGCAAGTGATGCTGTGTGATGGATGATGAAGGAGGCTGCTCAGATCTCGAGGCATGTTGTTCTCACACCATCTTGGTATATGCTCGGCCTTACGCTTGTCAAGGGTCCGCTCGGTCCTGCCCACGTAGCTTGCTCCGCAAGCGCAGCGGTAAGAGTAGACTACCTGGGGTCTTTGAGCTGGAGGAATAGGATCCTTAGGAGCGTTGGCTGCCAACTTCCTTGTTCGATACCACGGCACGGCATTGAGATGAGGGTAGACTCGCTTAATGGTCTTCTTGATGTGACTCATCTCTCGGGTAGATACTTCTCCGATGTATTGAATGCCAAATAGGATCTTCTTCTTTGCCACTGAAGCAACTTCCTGTCTGTTGATGGGCTGGCTATGCTTGTCGATGAACCGGTAAGGGTAGCCATTTCTGCTCAGAACAACTCGCAGGAAAGCAGACTCTTCAGCAAAAAACTCAGCGGAGCAAAGCTTTCTTCCTCGGTCGTACAGGTTTCTCACCAAGTTGATCTTGTATTGCTTGGGGCAGAAGCTGTAATTGATGTAAAGACCGGTGAAAGTGGGTTTACGATAAACCGACGTTTTGATCCCCTGACCATCCCGGTGCAGATTGACATCGAGGAAGTGAGTCCCATCATCAAAGTCAAACTGCAAGGACGGATGCATGCTGGCTAGGTTGTTCTTGAATTCGTTCGATCGGCACCGGTCAATGACCACATGGATGTCATCGACGTATCGAACATACGAGCGAGGGCGGTAGTTGGTGGTCCTTGAGCTGAGGAGATGACGTTCATAATATCCAACAAACACATCGGCGAACAAACCACTGAGAGGACTGCCCATTGCAAGGCCATCGACTTGCTGGTATAAACCATTGTTGAACACAAACTTCACTATTTTCGTTACTGATTGTAGGAGTGATAGAAGATTGTCTTCAGAAATGGTATTCCTCCCAACCTTTGGTGGAGCACGCAAGACGCGGTACCACGTGTCGCAGATGATGTCGATCGTTTCCCCGACCGTATGTTGGTGAAGAGACTCTTGATGTCGGCGGTGAACATAACTTGATCATCGTCAACAGAAAGATTCTGCACCATTCGAGAAAACTGGAATGAGTCTTGAACAGTGTGGGTCTTGAATAAGTGGAGGATTGGTTTGAGGAACCACTCGTCGATACGTCTTGCCAAAGAATGATAAATTGAACCACTCATCGACAGGATAGGACGGCACGGAAAGTCTTGCTTGTGTACCTTGGGGAGACCATACATCCTGGGTGCCACAGCAGTAGTTGGAATCAATTTATCAGCGTCTTCTGGCAGAAACGACAGTGCAATGACAAATCCAGCAAAGAATATCACAGACACGAATACAACTCATACACCAAGACATCAGGTTCTACGCTAAATACGATACTGCATATAAAAATGCTGTTAAAGGTGTGATATGTTACTAACAAATCTATAAGTAAAATGACGTGTTTACAAAATAAGTTGGAGAGGAAAAGTCAAAGAATCAGAGCACAAGTAAAAGTGAACTCTTTCTGTCTACACAGCGGTGGCTTAGAGAGTCGTATGAGTACGGCCTCGCTGACGCGGAGCTCCAACGCAGTTCTGCAGAACTTTACGACTCTGAAGTTGTCCCTTGAGCCTGGATGAGGGCACTGCAAGTGATGCTGTGTGATGGATGATGAAGGAGGCTGCTCAGATCTCGAGGCATGTTGTTCTCACACCATCTTGGTATATGCTCGGCCTTACGCTTGTCAAGGGTCCGCTCGGTCCTGCCCACGTAGCTTGCTCCGCAAGCGCAGCGGTAAGAGTAGACTACCTGGGGTCTTTGAGCTGGAGGAATAGGATCCTTAGGAGCGTTGGCTGCCAACTTCCTTGTTCGATACCACGGCACGGCATTGAGATGAGGGTAGACTCGCTTAATGGTCTTCTTGATGTGACTCATCTCTCGGGTAGATACTTCTCCGATGTATTGAATGCCAAATAGGATCTTCTTCTTTGCCACTGAAGCAACTTCCTGTCTGTTGATGGGCTGGCTATGCTTGTCGATGAACCGGTAAGGGTAGCCATTTCTGCTCAGAACAACTCGCAGGAAAGCAGACTCTTCAGCAAAAAACTCAGCGGAGCAAAGCTTTCTTCCTCGGTCGTACAGGTTTCTCACCAAGTTGATCTTGTATTGCTTGGGGCAGAAGCTGTAATTGATGTAAAGACCGGTGAAAGTGGGTTTACGATAAACCGACGTTTTGATCCCCTGACCATCCCGGTGCAGATTGACATCGAGGAAGTGAGTCCCATCATCAAAGTCAAACTGCAAGGACGGATGCATGCTGGCTAGGTTGTTCTTGAATTCGTTCGATCGGCACCGGTCAATGACCACATGGATGTCATCGACGTATCGAACATACGAGCGAGGGCGGTAGTTGGTGGTCCTTGAGCTGAGGAGATGACGTTCATAATATCCAACAAACACATCGGCGAACAAACCACTGAGAGGACTGCCCATTGCAAGGCCATCGACTTGCTGGTATAAACCATTGTTGAACACAAACTTCACTATTTTCGTTACTGATTGTAGGAGTGATAGAAGATTGTCTTCAGAAATGGTATTCCTCCCAACCTTTGGTGGAGCACGCAAGACGCGGTACCACGTGTCGCAGATGATGTCGATCGTTTCCCCGACCGGTATGTTGGTGAAGAGACTCTTGATGTCGGCGGTGAACATAACTTGATCATCGTCAACAGAAAGATTCTGCACCATTCGAGAAAACTGGAATGAGTCTTGAACAGTGTGGGTCTTGAATAAGTGGAGGATTGGTTTGAGGAACCACTCGTCGATACGTCTTGCCAAAGAATGATAAATTGAACCACTCATCGACAGGATAGGACGGCACGGAAAGTCTTGCTTGTGTACCTTGGGGAGACCATACATCCTGGGTGCCACAGCAGTAGTTGGAATCAATTTATCAGCGTCTTCTGGCAGAAACGACAGTGCAATGACAAATCCAGCAAAGAATATCACAGACACGAATACAACTCATACACCAAGACATCAGGTTCTACGCTAAATACGATACTGCATATAAAAATGCTGTTAAAGGTGTGATATGTTACTAACAAATCTATAAGTAAAATGACGTGTTTACAAAATAAGTTGGAGAGGAAAAGTCAAAGAATCAGAGCACAAGTAAAAGTGAACTCTTTCTGTCTACACAGCGGTGGCTTAGAGAGTCGTATGAGTACGGCCTCGCTGACGCGGAGCTCCAACGCAGTTCTGCAGAACTTTACGACTCTGAAGTTGTCCCTTGAGCCTGGATGAGGGCACTGCAAGTGATGCTGTGTGATGGATGATGAAGGAGGCTGCTCAGATCTCGAGGCATGTTGTTCTCACACCATCTTGGTATATGCTCGGCCTTACGCTTGTCAAGGGTCCGCTCGGTCCTGCCCACGTAGCTTGCTCCGCAAGCGCAGCGGTAAGAGTAGACTACCTGGGGTCTTTGAGCTGGAGGAATAGGATCCTTAGGAGCGTTGGCTGCCAACTTCCTTGTTCGATACCACGGCACGGCATTGAGATGAGGGTAGACTCGCTTAATGGTCTTCTTGATGTGACTCATCTCTCGGGTAGATACTTCTCCGATGTATTGAATGCCAAATAGGATCTTCTTCTTTGCCACTGAAGCAACTTCCTGTCTGTTGATGGGCTGGCTATGCTTGTCGATGAACCGGTAAGGGTAGCCATTTCTGCTCAGAACAACTCGCAGGAAAGCAGACTCTTCAGCAAAAAACTCAGCGGAGCAAAGCTTTCTTCCTCGTCGTACAGGTTTCTCACCAAGTTGATCTTGTATTGCTTGGGGCAGAAGCTGTAATTGATGTAAAGACCGGTGAAAGTGGGTTTACGATAAACCGACGTTTTGATCCCCTGACCATCCCGGTGCAGATTGACATCGAGGAAGTGAGTCCCATCATCAAAGTCAAACTGCAAGGACGGATGCATGCTGGCTAGGTTGTTCTTGAATTCGTTCGATCGGCACCGGTCAATGACCACATGGATGTCATCGACGTATCGAACATACGAGCGAGGGCGGTAGTTGGTGTCCTTGAGCTGAGGAGATGACGTTCATAATATCCAACAAACACATCGCGAACAAACCACTGAGAGGACTGCCCATTGCAAGGCCATCGACTTGCTGGTATAAACCATTGTTGAACACAAACTTCACTATTTTCGTTACTGATTGTAGGAGTGATAGAAGATTGTCTTCAGAAATGGTATTCCTCCCAACCTTTGGTGGAGCACGCAAGACGCGGTACCACGTGTCGCAGATGATGTCGATCGTTTTCCCCCCGACCGGTATGTTGGTGAAGAGACTCTTGATGTCGGCGGTGAACATAACTTGATCATCGTCAACAGAAAGATTCTGCACCATTCGAGAAAACTGGAATGAGTCTTGAACAGTGTGGGTCTTGAATAAGTGGAGGATTGGTTTGAGGAACCACTCGTCGATACGTCTTGCCAAAGAATGATAAATTGAACCACTCATCGACAGGATAGGACGGCACGGAAAGTCTTGCTTGTGTACCTTGGGGAGACCATACATCCTGGGTGCCACAGCAGTAGTTGGAATCAATTTATCAGCGTCTTCTGGCAGAAACGACAGTGCAATGACAAATCCAGCAAAGAATATCACAGACACGAATACAACTCATACACCAAGACATCAGGTTCTACGCTAAATACGATACTGCATATAAAAATGCTGTTAAAGGTGTGATATGTTACTAACAAATCTATAAGTAAAATGACGTGTTTACAAAATAAGTTGGAGAGGAAAAGTCAAAGAATCAGAGCACAAGTAAAAGTGAACTCTTTCTGTCTACACAGCGGTGGCTTAGAGAGTCGTATGAGTACGGCCTCGCTGACGCGGAGCTCCAACGCAGTTCTGCAGAACTTTACGACTCTGAAGTTGTCCCTTGAGCCTGGATGAGGGCACTGCAAGTGATGCTGTGTGATGGATGATGAAGGAGGCTGCTCAGATCTCGAGGCATGTTGTTCTCACACCATCTTGGTATATGCTCGGCCTTACGCTTGTCAAGGGTCCGCTCGGTCCTGCCCACGTAGCTTGCTCCGCAAGCGCAGCGGTAAGAGTAGACTACCTGGGGTCTTTGAGCTGGAGGAATAGGATCCTTAGGAGCGTTGGCTGCCAACTTCCTTGTTCGATACCACGGCACGGCATTGAGATGAGGGTAGACTCGCTTAATGGTCTTCTTGATGTGACTCATCTCTCGGGTAGATACTTCTCCGATGTATTGAATGCCAAATAGGATCTTCTTCTTTGCCACTGAAGCAACTTCCTGTCTGTTGATGGGCTGGCTATGCTTGTCGATGAACCGGTAAGGGTAGCCATTTCTGCTCAGAACAACTCGCAGGAAAGCAGACTCTTCAGCAAAAAACTCAGCGGAGCAAAGCTTTCTTCCTCGGTCGTACAGGTTTCTCACCAAGTTGATCTTGTATTGCTTGGGGCAGAAGCTGTAATTGATGTAAAGACCGGTGAAAGTGGGTTTACGATAAACCGACGTTTTGATCCCCTGACCATCCCGGTGCAGATTGACATCGAGGAAGTGAGTCCCATCATCAAAGTCAAACTGCAAGGACGGATGCATGCTGGCTAGGTTGTTCTTGAATTCGTTCGATCGGCACCGGTCAATGACCACATGGATGTCATCGACGTATCGAACATACGAGCGAGGGCGGTAGTTGGTGGTCCTTGAGCTGAGGAGATGACGTTCATAATATCCAACAAACACATCGGCGAACAAACCACTGAGAGGACTGCCCATTGCAAGGCCATCGACTTGCTGGTATAAACCATTGTTGAACACAAACTTCACTATTTTCGTTACTGATTGTAGGAGTGATAGAAGATTGTCTTCAGAAATGGTATTCCTCCCAACCTTTGGTGGAGCACGCAAGACGCGGTACCACGTGTCGCAGATGATGTCGATCGTTTCCCCGACCGGTATGTTGGTGAAGAGACTCTTGATGTCGGCGGTGAACATAACTTGATCATCGTCAACAGAAAGATTCTGCACCATTCGAGAAAACTGGAATGAGTCTTGAACAGTGTGGGTCTTGAATAAGTGGAGGATTGGTTTGAGGAACCACTCGTCGATACGTCTTGCCAAAGAATGATAAATTGAACCACTCATCGACAGGATAGGACGACACGGAAAGTCTTGCTTGTGTACCTTGGGGAGACCATACATCCTGGGTGCCACAGCAGTAGTTGGAATCAATTTATCAGCGTCTTCTGGCAGAAACGACAGTGCAATGACAAATCCAGCAAAGAATATCACAGACACGAATACAACTCATACACCAAGACATCAGGTTCTAACGCTAAATACGATACTGCATATAAAAATGCTGTTAAAGGTGTGATATGTTACTAACAAATCTATAAGTAAAATGACGTGTTTACAAAATAAGTTGGAGAGGAAAAGTCAAAGAATCAGAGCACAAGTAAAAGTGAACTCTTTCTGTCTACACAGCGGTGGCTTAGAGAGTCGTATGAGTACGGCCTCGCTGACGCGGAGCTCCAACGCAGTTCTGCAGAACTTTACGACTCTGAAGTTGTCCCTTGAGTCTGGATGAGGCACTGCAAGTGATGCTGTGTGATGGATGATGAAGGAGGCTGCTCAGATCTCGAGGCATGTTGTTCTCACACCATCTTGGTATATGCTCGGCCTTACGCTTGTCAAGGGTCCGCTCGGTCCTGCCCACGTAGCTTGCTCCGCAAGCGCAGCGGTAAGAGTAGACTACCTGGGGTCTTTGAGCTGGAGGAATAGGATCCTTAGGAGCGTTGGCTGCCAACTTCCTTGTTCGATACCACGGCACGGCATTGAGATGAGGGTAGACTCGCTTAATGGTCTTCTTGATGTGACTCATCTCTCGGGTAGATACTTCTCCGATGTATTGAATGCCAAATAGGATCTTCTTCTTTGCCACTGAAGCAACTTCCTGTCTGTTGATGGGCTGGCTATGCTTGTCGATGAACCGGTAAGGGTAGCCATTTCTGCTCAGAACAACTCGCAGGAAAGCAGACTCTTCAGCAAAAAACTCAGCGGAGCAAAGCTTTCTTCCTCGGTCGTACAGGTTTCTCACCAAGTTGATCTTGTATTGCTTGGGGCAGAAGCTGTAATTGATGTAAAGACCGGTGAAAGTGGGTTTACGATAAACCGACGTTTTGATCCCCTGACCATCCCGGTGCAGATTGACATCGAGGAAGTGAGTCCCATCATCAAAGTCAAACTGCAAGGACGGATGCATGCTGGCTAGGTTGTTCTTGAATTCGTTCGATCGGCACCGGTCAATGACCACATGGATGTCATCGACGTATCGAACATACGAGCGAGGGCGGTAGTTGGTGGTCCTTGAGCTGAGGAGATGACGTTCATAATATCCAACAAACACATCGGCGAACAAACCACTGAGAGGACTGCCCATTGCAAGGCCATCGACTTGCTGGTATAAACCATTGTTGAACACAAACTTCACTATTTTCGTTACTGATTGTAGGAGTGATAGAAGATTGTCTTCAGAAATGGTATTCCTCCCAACCTTTGGTGGAGCACGCAAGACGCGGTACCACGTGTCGCAGATGATGTCGATCGTTTCCCCGACCGGTATGTTGGTGAAGAGACTCTTGATGTCGGCGGTGAACATAACTTGATCATCGTCAACAGAAAGATTCTGCACCATTCGAGAAAACTGGAATGAGTCTTGAAACAGTGTGGGTCTTGAATAAGTGGAGGATTGGTTTGAGGAACCACTCGTCGATACGTCTTGCCAAAGAATGATAAATTGAACCACTCATCGACAGGATAGGACGACACGGAAAGTCTTGCTTGTGTACCTTGGGGAGACCATACATCCTGGGTGCCACAGCAGTAGTTGGAATCAATTTATCAGCGTCTTCTGGCAGAAACGACAGTGCAATGACAAATCCAGCAAAGAATATCACAGACACGAATACAACTCATACACCAAGACATCAGGTTCTACGCTAAATACGATACTGCATATAAAAATGCTGTTAAAGGTGTGATATGTTACTAACAAATCTATAAGTAAAATGACGTGTTTACAAAATAAGTTGGAGAGGAAAAGTCAAAGAATCAGAGCACAAGTAAAAGTGAACTCTTTCTGTCTACACAGCGGTGGCTTAGAGAGTCGTATGAGTACGGCCTCGCTGACGCGGAGCTCCAACGCAGTTCTGCAGAACTTTACGACTCTGAAGTTGTCCCTTGAGTCTGGATGAGGGCACTGCAAGTGATGCTGTGTGATGGATGATGAAGGAGGCTGCTCAGATCTCGAGGCATGTTGTTCTCACACCATCTTGGTATATGCTCTGCCTTACGCTTGTCAAGGGTCCGCTCGGTCCTGCCCACGTAGCTTGCTCCGCAAGCGCAGCGGTAAGAGTAGACTACTTGGGGTCTTTGAGCTGGAGGAATAGGATCCTTAGGAGCGTTGGCTGCCAACTTCCTTGTTCGATACCACGGCACGGCATTGAGATGAGGGTAGACTCGCTTAATGGTCTTCTTGATGTGACTCATCTCTCGGGTAGATACTTCTCCGATGTATTGAATGCCAAATAGGATCTTCTTCTTTGCCACTGAAGCAACTTCCTGTCTGTTGATGGGCTGGCTATGCTTGTCGATGAACCGGTAAGGGTAGCCATTTCTGCTCAGAACAACTCGCAGGAAAGCAGACTCTTCAGCAAAAAACTCAGCGGAGCAAAGCTTTCTTCCTCGGTCGTACAGGTTTCTCACCAAGTTGATCTTGTATTGCTTGGGGCAGAAGCTGTAATTGATGTAAAGACCGGTGAAAGTGGGTTTACGATAAACCGACGTTTTGATCCCCTGACCATCCCGGTGCAGATTGACATCGAGGAAGTGAGTCCCATCATCAAAGTCAAACTGCAAGGACGGATGCATGCTGGCTAGGTTGTTCTTGAATTCGTTCGATCGGCACCGGTCAATGACCACATGGATGTCATCGACGTATCGAACATACGAGCGAGGGCGGTAGTTGGTGGTCCTTGAGCTGAGGAGATGACGTTCATAATATCCAACAAACACATCGGCGAACAAACCACTGAGAGGACTGCCCATTGCAAGGCCATCGACTTGCTGGTATAAACCATTGTTGAACACAAACTTCACTATTTTCGTTACTGATTGTAGGAGTGATAGAAGATTGTCTTCAGAAATGGTATTCCTCCCAACCTTTGGTGGAGCACGCAAGACGCGGTACCACGTGTCGCAGATGATGTCGATCGTTTCCCCGACCGGTATGTTGGTGAAGAGACTCTTGATGTCGGCGGTGAACATAACTTGATCATCGTCAACAGAAAGATTCTGCACCATTCGAGAAAACTGGAATGAGTCTTGAACAGTGTGGGTCTTGAATAAGTGGAGGATTGGTTTGAGGAACCACTCGTCGATACGTCTTGCCAAAGAATGATAAATTGAACCACTCATCGACAGGATAGGACGGCACGGAAAGTCTTGCTTGTGTACCTTGGGGAGACCATACATCCTGGGTGCCACAGCAGTAGTTGGAATCAATTTATCAGCGTCTTCTGGCAATTGTCCTTTGTCCACCATGTCACGCACAATTCGCTGGGGGGATTGCTGGGAGCCTGTGTCATTCCAGTCGATAGGTTCAGTCAGTTCGCAAAACTTCTCGGGATCACTGAGAATTACTGTCATTCGATCCACGTACTGTTGGCGGCTGCAGATCACTGTGGAATTGCCTTTGTCGCTCTTGAAGACCAAGAGGTTCTGGTCCTTCAGGCATTGGATTACTTCTGAGTTCTTGTTTTCAAATGCGGACTTCTCAACCGGTAGTCGACTGAGCTTGTAAGCTGAACAGCTCAGCTTGGCGCTGCATTCGTTTGCGAGCTCCTGAGAAACTGTAGCTTCCATCTTGAGGCGATGATGGAGACTCTCCAGGTCGGAAAATACATCCAATCTGCTTGAGTTCTTCGGAGGGATGTAATTACCAACACCAAACTTGAGAACGTCTTTGTAGGAGGAGGGGATATCAACTCCACTGATATTTGTCACTGTCTCGTGAAGATCAATGTCACCGTTGCACTTCTTCACCAACCACTCAAAGTTGCCGTTGTTCTTCTGTCGTCTTGTCACTTGTTGCTGATTGAAAGTTCTCCAAACAGTCTTGTAGAGAAGACAAACATCGAAGAGTGAGAGGGATCCGGTGAGGATGCTCAGCAAATGACTTCTTCGTTTCCTCCAAACGTCTAACTTTAAATTGGCATCAGATATAAAGGCAGAAATGAAGCAGCGCATATTCGTCTTGGTTATACGAAGACCCGTGTCCGTAATTCAATTGCGAATGCTGGTAGTAGCCACACCAGAGTCAGAACAGCGTCTAAGGAAGAGCACCCTTTCAGCATGATAAGCGATTTTCCCCGATAAAGAGACGACTTCATCCAAGTTCTTGATGCAATGAGGATTCAAGCGCAACTTCCAATACTTGAAAACACCATGTTTGTGCGCTATTCTGTATACCAGATTCAAAATACGGAAGTTCATAGAGATATTTATTGCCCTGATATCACGCTGCCTCTTTAAGGATTGACGGCGCTTGGGGAGCAAGCTTCGTGGGCAGGCCCGAGCGGACCCTTGACAAGCGTAAGGCTAAAGAATGATAAGTTGAACCACTCATCGACAGGATAGGACGACACGGAAAGTCTTGCTTGTGTACCTTGGGGAGACCATACATCCTGGGTGCCACAGCAGTAGTTGGAATCAATTTATCAGCGTCTTCTGGCAGAAACGACAGTGCAATGACAAATCCAGCAAAGAATATCACAGACACGAATACAACTCATACACCAAGACATCAGGTTCTACGCTAAATACGATACTGCATATAAAAATGCTGTTAAAGGTGTGATATGTTACTAACAAATCTATAAGTAAAATGACGTGTTTACAAAATAAGTTGGAGAGGAAAAGTCAAAGAATCAGAGCACAAGTAAAAGTGAACTCTTTCTGTCTACACAGCGGTGGCTTAGAGAGTCGTATGAGTACGGCCTCGCTGACGCGGAGCTCCAACGCAGTTCTGCAGAACTTTACGACTCTGAAGTTGTCCCTTGAGCCTGGATGAGGGCACTGCAAGTGATGCTGTGTGATGGATAATTTTGTGCATTTCTTAAATTCAATGAAATCTCAGAATTTTGTTAAGTGACAAAATTTGAGGGAGTGTTTGAGATTATACCATATTGGATGGACATTTACAATCTCTATGTCACATTGATGTATGTTCTATGGTTTGATTTCTTTGTACTTTTACATAGTATTCCTACGTTTTAATGCATGTTGTGATGGGTTTAATTTGAAATTTATGCAACATCTACCACTGTACTAATTTAGAAAACCTGTTATCGAAAAGTAAGAAACCGGTTATTTTTTTACTATTCGAAAACAGATTTTTATTGATTGAAAACCGGTTTTACTTCATTCTTTCTCTTCGATGGAAATCATGTATTATGAACTTTGCAACATTTATTTAACTTTCCAAACATCGCTAATTCGACAGTTCAATTAAGCAATCAGAGTAGCGGAAGGGAATCAAGTCCTTAGAGTCGCGTTCAGATTAGACCGATAATGATGACGACAACTATAACGATAAATTGAGGTAAAATCGCTCTGCATGTGTAACATACACGTAGCTACTATTCACATTAGACTGATTTTCTCAACAATTCAATTCAATTCAATTCAAATATGCACTATATTTAGAGTGGCATTATGCTACGAGGCTTCAAGGCCACTTTACAATTTACAATATAAGAAATAGAAATAAAAGAGATACAAAGGAGAGTCATTTATAAGTAAGATCGATAAGGTATTTCTTCACTTGTTTCTTGAAGGAACGCATATTGTCAATCGCTCGCAAGTTCTGGGGAAGTGAGTTCAAACTCCTCGCAGCAGCTACCGGAAATGATCTACCACCAAAAGTTGGGCATCGATAAGATGGGACCGCAATGCAGAATGAATCTGCAGACCGCAATCGGGATCTTCCAGGCATAGAGGAGACATCCACCAGGGAGCAGCTGAGATAATCAGGAGCACACTCTCGGCGACAACAGAAGGTCAGAACTGATAGTCTATAAGTAATACGTTGACGAATAGGCAGCCACTGTAATTCATTTAACATCTACACATTTAACATTAACACCCAACGATAATAGTTACAATGTAAACAGTGGAGCGCGACGATAAAATGAAATATCATCACGGTTTTATCGTTATCGCTATTGTGCTAGTGTGAAAGCACCTTAAGACTTCCAAAAAATTAATCGCTCATCTCTCGCTATTGTCTTTGCTTAGATTTTCGGAATGCTTATGACCATACGTGACTTCCCTATCCCTACCATAGTCGCCTACAGTCGCGCGCTACAGCAGAGAATCCATTTCTTTGAGTGAATGAGAATCGAGGCGTTCATGCTATAGGGGACTAAAATAGCACCTGATGACTGATTTGTTACTCGGATCGATTCATTTTTCTTTTATAAGGCTTCAGGTAAAAGATAGTAGATTAGTCTTCGAATCATGGACATCAGCGCTGTTGAGTATCGGTTGAATAAATCTCTACTATGGCAGTACTTTGTCCATCGAGGTTCAAGTTATGCAGAATGCAAGCGATGTGGGCGGAAACTTTAAATCAATAGAGGCTATACGAATGGCCTCCGCACTCATCTGCGTCAAGTTCACCATATTTTACTTACGGACTTGAGAACTAACGATAGGACGGATACTGAATCAGTGGAGTCGTCGGAGTCTCAGCCTACCTTTCTCCATTGTTGATTCAGAATTTCTTCAAATAGCATTTTTTCGTTAATGAGGATTTACCATGCCAAAATGTCCTTCCAGCTTGACACGAATATTGAATAACCATTCTTTTGATCTTAAGCGGCAGATGGCCCAGGATTTCCGAGTAATGATTGAGAAAAGTCGGCGTTATTCGTTCATCCTCGATTAATGGACCTCTCTTCGACAACGTTATAATATGTCCATGACAACGCCTGGGTGACGCAACATTTGAGTAGATAGATCAGCAGTCTCTACAAATGTAGGTCGTCATTTCGCCAGTTTTTCATATAAGATTTAACCTCTCAATAATGGTTGAAATATCTTAAATGAAAGTGATCTACAGTATTCAACTGTATCATAACTAAATAGACTGTAATTTTTTGATGATGGCGTGATTTTGAAATTTCATAATTTTTGGTGAAATATCCCCCTGTCCTAATAACCTAATATGGTATTTGGTTGTTAAGAAATTAGGTAATTTATTATCATCTGAATTAAGCAATTATAAAAAGCTGTTAGCTGAATTGCATGTCATCTTTACTATGTGGTCATCGCTGTGCAGCTTGAGGAGAAAAGACCATCGAGGTAAAACACGCCATTTGTCAAAAGCCTTACCTCCTCCTTTGAGACGCGTGCAGCAATAGCAGAGATGTTTTAATATCATCCAACTTCGATCACAAGCTAATTAAGCATCGTGCAGCTGCGATAGAGCAGAATTCAGGATAAACGAATGTGTAATATTTGAGAATCATGATGCGCTTAAATGTTTTATTTTTGGCGAAATAACACCGCCTACCCCATTGTCTAAACTAAACAGCTGGTCTAACTAAAACATCTTGATTTCTAAACAGTCAATGCAACATAGATCATAATTATTTAATTGCCCACGGTCTTTCTTTCATAAAAAAACAAAAAAAAACAAATTGATCACAGCAAATCCACTCAACATGCACTTCAGGCTCTATGTCGTACAATTCATGCGTCCTCGAGTTCGTCGTCAATGTCATCATAATCATTTTCTGCTAGATTTCTCCCCTTTCGTTCTCCTCCTCTTCATCAATGTATATAATGCCCATAATCAACAAAAACTCTGGAGTTAAAGCACAAGCTCGAAAATTTATTCCTGCAACCCGCCTTCAAGTGAAATCCGCACTTAGCTGGAAAAATAAATCATATATTCCGCGTCTTGTATTCCAGAAAAAATGGAATTTTATAAATAAGAAGAGCCACGAAATTTATAAATATTTGTTAACACGAGGCCTTTCGTCCAATCTCAAAGGGTGCAAACTTTGGACAGAAACAAATCTCAGATACAAACTTAGATCTAAAATTTGAATCATCTAAGTTTTGTATATATTATTATTATATTTATTTATATTTATTATTTTTTTAAGTTTTATCCTCTCTTATATCTAAGTTTCCATCTAAGATTTGTTTCTGTCCTAAGTTAGCACCCGTTGAGATTGGACGAAAGGCCTCGTGCTAATAGATCTTAATGAATTTCGTGGCTCTTTTTATTTATAAAATATCAAAAGGGATTCATTTTTTAAAAATATGCAATTCTTGAACGCATTACTTTCGGAGTACACACTTCGTGATTTCCAGGGAAACTCTGTCATATTGCAAATATATCGTTGAGTCATCGAGTGAGAATCGTCATTCCCAAATCATAATTGGCGTGTTTCGAAGGGTATCAACTTGACCTAGCAGAGCATTTTGACGATACATGTACAAGGATTTCTCCCATCACATTCACCAAATCATAGTGCTTACTTTCGAGGCTTTGTAAGGATACTCGTGCTCAAACATCGTTTACCAACAGTGGTAAATGATCAATGAAGTTCACGGAGACATTATTCAGCCTGTATGACGAGCTTCTTGTTATTGGCATGAACTCCCATTATTTGCTAATCAAGGTGGTTTTTAGATAGATATGTTAATTAACACTCATTTAAGCTGACGTCGAGTTCTTTTTTTCGGAAGTATGGTCCTTACTTTTTTTCGGGATTATTTATTCATCATCATAATTATTTTTGGCTAAGACCCTCCACAACTTTTAGACAGCGACTGTTGATTCTTTCAGTGTCAGACTTTTATGTTCAATATTCTTTTCTTGCTCAGGTTTGTGGTTTCCTTTTTGCAATCAAAGTCTGTGTTGTTTATTGTAATTTGTTTTCTACTTTTGTTTCCACAGGATTGTTTTCATTTCATGCTTGAAACACAGTTTTGATAGTTTGTATCAGCAGACTTGTGTTGTAATTGTAATAGCAATTACTGTAATTTGTAATTGTAATATCATATTTTCTGATAAGTAATTTGCAATCGCAATCAAATACATTTCATGATTAATTGACACAATTATGTATGTCAGTTTTACATCAAAGACACCGAACAACTATTTTTCAAAATAGGATATTGGTTTTCATTCAAACTCTGCATGCCAAATATCGGAGGTAACATAATTCAGTACTCGATGATAACAGAGCTACGTTCATTTTAAAGCAGAACTTTGATCATGTTTATGCTCTAGTTTGTTACAAATTGTGCTCTATTTTGCCTAGAATTGTGTTATATAGTGCTCTGCTCAAACACAACATTAAATTTTCAGTAGATATTTGATTATGCAATGCACGAGCAAATCCATATTCTTGACATATTTCCACCTACAGAAAACAAGATGGTCAGGTCATTTCACTTGCAAAGACTCACTCACTATACGATCTAACGTCCATTTCCCCAGTGTTTCGAGTGTTGGAGACATATTTCGCACAATATATCCTCAGTTTGAATAATGCAAAAAATTGAATTATTGATGATTTTTCATCCCAATTACATGTAATATATCCAAGTGATGAATTGATCATGATAATATGCTTTCTCAACTTTCAGGTCAAAATGGTTGTCTACAACATTTACATGTTTGACCGAAATTGGAATTGTGTTTACTATTATGAATGGTTGAGAAGGAAACAATCAGGTTTACCGCGAGATCAAGACATTAAATTAATGCGTGGTTTGGTATCTTCTCTGAGAGACTTCTCAACGCGCATTTCGCCTGTGGACGTTAGTTCTGACAGTTTCATCAGCTTTTGCACGAATCAATATAAACTTCACTTTTTTCAATCACCTACAGGTGTTAGAATTGTGGTGAATACAGACAATAATTTTCGAAATCTAAAGGAAGAATTGAGATATATTTACAACAACATTCTCGTGGAGTTTGTGGTTAAGAATCCATTATGTCAACTTAACTGTGATATAATCAAGAGCAAACTGTTTGAAGAGAAAATGAATGAATTCATATCATCCCTAAATACTCCCAACTCAAAATGAAAGTAGTGAAACAAAATTTTGATTTCTGCCGATGCCTTGATGTGTATTATCATATACAAGGCATTGCAGATCGATCAATTAATGAAACTGCCTGGTGTCAGAGTTCGAAATTTGTTTCTTATTTGAATGAACAATAATGACTTGATGATCCTATTATGTTCATGTATCTGTGGATCTACTAATGACGGCAAGATAGTAGAAAAATGCCCAGAAAGTAAAGTGCGATTTCATTTAAACCGGCATTTATGATACGTTGATGGTTTCTGTCTGTTCTTACGAATTCCCCTGACTGTCTATCTTTGATCAAGTTTAAGCTTTGAGGTCAGGTCACCCACAGTCATTCTCGCATATAAAACTTGATTCTGTTTCTATTAAGAATTTGTTCCACATTTGTTTTCAGTGCATAATAGAAACAGGTGCAGCCTAGCTACTTACAATGTCAAGTTGTGTAGACACCTACGTCAATTTTCAGTCCATCACTATTTTGTTTATTTACTAATTACTGATTTGAATTATCCGAAAAAGTTCCCCATTCCTGGTGGATTTGAATTTATTTCTGTTTGAAAACTTTCACGGCACTCTCTGAAGATGATGCTCATCAAGAGGTTTCATATAAGATCGAAATTGCTTTTCTTTCAACGAGGAATAGCATCTGTTTATGACAATTCAAACAATTTTGCGAAGTTATGGATATTCGCATTTTACTCGACTCTTCAAAAAGGAAAATTCAGTTCACCAAGGACGTTGAATCATTGTATGTATATGAACTTTCAATGAATTAAGTTTCCATCTTGGCTCAACAAACAAATTGATAGTATCAAAGACTGATAGCAATTTAATTTTTTCGAACCCTGTTATTTTTATCAGCTGCCTTTTACTTGTTCATAAAATTTTTTCAGTGCATGTCATTCTGACATGCATTTATAATCGTACTAAACAGTTGTGCATACTGATTCAAACGTTAGTTATAGCTCCCTATTTCTTCAGAGTGATGTATATGTTCAAGATGCATGCTATTAAGAATTTTGGATCTGACTTGAGTTATACAACGTTTAGGCAGATCTGAACCTACCTTGTTCTAAAATAATTTTTGATCGAAAATATCCATTGAGCATGAATATAAATGATTTTTCTCATCGCTATCGTATATAGTAGGCAGATGGGCTTTAGGAAGGTAGAGGTCGCGAATGTTCGACTGATTCAGCCACATGATATAAATTAGCGTCTTCGTATGCACAAGTTGCTAAGCATTGATCAATCTACTAATGCGCCATTCAGCCATTATCAGTCACGGTTAGACATATCATTGCAGATTCTGCGCATCATCTCGTTGATCGTTTATAATTGTATTTCATGTTTTAATATGTAAATTTTGATTATTTTGCGACGCCATTAGTTTTCTAGGACTATTGTGTTCTGAAGTGTGTGAATATATATGAAATCCACATGTCATAGTAGTTGAGTTTTGCATTCTGTCGCTGATGTCGATGACACGTTGCAGCAAACTTATTTAGTTTCTTTGAATAACTTCCACCGTGATAAGATATTGAGAAATACGTATTTGTCTCATCAAAAAATCCATTAATCCCTTGGTCAACATATTTCCTCTGACTGTTCATTGGCTGCAAATCACACAAAAGATTAATCGACAAATGTATTATGCAGCTTGTTAAATCATAATGATAAATGTCGTATTTGCAATATGTGTACTACCAACATGCTTGAATGACTGTAGGAAACTAAAATATGGATTGTCTTCTTTCAAGTCAGTCTTGCAAATACGTTGCATCCTTCTCTATCTTTACATGATCATTCCGAGAAACCGCAGGTATTCTTTTTGCTTAAAATTTCAATTGCCTTGCTTTTCCTGTCTGATGTCTACTGATAGATGATGCAGCATGTAAGATAAAGATTTACGATTACACTAAAAATATTCGATCTGTAATTACATGTTTTGTTATAACGTCTGAATGTTCTAGTTGCTATGTGAGTTGTGGTATGTTGGTTTGTGTGAGATCTTTTTTTATTTTAAGTGCTCTGTGATTTTTGAATACAAATAAATGAGATCATGCAATTCTTCTTTTCCATGGATTCCATGTACATTTTCGAAGCTGTGTTCACATTCAATTGAAAATTGTACTGATCTTATCGATCTACTCCTGTGAGTTCCGATATGATGGAAAACATTCTTGCTGTATTCACATTGATAAGATATTGATAAAAGATAATGAAACGCTAGCAATTCAGGATAGTTGCATGAGCTTGATCGCTGATGATTAATCACCATCGTTCGGATTTTTTATGAGGGAAATTCATGAATTTCACACATAGTCGCAAATATGATACAGGTTAGGCAGGTTGTGCATTTATTGAATAAAATTCAACTGGGAAATAAGGAAACCTTTTTTCGCTCTCTCTCTCCCAATTGCCAGGGAATACGGAGAATATTGATATTATCCATGAAATTGGTAGGCGTGCACTTGTAATTATATCTTTAAGCAGCTTGATTATGTTACACATTATATCTAGAGCTGGAAGCGAGTATAATTATAATGTCTGTCGGTAAGTGATTTCCTGAATTTCTATCAATGAGTGTTTCTGTCAGTTCCTTAGCTACTGTATGCTGCGGATGTAATCAGTTTTCAAGATCTCAGTTTCTTCTTGAACATTTGCGTCAGTTTTGTTTAGATTTCAGCATTTTCTGGTGAATTGAGAAGGCGTGTTTTTCAATAAAGCTCTGTTGTGGTTATTTCAGAGTAGCTAAGGTTTTTGATTTTCATTTTATCTATATGTATGCATAATGTATATAGCAGAAATATAATGTAAAGTGTCATTGGTTACTGTCAATTTTCAAATTGAAAATACGTAGCTTCCATTCAATTCAAGTGATTGATATCAATTTCAAAATCATCGACAGGAATGACTGCTAAATATTGGAAAGTGTTCGTTATATTAAAAAACTAAGGTCCATTTTCAAGAATTTCAAAATGCGGAATCACGATTCAACTAAAACTCATTCGACTGGACCCGATAATATTATACAATTCAGCATAATTCATAATATTTAGGAGTACGTTGACGAGACCCTGACTCCGAATGACAGCTATTTTGAGAGCAAAGAGTTATCTAAAGTGGCAATTATGAAGCGAAACAGCGGGAAATTTTTCAATTTCGCTCTGTGGTGGACGAGCACGCATTTATTTTACATAAAACTTCATCATCAGTCACATACATCTGCAGGTTCACTTAACCAAATGCCGTTGAATTACAAAAATGTCACATGGAGACTATCAAAATATCAAAAAATCGGAATTAAAAATATGGAAAATTCTAAAATTGTGTTTGTAGTGAAGGGACACTGCCCCCATTAAATGCGAAAAGGATATCTAGCGACCACATTCCGTTAAGCTCCTGATAGCGACGAGCGACAAGTATCCTGAAGAATCCATTTTGATGTGACTATTTGGTTAGAAGAATATTCTAAGAGGCTACTCAATAAATGTGAAAGTAGGATGTTATTCAAGCATTCTTATACACGAGGAGCCACTTTTCTGGTTTTTTCGCATTTTCGTGGAAAATTAATATAACTTTGACAGTGGACATGTCTCACAGTCAAAAGAATGATCGAAAGCGGCTATACACAGCTCGTTGCATTCATGTCCTTAGTTATGTGAAACAGTAAGTGCTGCACTCAAAAGGACCTGAGTTATCAGCTCAGCCTTCACTGAAATTTCGACCCATTAAATTCAGTATCTCTCAAGATGGTGGATCCGCAACAGCTCGTTACGTCCAGGTCCTTTGGGCACCACTGTGAGCGGCAGACTGTCATACTGAACAATGAGCATGTCTCAAGGTTAAAAGAAAAATGGAAGGCGGTTGTACACGCTCGATGTATTTATGACCCCACAGAAGTCTAAAACTCTTAACTTCAGCGGAAGAGAGTCAGCTTTCTCCGCATGTGACGATGTCGACGATAAGCATTGCATAATTCCATGCTCTCAGCACTGCGTTTTCAATGTGGTAGGCAGACTTTTCGGAAGTGACGATACGAAATGACAGATAACACAAATGCAAGAAATTAAATGTCCCTAAATGCAAAACTGGTTGGTTTTTCTGGTGATGAACCTAAAATGTGACTTACTGCTGTCGAGTTTTGTGTGTGACAATTTGCAGCTTTTCGGTTGTCGACTGTTTTGCAAAAATTTTCAGTTAATGAGGTCTGGTAAAATTTTGACTTGAACTGCCTGTGAGGACGATCTTCAGTCCTATTAAGAACTACCTTAACTTTATAATTCTTAGTAAAGTGAGTATTTGAGTACATTTCGCAGTGTTGCACATTATTTAAAATGAGAACGTATTTACTTTGTACATTGGCTTTGTCTAGTGACTTTCAGTTAACTTCAGTAAACATTCGTGCAGTTTTTAGTTTAAAAGGAACAAATAATGAATGTCTGTTACTCAAATATCATATTTTCTCAGAGTCAAGAACTTCCATTATTTAATTCTTCAACAGCCTGTTGCTAGCCGCTAGCCACTACCAACCACTTAACTGGCAGTTACATGAATAACTGCGAACTCGCTGCAGAACTCGTGATTAAGAACTGGTAGTTAACTTGGAATTCCCTTACTAGACGTCAGCTTGACGTATTCTGACGTCACTGTTTCCATAACAAAATGCTGATTGGTTGTGCCTTAGCAAGGCGGGATACATTTGTTGATTGCATTTGTAGTTTTCTTTCACAGTTGCAAGCTCATCACGCGTTGGAAAATTGATAAATTGCGAACGCCTTCGAGACACAACTGATATCACAACTCTCTGGAAAGTACGCATAGCAGTGGTTTTATGAACTCCAATGGTTCCTGCCACTAACCAAAGGAAAGATCCATATGACATGTTAGCGATACCGAGTGCAAGAGTTTGAACAGGTTGCAATGAGTAGCTTTTATCTTGAAAAGTTTCCAAGTCAGCTATTCGTATGTTGCACAATGTGATGAAACTACATGCGAAAATGTTCAAAAAAAAATTGTTCATTAAACAACTCCAAAGGATTCGTCCGATCTCGAAATATTCGTGGCTCAGGGGAAACAACGTTTGCTGACAGAATGTTGGTCACCTCTATTACTTCAGTTGCGTCTATTACGTGATTCAGTGTTCGCGCAAGTGAGTTAACCCTCATTAGATGGCGGTTAAGTTATACAATGCCAAGTTTCTACCTGCCAGTTAAATCTAACTGGTGGTTAGTTAACTATCAGGTTTGTACCCATAAGTTAATGGTTAAAGTTAGCTCGCAGTTAGGTTAACCCCAAGTTCTGCAACAGGCCGCAAGTTTTCCTTCAAGTCTGGCACCGGATTTCATGCAGTGTCCGGTCGGACTCCAAATATCCCACTGTCGTGCCGGACCGGACCGGACGTCTGATACATCTCTACTAATTATTCATGTGATGTCTGTCAATGATTTAATTATTGTTACTTGAATCGGTCGAAAATGTTGTAACGTGGCATTATCAATCCCAAATTTAAGTCGATGTCAACAGAAATCGTAAGTCCGGAGGCACACAAAATAAGCCATAAACCATTCTTCCCAATTCGCGTCGTGATCCTTCATAATCCACAAGCCAAAAGTAATTTTGACAACATTTTTCTCATGATGGCAGACAGAAGAAAATCAATCTATGATAGGCTTAACTATCTTGTTGCTACAATTCAAAATAGATAGACACTTTATTTCATCAAAATCGATCTGTGTGATGCAATATATCAACCCTGTTTCTTCGATAATGTGATTAATTTTCCTTCTGACTTGTATATTTATGTGTAAATTCGTAGAAAGAAACTGGGAGATTTGAAGTGTGAGCTAGCTAAAACCGATTCCATTAATGTATTGATTCAAACCTTCGTCTGTTTTGAGACTAAGCTGCTGAAGAATAATTTTGTTTAATAATCCAAAATTGTTGCTCTTTTTGTAGTGTTGTTTGGCAATAGATGTAAAATAATTCCAGCAAAATTCAGCGAAACCTTTCATTGAATGAAATAAATTTGACTGAAAATTAAATGGACGAAAATTGAAGTTTCAATTTAAATTAATAGACAAGCTGAGTAGATAGAATTATTGATGATTTGTAAAATTCTTTTTGGAATTATGATGTAACTGAAAGTTAGATGGGTAGAGAGTTGGACTCTATGATAGAACGCTTTTATGCCCGCGCACGGTCGATACGTCCTAGCTCTTAAAAACGAAGGTAAGTATTGTAGATCAGTTTCGATTCTAATTTTTCTCGATCCGGTATAATGTCACCGAATGAACCATATCAACTCATATATCACCGAATGAAAAATACACTAGCGAATTGCAAATCCAGTGAAGTCCTTTAACTTTATCGGTCGGAATAAGTTATCAATCATAAAAAATCGAAATTCTACGACCGAGAAATTATGTTAAAAGAGTACACGCTACGTTTTGCACTAGGCTTAATCATGCAAAGGGGCTTGCATGACGAAGCCTAGTGCGAAACGTCGGGTGTACTTTTTAATATAATTTTTCGGTCGTAGAATTTTGCATTTTTTTTATAAATTGAAAACACACTCTATGTACGAATAATATTGACTCATGCACAACGAATAATGCATAGCTTTCTGCTCTGCACATTGTATTAATTTAGTGATGAACTGGCTGTTTAAAAGCAATTGTGCTAAGTTTCACTGACCTCTGATTCTCATACAAGGTATTTTCAATATACACTTCATCTGTTCCATTCTTTTTTATTAGTAGTGATGTAGGTTTCTATTTCTGTGAACGTGCTCGGTTTGAGTCATGAATTTCAAACAGTGATATACTTGTAAAAGTCAGGAGCATATTTCAACTTATGTCTTCTTTGTTTCAGAATGCCAATAGTCTGCATAATAACGAATGAACTGCATTTGATCTAATGTAAGTATCCATTCGGGATTGTTTTTCTTTATTAAAAACTAAGAACTAAGATGTTTATTAGCAAACCTTGTACAAACACACAGCATAAGATATTATAATTTCTTCTATCATCCGCACTCTAAAATGACAAGAACGACACTCACTAGATATATCTACACGTGCACTTACACGTGCAGCTTTATTGCTGACACTTCCCGATCCGTGATGAGTCATAAAAAAATGGACGAACAACGGAAGCAGAGGTATGCCATTAATAACCGCATGTAATAACCGTGCTTCGTACGTCAACAGAAAATAGCAATTTATTGAATGGTGATGAAGAGAAACGCATTGATCTCTTCAGCTTATTATCCTCTGAGAGTCAGAAAAAAGTATCAATTAAAAAAGTAAAATTGCACCTTATTCAACCTTTTGCTGACACTCAGAGGAAAATGAGCCGATGTGATCAGTGCATTTCTCTTTATCTTCATTCACTAAACTGCTATTATCTGGTGACGCACGAAGCACGATTATTGAAAGCATTCTTTAATTTCCATTGTTTCTCCATTCTTTTCTGACTCATCATGGATCGGAAATTGTCAGCAATAAAGTTGCACGTGTAAACGCATCCTAAGGCACGTGTATATTGTACATCGAAAATCACACAATGTTCAGGTCATGATCGAATGAATTAGAGGACGAAAAGACAGAGGAGCAAATGGGTACATGACATAGTCATATAAGAGATTGTGATTAGTAGACACCGACATCTTAGGTGAATATTTCAATCAATTTAAGTTTTTTAGGTGAATAATTTTGAAGATTTAAGTTGTTGATTTAGGTGAATTAAAATCCCTTAAAATAACTAAATCAATCTAGAGAAATTGCAAGTTTTGTTCATTTTTTTGTTTCTTTACTTTTTCGTTGTCTAATTTGTAAACGAACACATTGTAAAACTTGAACACTGTTGAAACTGTTGAACACACTTGAACGAACATTGTACGTAAAACTTGATAAGATGATAACAAGAGATGTTATCAATTTAGATGTGATTTGGAACAATATAATTTCAAACTAAACAACAGTGCAAATCAGACAAGCACGACTGTGCATATTTCGCGAACAGATCAGTTTGCTTCAAATGCCAATGATTGGCCAACAAAATGCGTGTAAATTATTCTATGTGAGCCGTCATTCCTACTGTTATAATACTACTGTAATTCGTCACAGCGATTTTCTCGTTCCTCAGTCGGTTTTGCCGTATCAAGATGGTCCGATAAATTGTAAACTATCTCTCAACATCTGCACTGACCATTGAAGTGAATTTTGACTCAGCAGCATCAGAAGGAGTCAGAAGAAATTCTTTCGGGTGCATCCATATAATCACTCATCATAATATATCTGATGAAGTTCAGATAACACCGGATTTTTTGAGATTTCATGCGCGCCACAATATCAAAATACCAACGTTTAGTCGAAAAGAAAACAATAGGAAAACAATTTAGGTGCTTTGACAAAATTATTGGAGTTTAGGCGGAAAATAGATTTTAGGTGATTCACCTAGATTGTCTATGTCTAGTGATTAGTAATCTTCAATGATCTACATGCATATCTAAAATCGCCTATTTTATTATTCAGTCCTATTATTAATCGGAGGGTCAAGAGGAAAAATGAACATACAAGCGCGCGTGTATGAATGCAGTTGCACATTTAAACGTATTGCATATGTTTCATGTAAGAATAACATCTCAGCAGTAATCAAGATGACAATCATGACAAGACAGCACGTAACAAAGTCGCTGTTCCTCGAACACGGCACTCTCAAGTTCTGTTAGTCTGTGGCACGGAGATAGATTCATTTGCGTGTGGATTAGTCTAGAGCGGACATAATCCTATCCCAGCAATTGTATGCAGTGGTAGCAGGCGATAGAAATTGACATAGATATTCGTCTCTCTTTGACTTGCGTGATTGGTCAAGCACTCGCATTGCAGAAGCAGCTCGCATCAGCGATCACACGAACTTCAACGATCAGATTGCAGGTAGACCTGTCAAGTGAAAGTACATATATGTAACTCAATTTTTCTCCGTGATAAATCCATCAAATGGAAATATTATTCACACCGTTCGACACTTCACAATCTAGATTTACAGATTGTGTCGGTTTAATGTGGTATCAATCTTCTGGTTCGTCAGAATTCAGACCTGAATTTGCATTGCGTTGAATGGAAAATTGATCTTTTTGCTCCTCGAGACTAGTTCTGGTCATCTCTAGTCATAGGAAAGTCATCTATAAACCAAAGCACACAGACAAAGCAGTTTGTCTCTATGGTTTGTGGACACACAACTATAACTCAATGAGCAAATTGCGTTAGACTGTGATGTTGCGATCCTGATTAGTATTCAACAGCTATCGCGTGCTGCACATTCGTCAAAAGAAGACGGCCAAGTGCATTAACTTTGAACTTCTTCTCTACAGGCGTTTGTACGTTCTGACGTTGTTTACTTTCTGCATTGCGTTCATTTCCGCCAGGGAGCAGGGTCCGCTGTTTTACAAATTCGTCTCTATTTGGCACGATCGAGGGATTCACTTTCATTGGCGTTGACATTCTTCAAGTCCTCCTTCAGTCGATCCAACCATCGTCTCCGTGGTCGTCCACGCCGTCGCCTGCTCAGTGGACTGAGCATCGTTGCACTTTTGGTCACAGAGTCCTCATCGCTTCGAATGACGTGGCCATACCACCTTAGCCGAGTTTCTCTCATATTCTCCGTGATGGGCGTAATACCCAATCGCTTTAAGACGTCGATGTTTGGGTCGTGATCCCACCTTGTATAGCCGAGGCACCATCGCAGCATTCTCATTTCCTTGGTGTGGAGGGCTTGCTCCTGCTTCCGTGTGGTCGGCCAGCATTCTGCTCCGTAAAGGGCTACTGGGCGTACGACCTGTAATCTTTCGACGAATTAATCTGTCGGCGGTTGTCGTACGAACATGTCGCTGCTGATCGAGAACTAGCAGTCGGTGTTGGGGTCCGATCTTGGTTGACGGGATTACCTTGGTGTTTGTTGCCAGTTATAAATCTTCGGATTAGCCAGCAGTCAATTTGCGTCTCTCACCCTCCACTCGAGTAAGTAATCAGATGCGCAGGTTTCTTCTGCGAAATCTAAAGTGTGGGGTCCATCGTCATTTCTGGATCCATATCCTTGGCCACCGTGGACTCACTCGCATCCCAAAATTTATCTTTTTCACTATCCGGATCTGTGGTGCATAGCACGAGACCATTCGGAGTAACGTGCCGCCAGAATCAATCTTCAGTGACATCAGGCGGTCGGGCAAGCGGGATACCTCTATCATATTGTCCGTAGGCTTCTCGCTACCTATTATGCCCACATCATTTTGTGGCTCGCTCGTCTTTATAGAACAGCATATATCCACCACCAACGTCTCTTGCATTCGCTCCAGTCCATTTCGTTTCCTCAGCACACACTTTTTCGATGCATCAGGACTTGAGTGGGTTAGCTAGTTCTCGATTTGGATGTGCGATTATCTTAATTGACTAAATTGTTGGCATTCTTCAATGAGATCATAGGAATCCTCGATTTCTCATTTTCATGTTCATCATAAAAATCATCTGTCTGCCGTTCTCAACTGCCGAACGTTATTGCCGGTACGATTTTAGTACTGCATTGATAAATTTGTTATCCAAATTTGGATTTAAACAGTCATTTAATTCTCATTTGAATTGAGTTAATTGTACTTAGTTAAGACCATTGCTGTTATTTTCAACGCTATGAATCCACTGTTCTCTTAAATATTTTGTTCATGATGCTATTTACTAGAATTTTCTTGATGAGTTAATTCCATCTGTGTCTGACTTCCATCTTTAACATTAAATTGCAGCTTCGCTGTTCTGCTTCATCTGATGACATGTAAGGTCTTCCTCTCTGTCTACATATAAAAAGTGTACTGAACGGATGATTGTTAATTGCGGAGATAACGTCTGAAGCAAAAAGCATCAATATTTGACACATAAGGTTAATGCTAATCCACTTATGAAGAAATGAATGAAATTTGTTTTATTTGATTATGTAAAACCCTCCAATATTTTTAGATGAATCATTAAAAGTGGTAGAAGATGAACAGTGAGTAAACATCATGGATTTATCAGTAAGATAAAAAATTCAATAAATGCATACGATTAAGCTATTCCAGTGCATTATCGGCTTCCTCTGTTCTTGCTTTATACTTTTCTGTACGTCATGGGAATCTTATTTCAAAACAAGAATGATATCTGTAGTCATATGTAATTAGTTATTTCCGCTTCCTTCTGACCAGACAAATAAGTGATTTTCTGAGTTTGAGGGTTTCCCTTTTTCTTATTGGAGCTCTAAACAGTATTAAGGGATTTAATCTTTCCTTTATTCTTAGAGATTTTTTCATTCTTTATTCTTGAAAAATGCTTTTTGAACAGATATTTGCAATAACTGTCAGTGGTGAAGCATTCAAGAGAGTCGTTAATAAATTTCCGCTTACCTCTATGAAGGGTCTTTTGTCTTATGCATTTCTACTATGTTATCTTGGTTTTTTAACATTGTATTTTTCGTTATTTCCACTACGTGGCCCCATGAGTTATATACACTTGTTGGTTATTACTTAGTTATTATACATTTTATAACCCGCATTTATTTGTCTATTAACTTTTAATGTCTATTTTTAATCTACACTTTTTTAAATATTTAAATATAGATATAAATAGTAATTTTTTTATAGACTTTTAGATTTCTATTTTGTCTATTTTTAATCTACATATACAATTATGCAGATATGCTGCGCTCCTATATGTTATATATCTTTTTACTTTACTGTTACACAATGGCTTAGTTATTTAGTTATGAAGGTACCGCAAAAAGTCAGGACGGCGTGGAATTATTGCTTATTTTTCAATTCCGTTCTTTCGGGACTACTTCATCACATTTAAATGAAGCAAAATATATCATAGGCAACTATTGATTGATAAAATTATGAGTAACAGGCTTATTATATTGCAAAAGAAACGCCTTCATTATAATGTCCAGAAACAGAGAAACCCTAGAGCATGGATCAATGAAACAACAGAACTACAACTACAACCCCTACGACTGACCGAAACATAGAATGTAAATTGCTACGCACACCTTGAAGCAAGAAGTGAAGCAACATTTTCAATCACTGCTGGAAGGCGCATCAGTCAGAACAGTTCAACATCGCCTACAGAAGGAAGTTGAGTTATCTCCTAGAAAATCTCAGATCAGTGCAAAGACGCGGAAAATCGCCGTTTTCTTGTCACCATCAACATTGGACAGTCAATGAATTAAAAAAGTGATGTTCAGTGATGAAATAAACTGTCAATTAGGAAACCTTTACTCTGACAGTGATTCGAATATTTCGTATTGAATCACCGCTTTAGCCGCACTACCGCACATGTACAAGATGGTCAAACATTCGCTACGCATTGTGATGTGGAGATAGGCCTACTTCTCCGTTCATGGCCCGCGAAGAATTAGCGTTTCTAGAAAAGGGGCAGAAGATGAATGCCGGTAATAAGCATAACACAGCGATTCTGGAGGACAAACTAATTAGATTCATGGAAATCTACAGTTGCAGCATATTTCAACAGAAGAGGGCACCTGTCATGGCTCCCGAAGAACAATGTATTGGCTTAGGGAAAGCGCCATCAATTCCTTCCTTGGTCAGGCAATAATCCGATAGAAAATTTATGGCAGCAATTAAAAACAAAAATCGATTGAATCAAGTGCAAGACTTTGTCTGATTTGAACAAAGAATTTGTGAAAGCTTAGAATCGACACCAGAGATTTACGTAAAATTGGCTCATGCCAAGAAGAATTGATGCCATTTTGAAGTCTGAAGGTTTTCCAACGAAATACTGAATTTGCCTTGTCAGATGAACGCTTCTTATGAATTCCTTTGCCTTAGCATTAAACTTCGTATTGGAATCAGATTTTAAGTGTATTTTTCCTGAAATATATTTTTTGGTAACATTGAAATATCTTAAAATTTGATTGTCCTTCCTAAACGACTAAATGTAAAGAACTACATAAAATAGCGAGTTGTATCGGTACAGATCATTTTTTATAAATTGACAATAATTTGTACATCAACTCTCACAAATTGAAAATATCACGAAAATTGTAATATCAAACGAATGATTATGATATAGATTTTGATCAAGGCATCAGAAACTCTGCAAATTATACCAGAAACTTGAAAATGCTTGAAATTATTTAAGTGTGTCTAGACTTATTGCGGTACCTGTATTCCTCTATCATTCCCATTTTTCCGTCTTCCAATTTTGCTTCTTTGCATTCAATCTTCTGCTGAGAGACACCTTGGTGTATAGGCTCATCTTCTTCCCTCAAGTTTTTATCAAAAAAGTCTGGAGAGGCCTGCCTGCTTCACAAGTCGCATGATCGCCTATAATCAATTTGAATAGTGGCTTGAGGAGACCCATTACATGAAATAGATATAAATGTAAATATTGTAGAAACAATCAATTATTGAAGCAAATGAATGAATAATCACACGTGCCTAGATAACAGAATATAAAGGAGAGTTTCGAACATTATCTTAAAAATGTTGTAATACATGTATAGAACTGTTAAAAGGGTTATTCAACAAATAGTTCCTGATTAGAATCCTGAGAGCTATCAATTGTGACTAAAAGATGTAAATAATTAAGTATCTAAATAATTCACTGACGGTGCACTGTGTGTCACTGCGGCATTGCAGAATAGCAGTTAATGAGATGCCTTCCCATCACAAATCAATTAATTGCAATTTTTTGATAGCAGCAATCAATTAATTGCAATGCGATTAATTTTTGATAGCCTTGCACATCCATGCAAATCCAGAACCCGTCCCAGGCCCGCATCGACTCCAAAATGTGAGGCCCGGGCCCGTCCCGGATAAATTTTGTATCTGCACCCGGGTGAGAAATTGTGCGTTTTGCGCACTTTGTCATCCTTAATGAATATATGAATTACGTTAATCGCCTTAAGAATCTAATTGTTGATTACATGATCCGATGCTCTAGGGTCTATGTACCATCTGTAAGTCGATTGTCGGGCAGTAACATGAATTTTAAATATATAACACATGGTGAATATTCATTTGTTGTATTTCACATGCTGTGCATGTATAACGCGTTTGTCCATCACAAATAATTTGGATCTTATTTGATGTGCCGATAACTACCACTGTTGTAAGTTATAGGTTAATTGCACTGAAAACATGAGGTCTATTTGAAAAGTGAGGTCATTAAGTCAACGGTGAAATAGATATTCAATCGACTCTTTAGACAAAAATTCCAGAAAAATGTTTGATCGTCTATCGACTGTTGTTTCTGGTTGAGAAAGCATGTTAATGACTAATCCGTCGTATGCCGATTTCATACTATTGTTGAAGAACCAAGTTGATAAGCCACCACATGAAAATGATCAAGTGAGGAAGATATCTCTAATTTCGCACATAATAAACATCGGCCCGGGTGCTTACAGAATTTTTGAGGTCCGCGCCCGCTTCCGGCTGTGTGCAAACCGCTCTCATATCCACATTCTCAGCCTAACTTTACTGCTACTCTGCTGTGCATTTATTTACAATTTTGCAAGATTGTCTTTACGAGGAGTCATACGATCTCCATCCATAACTAAACTCATAATCAAGTTGATGCTTTCTCTAGTGATGGAGAACTGCTGCAAGATGAAACCATGCACAGACGCATCGTCTCTTTGTTAGTTCTTTTAAACAAGCACTAACAGCTGTTGAATAATTTTTAAGCTATCGTTTTGTTCTTCAACATAACTTTTGTGTAAAATACTGTATTCATGCGTAAAATTGTATTGAATTTAGGTGTTCAGTTTCCTTATGCATAAAACATATCTTGCTGAATGCTGCAAGCAGGTTGTAGGGGCAAGAAACAGCGATTTCTTAGAGTGCAACACGTTGAATTTGAGAAGCATCAATACATTCTCATTATGATTGACATCTAGGTGACATTTTGCTTTCAGCTTCGATATTGTTTTACTATTCAATAGAGTTGACTGAAATTTAAAATACATTCAATCCTTGCATATTAAGTCAGATGGATTGAACGGGAAATAAAAGTGCAATTCTCAAACACGAAGAAATAAATGTACCATCTTAATAAATAGTGTGTCGTATTCAAAGGTCTGAAATTGTGATTAGTTTCATTTTCTCTCTTAGACATGTAATCTTCTTCAATAATCCCCTCTTGCCAGGTTGAAGGGTATAATGATAGAAGAACATTTTCCCAGTTTATGCGGATGCGACCTATTCTGATAGGTCTTGAGCAGGCTGGGAGTCTGCAAAAACCCTGACCTTTATCCACCTTAAACCGACGTGAACACCTGGAGGAAGCTCGTTCTTTACCTGCGTGTTTCACTGGTTGCAGCATTTTACGGCATGTGACCCCCTCTCAGCTATTCTCCTCACTTTCACCTTATTCTGTCGATTCGTGTCCAAATCCAGGTTATGCGGTGGATTGTTTATGGCATGGACACTTCATTGAGTGTTAGATCGGTCTGTTCATGCCAACTGATGTTCTAGTGAACGCATAGATGCAATGGGGCGTACGGACAAAAGAGCATAGGACATAAGAGTAATAGACAAAGGGCAGAAGGGCATTAATCAATTATTATTAAAGGCATATAATAGTTTCCATTACATACAAGACATCTTTTCAAAAATATGTTGATTCCTTTTTTTTAGCGGAATTTGAGGATTTAATTTTTGACTTACCACAGTGATGCGAATAAAACTTCTTCATTTTATTTTATTTCTCTTAAAATAATTGCTTAATCTCTAAAATATCCAGCTAAAAATCGGGCCTAATTCATTTCTGAAAACTGAATTATGCACAGATAGTGGTAGAAACACATAAGCTTAGTGACTCCGAAGTAATAAACTCATACCAGTGCAATTGTTATGATCGATGTTCATCATAGAAATAACTCCTATATTGAAACGGAAGACGGTATCTTTCTTTCTCCACTACTTAACGCTTTCAAAACTGTTTCTGAAATCATTGATCAAAATTTTCTGGGAAATTATTATGCCTACATCTAGAGTGCATTTGCCTTCCCATGCCACTTTAATCTTCGGTTGCATTGTTGATGTTCTCACATATTCACACATGACCTTTCTTATATATATTACTTTTTAATCATTACATCTCGGAGCTGTCTGATTTACTATCCTAATATACTATACTATTATATACTATTATGCTTATTTTATACTATCTGATTTATGTCCTTATTTTTTTTTGATTCTCTGCTCTTTTGTCCTTTGCTCTTTTGTCCTTCTGCTCTTTTGTCCTTTGCTCTTATGTCCTTTGCTCTTATGTCCCTCTGCTCTTTCGTCCTTTGCTATTTCGTCCTCTGTTCTTTTGTCCATTGCTCTTTTGTCAGTTACCCGATGCAATGGTGGTATCTCTCTCCCCCACACATACATTTTCAATCTGGAATTTTGATTTAGAATGGATACCATTTCTGTGATAAAGCAACTCTGGTATCGCACATGATCGACGAAATGGTCACCGTAGCCACCGTAGGTATAGACGATAGTAGATTCAAAAGATTCGAGCTCAGCTGTGATGTTTAAATTGACAAATGGTCGACTGTCACTTATATGTTACTTACTCGCCCTTGGATTGGGTGAGTTCTGTCGGGGAATCAAGGGTGTTTGTGTCTTTTGTTGACTTAATCGTTGTCATTCTCTGTAGATAATCAATATACTACGACAGACTTTCGTTGTCAGACTTACTTACTGTCCGAATATTATTGCGAGTAGAAACTTGATGCTTTTTAACGGGTTCGGGAGGGTATTGATAGAACCTTTACTCTATGGGTGCTAACGACCTCCATGATCGTCGACAATGGAATTACGAGGGCTTGAGTCCACTGAGCAACCTAGCCTTCCGTGTTTTTACGGATTACTATATATTTTTGGAAAATGATTTATGCAGATATGCCTGTAATAAAGAGAGTAATAGGGAGTGGGTGCTGTTAAATTTTCAGCTACTTCAACTAGTCGTTCTGGAATCCTTATATTCCGCTCTTAAGCATATTATGTCGATCTGTCTTTGTGTCATAAATTTTTCCTCTGACAACCTTTGATATTGACACCTGACGCATTAAGAATACTTGCTTTTCTTGGCCATTCAGCAAGTTTGTATCTTGATACTGCTTTTTACTCATGATTTATCTATTCTCAGCTTGGCTGTGCTACGATGTGAGGTCGTTTATATTATTTAGTTCAATGAAGGTCACTCGATATTTTTTATGAAAGCAAATGTTGACACTTGCTCTTTTCGAGTAACGTTTACCGTCTTTAAAGTGCTTTTAGCAATGCGCGTTGCTATGTAAAAGAGAGCGTATTGAAGTTTCCTTGCTTCAAAGAATATAAGTCAATGCAAAGATACACAATATGAGCACGACCAACTGTTTAGTTATTTTAACTGTTTGAAAGTATCGGAAAACTTAATAGATAAACGGACTCAATTTGTGAATTTGGTTCATTTGAATGATGATGCTTCTGTATTACATTGACATTTACAAAACTGGGTAGTATTATGTCATTTGTAACAACTCTTACTTATCCTGTATTCTGCTATATGCAATTATGCATGGATATCGCATTATATTTTTTCTATAAAATTACACAGCTGTTAATGTGCAAAATGTGCTGGTTGGGACCAACCTGTTCCATTGTTTCATCGTCATTTAGTTTCGAGTCATCTTCGACCTTTTTTGTAGACTGACCAATTTTGGCTTTAAGCTGACTTTTCATGCTGGTGCGGTACAATGACCGGTTTAGCAAATCTGGTTGAACAGTTCAATACCGGTGATACATTTGATATTCAAGTAATGCGTTATGATTCAATTATGCGTTAATTATTTATTATAATAATATTATATTAGTAATATTATATAATATAATATTAGTAATATTATATATATTAATAATATAATATAATAAAATAAATATAAATAATTATAATAAAATATTTTAATATAAATATTAAAATATAATATAATATAATAAAAGCTTGCATTAGTATGGTCAATAGTTCAGAAGAGGACTCCTTGCATCCATCAAAGTTCCTGTTAGCGAGACACTGAAACTTGTTAGCACTTTCTCAAATTTCATTTTGTAGATCACAATGAAACCAACGTAATAAGATTCAGCTACACACAATTCGTTCTGCTGCTTCTTTGTCAGTCTATGAGAATTAAGCCAAAACCAACGACAATTCTCAAGTTATGTAAAATCCACATCAAAATAACAAAATCACTAAAATTAATCAGGTCACCTCACGTTCCCCTTGAACCGATGTTCCGGAGCAAAATACTGATTCGAATGACAAAAAGGGAAAGAAAAATCAGAAGATGTGCGTAGCACTCGAATGTATTATAATATTGAAGTTACAAATTTTTCGGCCGAAGCCTTCATCAGGTGAAATTCATAAATACTTATGAATACTTAAATATGTACAAATTCTTTAATAGTTACGATTTTCACCTGATGAAGGCTTCGACCGAAAATTTGTGACTTCATTCGAGTAATACATTCGAGTTCTACGCATATGTTCTGATTTTCCTTTCCCCTTTTGACAAATACGAGTACTATTACTCGATAACTGGTATTTTGGTTGATTCGAATGAACATCTGATCCAATGCCATCGGTGGTCATAGCCCATGTCCATCATTCTTTGGTTTCATTATCGAGTCAATTTCGCAACTTTTTTTTAAACACGTTAAATTTGCTGTTTTTTTTAGATGAAAGCAAGTTTCTTGTATGGATTCATTCAGATCGATTTGAAATACTGCTATAATGCATTTACTTTGTGCTCAGTTCAATAACCCGAGTAAATTTGGCGTGTAAAGTTAAATTGCTCATACTATTCTTTCAAAAAAGCATCGATGTATTGGTTTATAATTTTTGAAATCCATGCACTATAATCGTTTGTGTTTATCTGATATATGTCTATTGATGTAGTGTCTGTAGAATTATGAAGCTAGAATTGTATAAAAACATCCTTTGAATAAAAGTGTAATTACATTTTCACGGTAATTGGATGGAGTAGTTGAAATTCCAAGCTGTTTGTGATTATGAAGGTGAAAACAAAGTCTGCTTCTTGTTGTCTATTACAGCCAATGTCTCGAAAGGCTAATAATTATTCGGTCTATTATTTCATACATTAATTAACTCTACTTGTAATCACAAGGTACATTCTTATCCCGCTGTGTGCTGCTCATGTTGAATGACGGCGGTTTCATTGAAGTGTAATTGAAACTGTTTTTGTAGAAAATGGTCGTCAGCAGTTTTAAATCGAATTCATTACACGGAATATTCATGAATTCGTGCATTCTGCAAATGTAATTAATATTCTCGTGCAATCGATTTATCTATGCTTGCTATTTTCTGATTTCATTATTTTATCTCATTGCAACCTTAAATTATGATTGTCGTTAATAATGCAAATATTTGATATATGCTATTTTTATTGCTATTCTATAAAAAATATGCCAAATTTGGTTTGATAGGCTTCATATTACTATCGTCATAGATCGAATTACAAAGGCTTTTATTAGAAATCGACTTCACAATAAAGGATGCAGAAAGCATGTAGATTGAATAACTAAGACTCTTCGGGCAAAGAGAAAGGTTTTGTGGGCGCGATTGAAAGCTTAGAATGTGGACAAGTCATAGACTTCGTCAGGCAGGTTGCTCCTAACATGGGACGCCCATACTTGGACGACCGTGTTACCGATTAAGGATAGGCAACTCTAAGGGACGACAAGGGCTGATGTGGAGATAAGAAACGTGGGAAGAATTTGAGGAATTCATAGGTGTGACGTGAGATTCGGGAGGAGATTGTCTACTTGGCAGGAGCACTGCCGTTGAGGCAGTAGTAGATCAGAACAGTAAAATTAATCAGTGTGGTGTCGATCAGCGCATGGATCCGCAGCAGTCAATGGAGATCTCGCAATAGGAAAGTGACTTGCCTTGTAGATCCCATACTTTTGACGAGATGAGCTGCATTCGGCTTAGGAGTTGGTTGAGAAGACTGGCTGGACCGATGCAGCCGGGAATACTCTAATGGACGTAGGGCAATTTTTTTATGACGTCATATTTTTGCATATTTTTGTCATATTTCCAAATTTTCCTATTTTCATACATGAATTACTAGTGTTACTACATTGATAATGACAGCTGATGAATGATTTAAGTGTACAAATAAATTGAGGCCCTGTCAAATCACTAATATTATAATACAAAGCTTGATTCTTTAACTTTGTCTCTACATTGCACCACGCAATGCCGTGAGCGATGCTGTGTCTCATAATGGCTTCAATACTCACTGTCGTACAATAAATACAATCCTACTACAGCAGCCACTTGTTAACATGAAGCGATCATACGTAAACTTTTCAGATTTGATAACCAAACTGGAAAGTGTAAAGTTAACTATGCTTGAAGCACACAATGAGTTGTTGAGGCTAAAAGGAGCTCTATCCAATCATGTCGTCGGTATTCGAGGTTACACATAGAAACGCCTACAAAAAAATAGGGATTTTGCATGCATCATTAACATGGAAAAGGAAGCCATCAGCCCATTTTTCTAAGCTATGTTACAGAACTGTCAACCAGCAACTTCATCGGTTGAGCGATCATTCTCTATGTTAGGAAAGCTATTGGCAAATGATCGACAGTTTCGAGCTGACAACATAGATACAAATACTTCATAATCTACAACAACAAAAATGAAATTATTCTCTAATGCACGATGTTTCGTACAGCATCATTTTGTTGATTCCTGGTTTTGTTGGCATTATACTTTAGGTCATATAAGAGCATATTTTCGTATGTTTGAAGTCATATTTCAAAATCTTTTAGTTCATCAAAAATTGCCCTAGGATTAATGAGGCAACTAACACTCGTTTCTAAACCCAATCAAAAACTCAAGCTAGCTCGTTGGACCAGCTCTAAAGACAGTCAACTCTGCTGCTTGCGAAATTGCTTAATTTGAAAATTGTTGCTCCTTAGTTCATTCGCCCCACTACCTTGAAGAGCATTTTCAATTTCGTAATGAATCTACTTGTAATTATGCTCCAATTATCTTTAATTGACAATGCTTCGAGGCTGTGGTAAAATTATACAAATTGCATTAACTTAATGATTATTTATTGATATCATTCATTGAAAAAGAAGGAAGGAAGGAACAACAAATAACATACTAAAAACCGAGTAAGTTGCTTTTTTACAGCTGAGATCGTTTCAACAATTAATATGACTAATTTTACTAATAAAAAATATCTCAGTGATAATGGAATATGAAATTGATGTATAGAAATAGAATCCTGTATGTAATATATCCTATTATAATATATTTTTAGATGGAGTCACTTAGCTGTTTGATAGATATAAACGCAACTCAAATCCAATTGACTTAAGTAATTGGAGTAAGTAGACTTTTAATAAGGGATTCCAACCGTGTCACAGGGTCTTTATAGAGTTCAATATACACGTACATGTGATTGTTCAGCAGTTTACATAGTACATAATTTCAAATTTTCTTATTTTTCCCACTGAATGTCCAGTACGTGTTTTTTAGAGTACTAAAGTGGCACCAATAATCGCTGGCTCAGCGCGAAATCATTATCCTGTTAGCCTAGATCTAAAGCTTTAACCCATTAAAAGCCAATGTTCCCATTTTGAACTTTTAAACTCGAAATATTTTAGAAGCAACGTTGATTGTTCCCTGAGCTGCCAAAAAAATGACCAAATGAATGATGAGATCAGGGCGATCATCGCGTTTGAATGTTTTGGAAAGAAAACTTTAGCTCCTTACATTGCTAGACCATTAATGAGTTAATAATTAACAATAAAAAGATGCACTGCGAAGTACCGGGGAATGGGGGAACTATTAACATTATTAATTTCGGGAATAATGGAATCAGTCGCGTTCGTAATGCTGAGTATTCATCAGCATCAGAAAAAGAAGTGAGATATCATCACATAATTTATCGAGCGTCATCTAGCATATAAAGATAGCATGCGTGTTTTCTCCTCCAAACCACTATAAATGTGGTTTATTTTCATTCTCTCAAAACTCACTGCTGGCGCGGAATTCTCGTTAATTGGTGCGCTGAAAGCCGCTCAAAGCGAACTAGAGCACCTGAGAACATTAAGTCTGGATTTTACCGGTGTATGTGCGATGAATGTTGAACAGTCACTTAAATATCTTAGAGGGACAAATTAAGCAGCACAAGTCAAAGACATGTTTTGTCGAAAAAATCGACAAGGGATGGTCCCGACTAACTGCAGTACATTTTCTGCAAGGAAGGAACAGTTCTGTGGTTTTTTGTATTCAAATTCATTTTTCACTTGTGATGAATGTAGCTTTTAACTTCAGAATTTGGAACACCTCTGTGGGCTTATAATATAAGTTGTTGTGTGTCTTACTGTTATGTGAAATTCCGAAAAATCAATAATTATCTCAAACGGTTGTTTTCTCATTCATTATTTAGCAGACCAGTCATCTAGTTTTACCAAAATTCAACTTATAAATTTAAGTGCATTTACCTAAAATGAAATGTGTTAAAAGTTACCGCATGTTAAATATGCAACCAACACATAGTTTAAATCATGCCTCAATATTTTTAATGAAGTAATAAAAGTAATTTCCGGACACACAGACAGCACCAAAAGTGCAGTTGACAAAGAATATTCAGATATCCTCGCCAATCATTTAAGCTTCAAAAAACTGCAGAAAAGTGTCACAAGTTTCCCCCATTCTACGGTATGCGTAGGCATGCATTTACCTACAATCTTCCGCGAAAATGTTGTTTCATATAAAGTTTGCCGCATGAAACTGCAACAATTTCCTTTTCGTTGATTCATGAAGAGCCTACTACAAATCGAAGGGCAATAATTTTTATTGATGATTTATCAAAAAACTTAAAAAGATTTTCGCTCCCAATTATTATTGAAATATAAAGTCGTAAATTGGGAGAGGATATCTTTTTTCATTATTTGATAAATGGCCAACCTCCTGTGTGAGACAATAAATTATTGATGATTTAGGGAACTAGGTGTAATTGTCGTGTACATTTGTACATAGCACAAAAACTTTTTATCAATATGTCTGCACATTCAGTTTTTATCAGTCCACTCCCAATAGCACAATATTTTGCACATCGTCCACACAAATATTTTTTGTCACCAATAACACATAAGTTCTATGAATTCTCGCTAATCTGACAGGAAGTCCATCCTCTCGAAGTCAATGATTATTTGCCTTCCATAACGCTCACCGTTTGTGTACTTTTCATATAAAATTCTTTCTGCCAACTACAAAATGTTTGTCTGGATATACGTATTTGGAGCCGCCATTTAACATAGTGCATCTTCAAGATCAGATCACCTTATAGCTCGTGCATGATATGTAGTTATTTTATTACATTTGACGACAACAGTTGCGTTAATTTCCAACAAACATTTCAATGTAACAGTTATTTGTAAGGACTGTGCATATAAGCATTTCTCAGTTTAATTCATTTTATGATATTTATGGACAACAAACGACTTGAGTTTCATTTGTCTCCAATTTAGGTCAATCTCAATTACGATGATTTTGATCTCAATCAGGGTTGTGATTGAGCAAATACATGTACATGAAGATGATGTAAAAACAATTGGAAATCGACTGAATGAAATCAGTGACATTAATCATAAAAACGTTGACAGCAGCGCTTTTTTTGAAAACGAAAGAAGTAATTTATTTCTGCTGGACACTTAACGCAATGAGTGGAGCCTTAGCTTTCATATTTTATTGAGATTTTCTCTCAGAGTTGCTATGTAATCTCGGATTAGTTTCAACTTCGAACTTTAATCTTTTCATAGATCAGCATTGTTTACTGTCAACTGGTACCGGGAGATCTCTGTAGGGAATCTGTAGATCAGTCAAAAATTATAGATTCTCGTTAAGTGACTTTGCTTATTTTGTTTTCAGATGCTTTGAATGATAGGGGTCTTGTTTCAGTTAAATCTCAATCTGTTTCCACTTGACACAGTGGGAATTAGGATTGTGGAAGTATATTTCAATTATGATATTACTTTTGTTTGTACGACAACCAGCCACCAATTACCTTCAATTGCAAGTGAAGAGGTGTTGATGGTTAATCCAACCTCGATAGTCAAATTGATTGATTTTAACTCTACAACTCTTCACCTTTTGAAAAACATATTAATGTTGCTAAATGGATTTCTCTGGTTGCAATTAAAAATGTCTCTTAAATATTGTAAAATACAAGTACTCTGCCTATAATTGAAGCATGCATGTCTACTTGAAGTTTCTGCTTGAATTAAGTGCAATCGATGCATGCGCAGACGTAGCTGATATTTTCAGCATAAATTTTAATTGCATTTTTATCCGAGGAAGAGTATCTATCTCTATAGTAAGTTAATGACTATGAACAGATTTCTAAGAAGTCAAACGAAATCTTTTTAAACTGGTTCAAGGTTAATGTAATAGTAGGTCTGCTACTCTCTACCATAATATATCAAAGATGGGTATGGGTGTAATTCTGCACGGTTAATGGATTGTTGGTTAAGTATGGAGTTAACCGGATCCTATTAAACCGTTTATATGCTAGGAAAGTAAGGGGAAAATATGATGTTCTATGTTTTTCATGTTTTTAGAATGACCTCATTCCGTAAGTACGTACTTAACATCTTCTACAATTGTGACTGTTTAAATATATTTAAATGTATCATAGAATACCAAGTTCCCTAATTATCACCAAACGAATGGTATCAAATTAATGAAGGATTTTAATCTCAAGCATCGTGACTTAAGTGAAACTGAGTATTCAAATATGGGCATTGTAAATTGCGTTTTGCTATGGCATCCGCTAGAGCAGCATATTGTATAAATGATATGATTGTGATGTCACAAGTCATCGACTAAATGGAGGTTCACTCATAATCTACTTCTCTGAGAGACACAACAATTGAATTGAAATAATTTTCTTCCAAAGACTTGTTTTCAGAGTCGAAATAATGCAATACGATAGAAAGAGAACACGTCTTATGAAGAAATCTATTTCATTTCAATTCAAACAGAACTGAGACAATTGAGGTCTTTGTGGCACAGTGGTTGAGTGCTTGGCCTAGTGATCTTCTGGTCCAGAGGTCGAGCCTCGAAAGTGTCATTGGAAGTTATCAGGAAAGGCATCCGGCCTAAAATATCTCAACGCTCCATATTAAAGTCTGACTATGTCATCACCGTCCGCGTCCAATCCCCCAGTATGGGGGAGTCGTGACGTTGAACCATTCATTCATCATCATCAGTCTTGTGTGAATCAATAAATGAACTTCTTATTCATGCCCAGTGCTTTCATGATTTTAGCCAGAGAATTGCAAAAGCAATTTTAATGACATCTCGACGGGACCTCTAAACATAAAGAAAGCTTGATGCCAATTATCGGAGATTTTTCGTAATTTTCAGAAAACGTCCTTGTGACTCTCATTTATGGAAAGGAAGATGCAATGAATAAAATAGTTCTGCTTTAATTTTTTTCAATCGACGATTTAAACAGTGAACTCATGCTTATGTAGCTAATCAGACTATGTATTGCAAATTTTGAATTTTATCAAATTTCATTTTTGCTCAAAAAAATTAAATGTTAGCGACTGTCTTTCGAAGATTTCATTGCTATTGCTTTTCTCTGTAGAGGGTGTTTTTGATTGTCATATGTTTCAGAATATAGCAAGTGCCAAGAATATCATATATATATATATATATATATATATATATATATATATATATATATATATATATATATATTTAATATACGTTTCTTACATTATTGAAAGTTACATTGGGAGGGGATGCCTTGAGATCAGTCCAGTAAATTCAACGCAATGCTTCAGCGGACCGTTAATGGGGAACTTCCTGTCATTGTTAATTTCAAAGACAAATACAGAAATTTGCTGTATAAATTCAATGCAATCAATCTTGAGAAATAAAATTGATTTTTGAAATCATTTAATGTTCTTATTAATCGAACGAATTTCCTGCATAGATGTCTTACACGGATATCATCTCAGGCTGCGTTTACACGTGCAACTTGATTGCTAATACTTATCGATCCATGATGAGTCAGAAAAGAATGGATTAACCACATAATCAGACAGGTCGTCTCTTCTGTTTGACTAGAAAGGAAAAATTGAACATGGGAGTTTGATGAAATGGCACAATCTGCTGACATAATACCATAACAATCGAACAACGAGCAGCCAGCTCAACATTAAACACGGCAAATTGTGCGACTTTCAGTGACTGTTATCAACCGGATCACAAAGCAAAGAGACACAGACGATGTCAAGTTCTACAGAGAAGTTTGTGAACGTTTTTTCGTGCGCCTGCTAACTTTTTCAATTATGATCTGAGGGCCCAACATTATCGAGAAAGCTTTTGCGCAATGATCTGAATTCTTCGAATCTGAATGAATCGTGGCATTCGGAGCATTTTGAAGGAATTCACAGCAATCCGTAAGAGGCGGACGACTATTTTTCCTATCTCTGTAAGGTATTAAAAATTTCCTCTTGCCCACTTAGTAAGTTCCTGCATGTGCCATCGTCTTGAATCAGTTTGCACTTCTAGCAAAGTGATGCGCTTAGACAGTCTAATTCTGTGGCACTAACAATTGAAGTAAAAGGATGACTTCGATAATCGTGCTTCGTGCGTCACCAGACTGTAGCAATTTCGTGAATGGTGACAAAGAGAAATGCATTGATTCATTAGCATATTATCCTGAGTGTGAGTAAAAAGTGGCAGTGTAAATTAATCAGGGCGCAACTTTTTTTCATTAGGTGACTGAACTGGAGGTTCTTTAACTTCACCATTGTTCGATCAAAATCAAAAATCAGTTATCTCCCTTTTTATGTCACGAGGGTTTATTGCGTTTTAGAAGTAAAATAATTGATTGAAATTTAAATTGAGATGAACAAATTTTCTTCAGAAGACTTGTTCTCTGAAAACATGAAAACAGCTAGAAACATGAAAGCACTGGGCATGAATAAGAAGTTCATTTATTGATTCACACAAGACTGATGATGATGAATGAATGGTTCAACGTCACGACTCCCCCATACTGGGGGATTGGACGCGGACGGTGATGACATAGTCAGACTTTAATATGGAGCGTTGAGATATTTTAGGCCGGATGCCTTTCCTGATAACTTCCAATGACACTTTCGAGGCTCGACCTCTGGACCAGAAGATCACTAGGCCAAGCACTCAACCACTGTGCCACAAAGACCTCAATTGTCTCAGTTCTGTTTGAATTGAAATGAAATAGATTTCTTCATAAGACGTGTTCTCTTTCTATCGTATTGCATTATTTCGACTCTGAAAACAAGTCTTTGGAAGAAAATTATTTCAATTCAATTGTTGTGTCTCTCAGAGAAGTAGATTATGAGTGAACCTCCATTTAGTCGATGACTTGTGACATCACAATCATATCATTTATACAATATGCTGCTCTAGCGGATGCCATAGCAAAACGCAATTTACAATGCCCATATTTGAATACTCAGTTTCACTTAAGTCACGATGCTTGAGATTAAAATCCTTCATTAATTTGATACCATTCGTTTGGTGATAATTAGGGAACTTGGTATTCTATGATACATTTAAATATATTTAAAATACATCAATATTGTGTAGTGTAGCTTAATAGTTATGAATTGAAACTTATGACAGTGTATTATATTTTTTCTTGATAATGATTAATATACTAAAAATCAGGAATGATGATGTTATATAATGTGTATTTTAAAATGCTAAGCACAAGCACTCAGATAGGCAACTAAAATAAAAATATAACAATCATCAGGATAAGCGCTACAGCGAAATTCTTCCATGAAACTGAAGAAATTTTGGAAAATTGTTTCATTTTCCATATGTAATGAAATGAATGTACATTTCTGCTTTACCAAAAATATCAACCACAAATGCACCATCATTTCAAGGATTTTGATCATTTTTTGATATGGTCTATGGTATTATAGACAATGCTGCTATGACTTTCAACACTTTGTTGAGAAATGTGTTTGTTAGCAAGCGAGGTTCATGTTTCTTCCTACATTGTATGAAATCTTAGATAAAAACAGCCACGTGTTTATAAGCAATCACTGAATAATTAATATTTGCACTATCGGCTATCACAACTTGAATTTCATCAAACAAGTCGATGTTATATGATAAATATGTGAACAATTATGCCTAGAATTTTTGAGTACATAAGCGAAGTGAGTGTGCCCGGATAATATTTCAATATTGCAGGTGTTGTAATTGGTTTTTGTTAATAATCATTTGACAAAACAAGAAAACAAGATGGCAGGTGTGTTGCTAGTCATGAGGTAAATATTGCCTCAGTCGGGAAGCATGGGGCGATGAAATAGGACACAATGCTAACTTTGAGAACTAGTTGCATATGGTATGACTCTGCATTTTTTACATTTTCATAAAAACAGTCTTCAACCCTTGATGGAATTGGTGATATCCTATCCTAGTGTTGTCAAAATAGCCATCATGAAGATTGCAGCCAACAAAGCACTTAAGTTGCATGCTTTGTTGTCGAGTTCAGAAATTAGTTAGCTAACATTGTCTTAAGTTGTATCCTTATTCAAACTTAATAAATCAAAATAATTAATGATAAAGTTAACAGAGACGAAATAAAAATAAACGATCCTTTTGGTGTCATTAAGCATATTTAATGAGCCTGACAATGGATTTCCGGCATTTCAGCTAGCAAGAAGCGCTTTGAGCGTTGCGATATGTGAAAGCTTGTCGATCTGACATCTGAAGCCAGCTATGTCTTCAACAGCATCGTTTAATTTTCCTTCGGCTTTTATCATTAGTTCTTTTAATTTATTCTCTTATTAACGAATCTTATTAACGTAAAACCTTGCTGTCACCTATTTTTTAGTAGTATTTAAGATCGTCCATTTCTATGTGTCATTCAAGTTAAAACTGAATCGGAGCACAAAGTTTTATTCATCTCTTTTAGTGTCTAGACATCATATTTCTAATCACTATGAAGCAATACTTTTCTTTTGACAATGGGTGTTACACGAAGTTTTAGCCCCAACAGCGAGCCATGAGAAAGTTCTATTCATTATCTGCGTATTAGCGGGACAGTGATTACGTAAATCGACGTATAGTAAGAAATTATGCTTTGCTTAGCTGCATCAGCAGTTGCATATTCCCATAACTGTGGCAACAGTCGAGTGTGTCGATTTTCATTTGATATTAGTAAGCTTGCACGAATGTTTAAAGGCTCTAAACAGCGCCGCATGTTCATCTGATGACGGATGGTCAAACGTAATAATGTCATGCGAGTAACATACGGCTGCATGTGGCTGACATCGCTTTCGATGGGATTTGGTCTTCCCTGAGGTATTAGTTCTATTTCTCTGCATAAAGGTCAGCTGAATTTTATCAGCATAGTCAGAATAGATAGCAATAAATTATCTGTCAATATACGTGATTCTGAATGGACAATGGTAAAATGATTCCTTGATTCTTATCAATCATCTTTGTATAGGAATTTGAAATATTCTCTGATTACCTTTCGCTATATTGTCACAATGCGGCTGATGATTTTACAAGACGTCACATGATTTATAAAATGCCAGTGAACGTGAGCATATATTTGTGTAAAGTCATTCCATTAGCCTAGTCTGCTTGCAACAATAGTGCATACCCACATAATTCAATAATTCATGATAGACCATTTATCAGCAGGGTTTTATGGGTTTTCGTCTTGATCGTCGAACTCGTCATTGGTATGCATCAGTGGTTCCCAACCTTTCCATGCTGCGTACCCCAAAATAGAGAATCATAGGATTTTTCATTATTCTACGTACCCTCCCCTATACATATAAAAAATATCAAGAATTCAATCATGCTAAAATTTAGTTACGTGCAGAAATATACGAAATTCGCAATTTAATAACACAAAAATTGAATTAGGCGTAGCTGATACGCGCTTGTGTAACAACGCAAGCGCAGCGAAAGTCATGCTCCAACATCAAACGATCTCTTTGTTTGCTTTTAATCATTACTATGGTAGACAATCCGGATTCGCATAAATATGCGGCTGAGGTCCAGTTGGTGGTCGCTAATTAGTAGCGGTTGTTTCAAGGCCAGATCCAATGCGGAATGCGCACAAAGTTAACAGTTCAATTGATCCATGAACAGGAAAGTTATCAAAGTAAAAATGAATTATAGTAAATCTCCCATATTATGCGTATCCCTGAAATTCCTTCGCGTACCCCGAAGGGGAACGCGTACCCCAGCTTGGTAACCCCTAGGATACACAAACTGCAGCATAATGTTTCTTGAGCGTGTGATAATTAAGGATAATCTTCAAGCTTCAATCATTGGTCAGATGGTAATGCTAAATATGTCAAGATGCATATTTGATACATCTTATCTTGATTTATTATATCTATGTAGTATGGCATCATTCATGTCCTCAAAGGTTGACAATGTTTATGCTGTCTGTGACATTTTTGCTTATCCCATTGCTCTTCCCATTTCGTGCTTATTTGATAATGCGTTAAGAATGGCTGGCATAAGGTCAAAGTGATGCTAGACACTTTTAACTATTTTATGAGGCAGTTTTATATTGTTTCTGGTCCTATCAGTTCATAAATAAACATGCAGGTTTTGCTATTTTTCATCAATGTTGATTTGACGATTGAGATGGATGATATGTCAGCCTACTTGCTGTGCTATTGAGCGAGTATTTCTTCCATTACTTCCGTTCTTCTAATGCATTCATAATAAAAAGGTCGCTATCTACAGTCGAAGCTCGTTAATTCGGACACGGATAATTAAGACTTCGGCTAATTAGGATCACACGGCCGTGGCATTTTTTGCATATTTGTCATATATGAGTTCCTGCTTAATTAAGACTTTCGATAATTAAGACATTGAAAGCTTGGCATTTATGGTCTTAATTACCGAGCTTTGACTGTAATTAGAAACTAAATTTCATATTGGACCACGAAACGAAATGTTTGGATAAACAATTAATTTCACTTCGAGCTTCAAGTTTTTTGTGAAGCAGGGTTTGTGATTATCGTTAAACAATGCATAAATGCCTCGGTCATGACGGCAATTCGTTAATTTTGCCAGAAAGCTTTGATGAATTTCCCTTCTTGTAAACATTCAATGCAGTCGGTCTACTTGAAAAGGTTCAAAATTATTGTAAATACGTGCCAACTTCATATCATTGGTAATACATTGGCAATAAAATGAAATATTTTCAAAAGCTCAATATTGATACCGTTTTGTGAGTCTAATTTGCAAATATAATTAACGCTAGATTGCACACCTTAGGGTCCAGGCGATTTTCATTGTCTCATTTGGAGAAGTATTTATTGATGTCAAACCGCTAGCTCACAAGACTCTGTGTTCTAACTTGTATTCCAGCTAACAACAAAATAAATCATTTTGTCAGAAGATTTTGCAGTCATCAAATTTCAACATGAATTGTGGTCATTGTTTTGCATCATGATTGGGATTCGGTCGTGTAATTCTCAAGAAAGCAAGTTCTTCGAATCCAATGGTATTATTAACATTGGACTCAAGCAACTTGTTTTCCTGTAGTTATTGTTGTCAGAAGTACGTTTCTGGGATTTATGTTGTTAACTACTTTAGACATTGCAGTTTTGTTTAATTGGCAGTGGAATACTTAGACTTTTTGATGACTGAAAATTATTGTGTATATGTTGCTTATGTTTGGCTTTGCTACATTTATATGTTTTCTGCAGAAAATGGCGTGCATAACTGAAAATTGGCAGTCTAAATCGAAAATCAGATGTTTTTGAATAAAAGCGTTCATTTTGTGGAACAAAATTCATTTGGTTTGTATTTGGTTTTACTTTTTTGCATATTGTCTATTTATTTCTTATTTCATAAATTGAGAACTGGAACAATTTGAGATTTCATCTCCGGTTCCACCCCTGGTATGCATGCATCGTTATTAGATTATTGAACGTGATGGCTTGATTGATAGATATTCGGTAGTAGAAACCCGACCCGACCATCTTCCACCCAAACCCGAGTCATGGTTTTAAACTCGGCCCGATAATAAAAATGCCCAGTCAGAAAAAAAGTTTCACTGAAAAATCAAATTGCTGCCACCGTGAAGAATGTATTTCCCAATATTTGGGCTTGAGCCTTTGTGAAATGCACAAATAGACTGGCAACATTAACTCGATTAATGAGAGTCGATTACAATCCAGTCGACATGAGTTAGAGATCAATCACGAATTTGGATGTAGTCAGAAATAACAATTAAGATAAAAAACATATTTTTAGTTACATTGGTTCGCTACTAATTGCTATGCCAATGTCACGTCGGAATATAACACATTAATATTTTTATTATTGTCGTTTCTTGGTTTTGAAATTCAGGATCATGTTTCATCAAACTACAATTTTTTCAAATACATGTATTATTCAATATGCACTTAATGCACTGAAAAAATTTATTGAATCTATTGACTTGAACTTTCTCATCCTGTAAAGCCTGATATCAGTGATATACCATATACGAATTATGACAGAAAGTTGATGAAACTCAGTTGATGATATTAAAATGATTTTCATAAAACGTCTCTCATTGACAAATTCCTCTACGCGAACAATTAAAACATCACGTTTGAAAATACTTATTCACATTGGTTTGTATTATTACGTCAAGATGGCAGCTTCATCTCTAATATATTTGAGCACCTGTTTCAGAGACCAAAAACACCTGTCTATCTTATTCTTGCTGATATCATGTTACTAGGAATGGACATCATCTAGATTATCAGTTTCCAGGTATCTTTGCATAAATTATCTACAGGCAAGAATAAGTAGCACTGACACATTCATGGTTGATGTCTCGCACTGTTTTCGATAGTGTAGAGTTATGTAACAGCAAAGTCATTTTGAAATATAATTTTCAACAAGTACAAGTAGGTATCCATTTGAAATTTGACGTTCTGGAACTATTAACTCATAGACAAGGCGACCCCGAAGCTAACAAAGGTATTGGTTAATCACCATTTTCGTGTATAACCTCGTACGGTAGTCACATTGTTAAGTATTATTGTGCGTAATTTAGCTATGGCACAATGTGGAAAAATGAAGGCAACAATGTATCGCCTTATGATGATATCTGTATCAGTGCATGTGAAAAATGTTTTAGAAATGTCAGTCAGCGTATATCTACATGCGTATTCATAGCATTGCTGCCCGCTTTTTCCCTACAATGATGCCCAGTCAATTTCAATTACGAACAATAGTATTAGCATAGATAGGCTGTCATTTGTTATGCATTGTTACCGAACATGAAATCTATGACATCAAAAATCCAAGATTTTTATATGAAATTCTAAGGACATGCGTCATTTCTATCCGAGGGTTCAAGGGTGGTAGTGAGAAATGCAAAACAACTAAGTTGACTGAACCCGATTACAACCTTTTTTCACTTACCTTTTCCAAACATTTTATATGTTTCATGTTCCCGACGATGACTGATTTGCAGTGACTTCATTTCTTTATTATTTCAGCCTATAGCTTACCTGTTTGTTACATTGTTATTCAATGCGTAGTTTTTGCCCTAATAAATTGCTTAGTTTCTTTAGATATGTAAAAAACTCGAATCTATGACAATTTTCTACATAGCCCATGGATTTCCATGCATAGCCCATGCACCTCAGAGCATTTAAGTATGTCAAGCTTGAGATATCTACGAGTCTAAATTGTGAAGGAATCACCTCAATGCCATTTTCACTGGGAATGCGGAGATGGACGGTGAAATACTCCTACCTCAATGGTATTACACAGGAAATTAGACGGCCGGCCTTAATTATGCAATTGAGGCCGTCTAACATGGAATTGAAGATACATGAACGACTTTCATAGAAAAAAGACAGGTGAAATGTCGGCTGACAAACCTACTTGCTCAGTAACAATGGATTACATCGCTGCCTGATAAATTGACAGGACATATCTTGTTAACTGTGGAAAAGTAACAATTCATAAAACAATTATGAAATTCACAGTAATTGGATGTGATGCGAATCAATTTCCTTCTTTTTCTTTTCTGCACACATCTTTGTGTTAGCTAATGACTTATTATTAGTTATTTCGCCAACTTCTTCGTTACAGTAGCTCGCCTTTGAGCTGCAGATATTGTTTTTCATTATTCGGGATCAATATGTTTCAGGAGTTCATCTTAATTGTGCTCACTCCAAAGATTGTGGTGACACCATTTCTCCAAGACCACAGAAGAGATAGGCCTAGTTAACGAGTGTTATGTTAGGGTTCTTGACTTTAGTTCTGGACTTCCTGTCAACGGGTATATAAAAGTTCCAACTGATACCATCTTGAATCTCGACACAGGGATAATGTTTAATTCTAATGCCGATTAACAAATAATTGCATCGAGTATGTTCTGTATTATATAGCAATGGATGCTGGCACTAACTGTGCATATTGAGTCAGCAATGAATGTGGTCCAAAATGTGGAATACAATTAACAGAAAATGCAATGCAGCTTTATTTTTATAATATACTCAGTGACAAAAAGAATGAAACAAGTCCTGATATGAATACTTATGACTTAAACTTGGTTGTACTGCACGTTTGTTTGTTGTCTGTAAAAGGAGAACTCGAATGCTTTACTCAAAAACATTTAATTTGATGCTCATGATTTTATCAACTTAAGTTAGAAACGGGTGTGACCACCGCGAGCATCCAAACAGGCATCGATGCGTGAGGGCATGGATGAGCACAGTCGCTGGATGAATGCCAGGTCTATGAGGTTCCACTGCTCGATCAGTCTGTCGGCCAACATCTTCAAAGACACTGGTGGGTGGTTGTACCTCTCCCTCACTCTGCGACCAAGTTCATCCCAGCAGTGCTCGATGGGGGAGAGGTCCGGAGAACGTGAGGGCCATTCCAAGGTTGGGATTCCACTGCTTGCTATCCTGTTAGAGACCACTGAAGCGCGATGGGGCCTTGCGTTGTCATCCTGAAAAATCAATTGATTCGATGTCACTGCTGGAACCACGGCCGGTGTCACGATCTCGTCTGCATATCGCTGTCCTGTCAATGTTCCTTTCACTACGATTGCTGGTGTTTTTCCATTGTGCCAGATACCGGCCCAAACCATGACACTACCGCCGCCGTACCGGTCGTGTTCTTTGACGCAACATGGAGCAAATCGTTCACTTGGCAAGCGATGAACACGGATCCGACCATCGTTGAAATCGAGAGTAAACCTCGATTCATCAGTCCAGAGCACACGTTCCCACTGACTGTCACTCCACGACTGATGACCTTGACACCACGTCACTCGTCTCCTTCGATGTTCCTGGCTCAGCGGAATTCTCACAGCGGGTCGTCGAGACTGTATACCAGCTTCTCGCAATCTTCGATATGCAGTTCGAACGCTACAGGCAACGTTCCCAGCAACCTTCCAGTACACAATGAGCTTCGGGACGGACACAAATCTGTTTCTTTTAGCAGCTAAAACTAAGCGTGCATCTGTCCGCTTGGATGATACCCTTGGTCTTCCTGATCCGTTCTTCTTTTCCACATTTCCTTCTGCTTTCCAACGACACCACCACCTCCATACAACGACCTTTGAAATTTTCAATTCTTTCGCAACAGTTGTAGAACTTTGCCCACAACGCATCATCCCAATTGCCATTCCTCTGGTAAGGTTATCGTGCGCCATTTCATAAGTCAAATCTGGTCAGCAGTAGGTGGTGATTCTGTTCAACTTCTAGCTGTTACTGTGATCAATATCAAATTTTGAAATTTGATGGTCCTATATCATTTCCCTTATCATATGGAGTTCAATGGTGATACATAGAAAGCGAGATATCATCTCAAACCATAGAAAAAAAATGAAACAAACTTCCATTCAAGTCAATGATAGTTGGTTTCATTATTTATGTCAGTGAGTATAATTCCATATTTTCAGACTCAATCCATCTTTTGAGATCATATCTCATAATCCGTTGAAAGAGGTCTTGGGGAATAAAACATTTTATCTCATATTTCAAGAGTTTCAATAGACCATTTTATTCATCTTTATTCCAAATCATTTTTGAAATTACCATATTACCATGCTGTACCATTATAATCATTGTCTGCAATGACCATTCCAGGCATTTATTTGAAACATTTTATCGGCATTTATGAACGCATGCATGGATAAATAGCATTGATAACATCTAGCTGTGATAGCCAGTAGTAAGATCGGAAGGAGGAATGAAGAAGAAAAAACTTGAAGATTGTGTAATTTCGGCAAATGTGGACTTTACACACAACAAGGAAAATTCGACACCATCACACCTAAAAGAAGCAATTGTTGTAGTCATTTCAGATGCCAGACGATTTTGGGAAGACAATTACAATGCCCCAAGAGTAGATGGAACTCACTATCAGCTTCAAGAGCTACAGAGGGAAGTTAGCTCAAGCTCGTTTACATGAAGTTCTCGACATTCTTCAATCGGATACGACGGTTACTGGCCTTCGGATGAACTTAAACAAGTGCGAAATATTCAGCAAGAGTGATTTGTCCGGGTTTGAAGATACCACTGCTAAATCATCGGAGCCTAATCTCGAAGCTCTAGGCTCGCCTATTGGCAGCACTTCATTCTGCCATGACTTCATCGAGAAAAGGCGAAGAAAAGCCGTTGAACTCCTACAAATGTTGCACTTTCAATCCTCCACCGATGGTTTCTGCAAAATGGTTCACATTGTGCGAACTACGCCCATCAAGAAATAAAATTCAGCGTTGATGAATTTCGACAACGATGTGCGGCACGCTCTAGCAATTGTACAGAAAATTCATGGAAACAAGCCCAATTGCCAGTGAGGATGGGAGACCTAGGACTGAGATCCACATTTGATCAAGAGCTACGTTTATCGCTTCTCACTCATCTTCGCTGTCATCATGTTCGTCCTATTTACTCGATGCCATCGACCATTACAATCAAAGAGTGTCTGACGTCAATCGCATGGCATCAGATAGTGATCTTGAGTGATCCATTCCAACAACAACAGCTTTCATCCAACATTGACCAGTGTTACTTCGATGTATTGCGATCGGATTCAAGCCTTGCTGACCGCATACGACTGGACCACATATCTGTCCTCCATGCAACCACCTGGCGGGAAATGGTGTCATCTCCAGCGCTGAAATGGTGGTTGGGTTTGCCTCTGCACGATCTTGGTTCAACGTGTCCCTTCCATCTATTCAATTCACTGGATGCTTTCGTGTGGTGCTTGAAAAAGCTAGGCATGATTACTATTGTAGTGAATGCGTGCATGTAATGATTCATGTACGTGTTGAAGTCTGTGGACGTTTCTGTCTACATGCACAGATATTAGGGTGAAGATGACTTGGTTTGACATTGAAGAGTATGTTACAAGAAGAACCAAGTAAGCTGATGTTCAGCTCAAAATTCTTATTTTTCTTTAGGTAATCTATTTCGATCTATACTCATAGATCATCGTCAGACAAGTGAATCTTATCTTAGGTAATCAAGAAATTCAAACATGTAAACGAAGTAACATAGCATTGATACCAGTGGCAAGCAAAAGCAAAGTCTATAGCTAGGAAAGATAACATAGAGCAATTGAAACAGATTGTACTGGATTACAATTTACCAGTAGTAGAGCATAAACTCTAATCTGACTAGAAAGTAAACAAATTTAAATGAAAAGGAAATCACTGAATTGTTCAAGCTCTCCTCTGTTGTTTATTTCTGGTTTGAATTTTTTTATATACTAGGGTTCTCTCAGGCGTAAGTTGGTGCTGTCATAGTCACTTGATATAATGCTAGTTTCAAAAGTGTTGTTGTTACATGTTTTAAAATGCTCATTCATTGCAGAATTTTTTTATTAGTGTTGTATTTTTAAAAAGTCAAGCCAAAAATAAGCAACAGAATAGAGCTTGAACAATTCAGTGATTTCCTTTTCATCTAAATTTGTTTGAAAAAGAAAAAAAGGAGGACAGTCCTCTATCTGGCTGATTCGCGGATATCGTTGTGGGTTTTCATGAACAGCACATGCTTTATTCGACCAAACCCAAGGTGTGTGAGAGATATGTTGATGACGTTTATGTCATATCTAACAGCAGCGAAGAATCGGCGACAATTTTTAGTCATGCATACTAGTTTGGTCTACACTCTGGATGATGGAAACTCTTTCCTCTACGTTCGTGTAGTGCAGTCGGGCAATTGGTTACTGACTAGAATTCATCGCAAGGTCAGCTTCACAGGGTTGTACATGCATTTCTCGTCATTTTGCCCAAAGATGTATAAGATCAATCTAATTCGGACCTTATTTCTGTTCATAATATAATCTGTTCACCAAAGTTCCTATCAGAAGAAAGAGCAGTTTTGGAGAATATCCTGATCAGGAACAGCTACCCAGTTTGATTTATCCTGAAGCACTCAACTGCAACCGACAAGGTCCCTACAGTGGAGAAGAAGCGGCTATTCCTTCGTCTTCCCTACTATGGGCAACAGTCAACGCAGATTTCCCGGTCTGTCGTCAAAGCGGTAGGAAGCTGTTATTACCAATTCCAACTGTGCCAACTGTGCGTCATTTACAAGACTACTCATTTGTATTAGATTGCTCCAAAGTAACCCATCCTACTTCTCTACCAAAACAATGTGGTATATTCTTATCTTTGCGGCGCGACCTACATAGGGAGGTGTGTGCGATTGTCCTACAACCTCGTGTCAAGGAACATTTGCTGAAATGGTTCGCCAACGGTTCGACGAGACCTCGATCGGCAAACGACCCGTCTTCAAGTGTCACCAAGCACCTCCAGCAGTGTTCTCATAAAGTGTTTGAAGCCGAGTTTTCGTGTCCAGAAAGATCGTATTTTCGTATCTACTATTCTGTGACATTTCTTTTGTTTATCCTTCTGTTTTTTCCTTCTCCTTTTTTTTCTTTTTCCGTTTTCATCATATCATATTTTTAATCATTTACTAATTTCTTTTTACTATTTAATTTCATTTTTTCCTTGCATATTTCAGTATTGTAATCTTATTCAGTTTTTGCATTTTATTCAATTTTTGTTCGTAAAATATTCATAAATATCAACATTCCCAATCTCTCCGCTAGAAAACCTGCCCAGTGAGTTGCAAGTATGTCCTTTCATTATAGACTGGTTATCATTTGTTTAATCATTTGAATTAACCACTTCTTTGTTCCTGACGTCGTTCAACTGCATCTAAAAGCATACAATCAGAAAAAGGGATTTTCCGCATTCACCGCTGAATAAACAAGATTACTCAAGATGCCGCTAGTAGTGGAATCTGCGTGCTATCAACGTGTTCTGCTGTTGTCGTTAACTTCATTGATCTCCGAACTCATCCGATATATCTATTACTTGATCGAATCCCTGATGAAATGGCAGCACAATAAGTTTAACGGAAGCATGTTATCCGGCTGACGATATTTTCCTTATTTAAATTAGATATTTTGGATATGAACATTTCATGAATTTCATTTTGTTCAAGTATCCCACTTTCGGTGAAAAACATTTTGAATAATCTGAAAGGTCTGTTCAAATGCAGAGTTTTGATAGAATGATCAACCTCGATTACCACGCTTCAGAGAAGGATTAATGCATTTGGTATTCACGGGCAAAAGTGAACTTTAACTCTTTCGGCAACCTTGGTTCATGATAGGTTGGGTGTGCTCGTAGCTCGGACGCACATGTCTCGGAAATTAGAACCGTTGTACTAAGGAAGAAGGGTAGCATCTACATGTATAACTATATCAAATTCAAACTGATATCCGGGATAAAAATAAGCTAACAAATTTGGCCGGATATATAATTTCGGCCGGTCGAATGGATAAATTAAATAATATCTACAAATGATAATTTGTGGTATTTATCCTAAAGAGCAGAACGGTAATTTATTCAGAACTGTTGAAGCAATTGTTTTTAGTATGTATTTTGCATAGATGTATGATTTCGCCAATTTTCGCTATTGGATGTAGAAATAAGTACAATAGCACACACACAGTCTGAGTTATTATCTTTGCTTTAAGACAGTACACAAAGTTTTGAAAAAATTATTCTGCATGAGTATTCCTGCTCTACTACCGTGCTCTAAATGCATATTATTTCTCTAAATGCTTGCATATGCAGTATTATACGAATTGTTTCGGCATGCTGGCAGATATCTTCTGATTAATTTCCTAACAATTCACATTTTTCTAATTTTTCTGCAGAATATCTTAAACACCTGGCGGAATGGAGAACGTCGCACCTCTGCCGTCACTAGATTCATCTAATGAGTCAGTTCTGCCTCGAGGTATGCGGAATCGGCTCTACAAGCTCTTCAGTCAGATTGAAAATGAATTTGAGAGGGAGTACAGAAAGCTCTATCTTGAAAACCTTGCATGTAAGTTAAATACAAGAAATATATACTTTCGTGACTCGACCTCTGGACCAGAAGATCACTAGGTTCAGCATTATGTATTATTTGCTGTAATCATTATGTATTATATTTCAGTTATTATATTTATATTTCAATAGATTATTACAAAATAAAAAATTATCTAGTTAAAATTTTTTTCACAAAACCAGTATCACTTGATCAAACGAAATTAATATAATATGAATTGAAGTATCATCGTAGCCAAATTTATTGAAACCGTTAAAGCCTATTGCCAAGAAGTGACTGTAGTAACTGTCACAACAGGATTTTGTTGCATCGAAATAGAGTTTCCTTTTACTTCTACTAATGCCAGGATATCCTAGTACAATCCAAGATTCTGCGGATGTTACTAAGTGATGCGGAAGGTTCACAGAATGAAATGCTGCCTTTCAAGCATGAAGACCGACTGCAGTAACAAACTTGTAGTTTGTAGCATTCTGAGATGCTGTCTATTCATTTTGCTTCATAGGTGCTGTCTCATTTACCGACATTTAAAATGGAAACGAAAGTGCTAAAATGTTTTTGTTGTCGCTATCGTTTTCGTCAACGAAGTCAACAGTAGTTCACCTTATCAAACGCTCTATGAATATAGTGAAAGCTTTGTGCATATACGAGTAACAGCCCAACCCAAACTTGGCAATGTTAGCTGATTTAGCTTTTGAACAATGAAATTAAATAAACGATAAATTAAATTAAGCTAAAAGAGGTGAAAACAATGATAGGAAAGATCTAAATCATGTTGTAAGCAACAATTCGTTTCAAAAGCTGAAGTACATGATAACAATTAAATAAGGTACACATAGTAACTAGACTCAAATTAATTTACATTTGAAAAAATCACCATCATGATTAACTTGCTTATTCAAAGTGGGGTTGAGTTTTTTTATGTACATGGCTTCCAAAATATTTAGGTCATAAGTGTTGGGAGCTTGAGATAGAATTTTGAAATTGTCAACTTTACAGCTGCAACTGCAATTTAACCTATGGTCAGAAATGGCTGACTTTTTTTCCCGATGTTCTTTTATTCTTAAGTTTAAGTGTCTTGTAGTTCTACCTATGTAGGTAGTGCGAGGGTCCACCTCACAAGCGAATTGGTAAATGACATTAGACCTAAGAACTTTGGGAGTATGATCTTTGTTGGAGAAACCACTTTTTAGTTTATTGCATGTGAAAACCCAACGGATAGGAAATTCTTTATCTATTCTACGGAATAGTGATTGTAGTTTCTTTTTAAAATAAACCGATTGAATGCCAAAAAATGGAATTTTGACAGTATGGAGGTATTGGGATTCATCTTTTTCTTTTGGAGCACCGAATCTTTTGTCCAGATACTGTTTGACCACTTTTTGTATAAAGTACAACGGATATCCATTGTTTTGAAAAATTTTTGTCAATTTCCCTATTTCATCATGGAAAGTTTGCCATGATGAGCAGACGATGTATGCTCTGTTGATCAGAGTGCTTAAAACAGAAATTTTCCATTGCATGGGGCATATGGCTCTGAAATTCAAGGTTAGACCGGTGTACGTGGGTTTTCTGTACACCTTAGTAGTTAGCGTGTTGGATGAAACGTCCAGGTCAATATCTAGAAAAGGTAGCACTTTACCTCCTACCTCTGTGGTGAATTTCATATTACTATGCCACTTGTTGATATAGTTGAAGAAGGATAAGTGGTCATCATCTTCAAAGATAGCCAAGATGTCATCTACATATCTGACATAGAATTTTAGGTTTAGTTTATCATTTTTTAGGAAAGTCTGTTGTAAGTGCCCTATAAATAAGTTACTGAGGGTTGGGGCTAGGGGGCTACCCATGCTCAAACCATCACTTTGACGGTAGAGAACGTTGTTGAACGAGAAAATGCCACCAGTGGCGAATTGAAGTAATTTTTTGAAGGTGTCCTTACTATACGGTGGTTTTGTGTTATTGGAGCTATACACTTTATCACACGCTAGATCAATGACTTCTTTGAGAGGGACGTTAGTGAAAAGACTAACAACATCAAAGCTGATGAGTTTCGAATCCGATGAGAATCTGTAGCTAGCGAGTTTGTCTAGCAGATCAGCGTTATTTTGTACTGAGTACTCCGTAGGAATTATAGGGGTAATGTACTGGTTTAGGTACTTGGCAAGGTTATATTCGGCCGTGCCATAACTGGCAACAATAGGTCTAAGAGGTACATTATTTTTATGTACCTTGGCAGAGCCGTAAAGTTTGCCACTACAAGACCCACTAGGAGTAATTTTAGTGAACACTTGGGCGTCCACGTAAGGTTTCACATATTTGTTCAAAAAGTATTTTAGTTTATTCTGTTGTTTTATAACAGGGTGATCGAGCATCAATTCATTTTGGTTGTGTGGGATAGCAGTAAATTTGGTAGTATCTTCATTGATAGCATTGAGCTTGTTTACATATTCATCAGCATCTAGAATAGCTGTACCATTAACCTTGTCCAATGGGACAACTTTGATGTCTTTATTCAGTTTAAGGGACTTCACTACATTTTGGTTATGTTTGGCTTGTGGCGTCTTGGTAACGTTAAACATACGCTTATTGTAATTTTGTAACGCAAGTTTCACCTCATTGCAATCTCTCTTAGAGATTTTATTTTTCAGGCGCTCCACCACTTTTTCCAACGCGCAAGTCAGATGTTTGCTTCCATTGCCGTTAGGACTGCTAGGGTGCTTGAGTCCTGTCTTAAAAATCTCATTTTGGTCATGCGTGAGGGTCACCTTGCTCAAGTTGTGTACCGTACCGTTGGGGGTACTTAACTTGTTTTCTACATATAATTTGAGAAACTTTTTTTGATGGGTTTCTGAAATGGATTTTAAAAGATTTTGATTTTCTCTGGTAAACAACTTTATGAAAATCATTTGGTCCAAGTAATTCAACTTAGAGAAAATAGTTTCTCTAATCTTAGCCAACTTACTACGGAGGTGCTTGACCTTAGATTTGTGTTGTGAAATTAGCATCGAAATCTTACGTAATTGGCGATCATGAATAATGTCACGGTTCAATAGGTTATTCTTGTCTTTGAGGCTTAAAAATTTGGGAATCAAGCCATATTTTGAGCATTTGGACAGGAATGTGATATCACATTGTAGTTTTATGATTTTGTGGTTGAACTTTTCGAATTTACGACTAGTATTGAGTTCGATGTTGTATTTGGTCTTTATCTTATGAAAGAAGGTTACAATATTTGTAATCCTGAGTAACCAAATAACAGCTGCTAACATATTGATAGAGGTAAAACAGATCTTGTGAGTTCAACTCGTGCACTTGTACGTTACCAGCTGACGAAGATACTGGTTTGGGATTAAAACAAAAGTACATGTATTACAGCAAAACTTCTTGTTGCAATCTCAGCAGTGGAAAATTTCTGTTTTAAGCACTCTGATCAACAGAGCATACATCGTCTGCTCATCATGGCAAACTTTCCATGATGAAATAGGGAAATTGACAAAAATTTTTCAAAACAATGGATATCCGTTGTACTTTATACAAAAAGTGGTCAAACAGTATCTGGACAAAAGATTCGGTGCTCCAAAAGAAAAAGATGAATCCCAATACCTCCATACTGTCAAAATTCCATTTTTTGGCATTCAATCGGTTTATTTTAAAAAGAAACTACAATCACTATTCCGTAGAATAGATAAAGAATTTCCTATCCGTTGGGTTTTCACATGCAATAAACTAAAAAGTGGTTTCTCCAACAAAGATCATACTCCCAAAGTTCTTAGGTCTAATGTCATTTACCAATTCGCTTGTGAGGTGGACCCTCGCACTACCTACATAGGTAGAACTACAAGACACTTAAACTTAAGAATAAAAGAACATCGGGAAAAAAAGTCAGCCATTTCTGACCATAGGTTAAATTGCAGTTGCAGCTGTAAAGTTGACAATTTCAAAATTCTATCTCAAGCTCCCAACACTTATGACCTAAATATTTTGGAAGACACTTAAACTTAAGAATAAAAGAACATCGGGAAAAAATGTCAGCCATTTCTGACCATAGGTTAAATTGCAGTTGCAGCTGTAAAGTTGACAATTTCAAAATTCTATCTCAAGCTCCCAACACTTATGACCTAAATATTTTGGAATACATAAAAAACTCAACCCCACTTTGAATAAGCAAGTTAATCATGATGGTGATTTTTTCAAATGTAAATTAATTTGAGTCTAGTTACTATGTGTACCTTATTTAATTGTTATCATGTACTTCAGCTTTTGAAACGAATTGTTGCTTACAACATGATTTAGATCTTTCCTATAAATTAAATTGCCATGCAAAAGATGTGCGGTTGGTAGGATTCGAACCTACGACCAAGGTTAACTGGACCTGTTTTCTAACCAGCTGAGCTACGAGCCACTTACGCTAATCTGTCAATTGGCAGGATTAAACCTTCACCACCACACATCAGGTTGTCATAGCAATTACAATCAATCAATAAATAACTTGTCAAAATTGTGACTGCCGACATTAAGGCAAGTAGCGGGGATCGATTGTCCACCAAAGCATCTTAGACTATGTCGTAAATGCAATTAACAACAATGAAATTAAATAAACTGCTGATAGAGTACAAGCTTTCTTCCATAATTTTGATCTAAGTTTTGAAAATTTTGAAGTCGTGTACTACTGACAAATTCATTATCAGCACAGGTTTTCCACTATTTTGCTTGCACTTTTGAGATTTTCTTGGACAAAGTAAATCATCTGAATTTCTATTGAACCACGCGAACTTTATCGCTACAATGATTGAAAACATCTAACTGATGTAACCACATTCGAAAAGATGCCAACGCATAATTTTTCAGTCATAGAAATACAGTTTTAAACATTAAAAGCATGTTACAATGGAGCAAAACAAACTTGGAGATGGGGTGAGGAAAAAATCATCTTGAATTTCATTGATCCTCATGAATGAATCATGAATGAATCATGAATGGACTTTCTTAGTATTCAGTAAAAGCAAATTTTCTCAGCAAAATTATTTAAAGCCAAATTAAGATGTGCTATTTTATCTTTATTCGTCTATATGTAATCACGGTCGGAAAATTTGCTCTTGCTAAATAGTAGATCTTTTTGCGGACATAAAGTCAGAACTCAATTTAAAAATGATTTAATCTGATGGAAATGTTTCATAAAATGACTGTTGAGGTTATATCTAATTATGATGGTGATAGTTATTATGAATAATATTTCAAATTTATCAATTTTTCAACGAGCTGTTGTGCCGAGGTGATGCTAAATGATAAATTATATTCAGAGATCCCGTTCTTCATTCGTTTTTACGTGTCGTTGCCTAATTTTTTCTGTATGTGAAATGGAAGACTTGCATTAGGTTGGCTGAACCAGCATGCGTGCAGAGAGGCAGTGTGATGCAAAATGATAGAAAATCTCCGAGAGCTAGAACTAGTTAAATGTTGGACGAACTTTGGGAATCTCCTCTCAAGTGTCATATACTCTGAGAGCACTAGCTGAGAGATAAGGCAGCGCTCCACTCAAGTAGAATGCATTCCTACTTTTCTGCGAGTCGAAGTCGGAGGTTTTAATGATTTGCACAATTCTGAATGTCTGTTGACTCTTTTTCTTTTGCTTCAAGTTATTTTGATGAGGATCTTATCCATGCGAGTATAATGACATCTTCTCCGTTAACATTTCGAAATTCAGAATAAATATGTAAATGCAGTTTTGTCATACGTTTATCGGTTTATATTTCAAAAGATCGCCATTGAATATCGGAAGAGAGTCACAAGTATGACAATCATTTAGTCAATAAAAGACACGAACACCCTTGATTCCCCCACAGCACTCGCTTGACCCATGAATCGAAGAGAAGTCTGTGGTGGATACGAGCTCGCATCTTCGTCACTAGACCACGCCGAAAGAGAAAAGGAATCCGAGTGAAGGCAGAAGTCATCTCCAAGTGGTATCGATAGCCTAGTCACATTATTATTGAATGAATGCTACCAGTATTCATATTGCGGTTCGATTTCTGGGTCAGGCGAGTGCTGTCGGGGAGTCGACGATGCTGGTGTATTTTATTAAGACTTTCTGGCTGTCATTCTACTTAGATATTTAATAAACTACTACAGGCCTTTGTTATTATAATTCATGCCAGTCTATCAGGTTTCCTAGGTACTTTAACTTACTAGTCCTAATCAACTAGTATAAAAAGTGGTGAACAAGTGGAGGTAAAAGTTTCTTTGTGGTGATTCGATTCGCATGTACTAGGCCGTCGAGACAGTCATTTAAGTCACAGGAGGTGAACAAGTGCAGGTAAACCTCCAATATGGATAGAATCAAGTGAAGAGATAGTATTTTCCATGTGTAGTCAGTTATGGTGTGTAGCATTATCTCAATTATATTCGATGTAGTTGAGTGTCATCTTAGTTCTATTGTCCACTTTTTATTATTCGTCATTGTCCACTTTTACATTTTCCCATTAGTTTCATATTGCTTTACAATATCCGTTTTTATTTCCTTGACTATTAGTGGCCATTGTCCTTTTCTATTTCCACTACCACTCATTTCCACTCCAATTTCACAGAAGTGAAACCAATTTCTCATTCTTGGAATTCAAATATGTTTACAAATATATGTGTGTTTAGATATATGTGTGTAGATACAATATGTGTAGGCCACTATTTTGCATAAACTGATAATTTAGCAGTGTTTGTCTTTATCTATTAGCATCTATTGGTTCCCGTGTAATCATAATCTCGATCTTGCAAAATAAACATGTAATTATAAAATCAATATTAACAACAAATTTTACTAAGTAATCGTGTCATTGTCAGAAGATTCACATAGTCAAAAAAATAAGTTATCACCCCGAATGACACGTGGATGACATTTCTCGACTTGATTGGAAAACCCAAGTAGTTTATTACTGGTCAATTCATCCTCTGCTTCCATGGCGATGCTCTCTAGAACTTGCATCCGGAATTCAGCGATCGTCGCACCATTTGGTTGTCGTGCATAGTTCAAAATTTCGGGCATTGCTTCTCGTAATTTTCTCTTCACTGCCGATTTGAATACACTCCATGCCAGCTCGATGGGATTTAAGAGATACGAACATGTAGCCAAACGAAGAACCTGAACATTTTCATCTGCGCGCACCACATCCTCCGCTCTACTGTGTGCAGGAGCGTTGTCGATCACGAATGTAGGGTTTTTAATTCCTTAAACATTGCATAAGTCCACCAGTCCACGAAACCACTCATTGAAATTTTCCAACTTGAATGAACCACGCCTAATTGCAAAATTTAGCAACTGGGAACTCGACTCATAGCTGCAATACATTGGGTGTAACTACAGAAGAGCGCGATCCGATCTTCGAACGGCCCTCGGTACGACGACAAAATAAATTGAAATTTGTTTCATCCGACCAAATTATCGTTCGAACACTCGATCTTGCTGAATGAGACGCTCAACATATACCATACGACGAGCTTTGTTTTTTTCGCTGTTCACATTGTGAACAAGAGGTCTCAACTTCTTCAGGGAAATGGGTTCACAATCCAACCAATTTTTGATAATGCTCTTGCTTACGATGACGTGGACTTGTTGCTGAATACGGTCAACACACATTTGCAAAGTCATCGCTAGTTCTTCTTCAATCCATGTAATCAAATTTTCCATAATCTCCGGTGTCTTCTTTGTTACTTTTGATCCATCTTTCGGCTTTGGCTTATCTTGTTGATTCTTAGTCCATTCGTATGCGGTTCTGGTGCTCACATCCAATGCACGGCACATCAACTTCCAGTCTCCTTCATCTTCATAACATTTCATGATCTTTTCTCTATGTGTTTGATTGACAGGTTGTATCAGTGTTGTCGAGGCATCTTCAGAATCGATGTGAGTGTAATCATGAGCGCGAAAAATGAACGGTTATAGTTATATTCTTGAGCCATTCCCTTCACAACCATGCTGGAAGAGATATTATTTTGTCAGGAGAAACATAGAAATCTGCTGTAAGTTCAGGCATGTATTGTCGGCACATCAACACTCTATGAGCACTGATACGATAGGCCGGATATCATCAATCATGTGATTTTGACGGTCTTCCCGAAGATTTTTACAAGTTAAAACGTCACAACAGGTCGCTATGACATCGCTAAGGTAATGACATATGTGCGTTAAAGTCTACTTGAAGTAGGCAGTGCTAACTTTGGTCACTAGGAAAGGATCGAGACGCATTTCAAATGGAAAAAAACATTATCTAAAGAAAAATGTGTGAAATAGACTTTCACGAATGAGAATTTGAATTTCACTAAAAAACTACTACTACTAAATATACATATATACGAGTATAGTATCTGTAGTCTGCAGTATATTAGGCGTCTGTGTTGTACGTGCATTCGACATTGTTTTGAGTCAGTGTTATCAGTATATTAAGAGTAAGAATGATTATTATTATTGCTGTAACAGTAGTCTTAAGATTTCCATTTTTATCAATTGCTAGGACAAAGTTGATCAATATTAATTCGTTGCCACGAGAAGGCTCTATTGAGTTCTTGCAAGAACTAGTTAATCCAATGTTTACAATAGCATTGCAGCCTGCTATACAATAATAATAATATAAATGCGTGCATACATATAATAATACACCTACCGATTGGAGAACACCATCAGTCCTCATTAGGCATACTTTAATTAAATATTTAAATTTGTGAGAATTATATTCTATTATGAATGACTGTTGGAATGGGAAATAGTGTATGAAAAGTTTGCGTGGAAAAAAAATTCAGACCCATTCATAGGTTTTGCATAAAGACCAATTCCAACTCGTCAATAATTACAGTAGGCGCCGAGATTTATTGTGATGATCCTATCGCCAAACAAAATTACTTTTCAACACGGGCAATCAGGATGACACCATTGTCCAAGACCAAAGCTGGTCAATATCAATTCGTTACCACGAGAAAGCTCCATTGAGTTTTTTTAAAGGGTGATTAATCCAATGGTCGCAACAGCTTTGTATTTATAAACCTACGGATTAGAGAACGCCATAAGTCCTCATCAGAACTACCTCAATCAATTATTCAAATAAGCACGAATCAGGGAAATTATATTTTCTTTATATACATGTGTTGTGATGTCATCGTATGTGAATTTTGAAGAATGTAAGCAGTTATTATTATTATTAAATACCGCTTATGATATATTGATACATGATTCTCTTCACAAAAAGTCTATTTACGAGATTGCTGAGTGCCAGTTCGCCTGAGCAATGGACATTGATCAGGAAGGTATTCAAAGGCTTGAACAGCTGAAGCATTTCTTCCTGCAATGATTAAGCAAATGAAGTAAAACACTCAATTAATTGATTGAATTAATGTCTGTGAGCATTCTCTGATACACACCCACACGAACTGACACTTTGCATTTTTTTATTAGTGATATGATGCACGGCTAAGCGATGATAAATTTTCTATCTGCGCATTCCATTAGCATTTCAGTCCTTTTAGATGTCATAAGCTGCAGCCTACATCGTGAATTTTATTGGAAACTCGTTACATACTTCCACACTGCTTGACCACACGTTGTCTTAAATCTTTCATGACACATAATACAGACTCATGGGACCCAGAGTTCCGTTATTTTCCGCTTTTTCAAAAATTGTCCTTTATTTCTCGTTTTTTACCAATTTTTCCGTTATTTCCTTTTTTCTTCACATTGTCATATGTATATTGCAAAATGCAACTGAATCTTGTTACCATTTTCCTGGAACTTTCATAGTAACATTCAAATAAGCAGATTAAAGTGAAATGCGCTTAAGTACGATGATAATCTTAATCTCTCGCTTCAAGTGTGAATATAATATGATTTTGAGGAGGTTCTACAAAGGGGATATTAACGTATGCGTTTATACGTATGGGATGTTTCTGATGAAATCGAAAAATTTTTTCTATTTTTGCTGCTCCTGCATCATATCATCACAATCTGGGCTGTTTGTAGAAACATGGAGATCAATTCAGCAAAAGAAGGACAAGCTCTGAATGCACAAATTTCTTCTGAATTCTTCAAATCCGTTTAAGGGTGCAAAACTCAATGTAATCCTACTTTTTAGCTTTTTATCATTTCTGAACACACCGTTAAAATATTGCGCTCGTACTTTCATGGATCAAATATTTGTGGTACTTCTGTTTTTTATGCTCAGATAATCTATCATTTAGTACAAAAGTGCATTTTACAGATGCATCCACATTTAGTGAACAACAGGTATATGGCAGTATTACTGTATCAAGTCCTTCGCTACATCTTAACCCTCATCGGCACACCTGTCTACCTGTGTGGACGCCATGTTTTTTGAAACTCTGTAACTTCTTCAAAAATGGTGATATCTTGATGAAATTTATTTTCCATGCTGATTTTTTAAGTATTATACTATCCTTAGAATTTCAGATCTAAAATCAATTTCGGTCATGTCAAACACGCATTACAATCATATTCGGCACACCTGTATACCTTTGCATAAGTCAGTACTTAATGTACAAAAATGGATTTTTGGAAGACAAAAATTAAGCTCTTGGTTCTGTTTGAGTGTCAGGCGTACTTAGTTGTCTGAGAGAACATTTTACAGAAGTTCTTTTATGGGTCGCAACGGTCAAAGTTCGTTTGGTCAAGTGGAGGATTGCCACAAACTATTGCACATGCAGATGCATCATGTTGCATTTGTGTTTTGTAAGTGACAGTCTGAAAGATATTCTACAGGGTATGTGGCGCTGGTCAGTCGAAGAAGTCAAAGTCCACTCCGCATTGGTTGAATCATTGCATAAGAAGAATTGATTCATACATGATAGAAATATTTACTTCCAACTTCGGTAGGATATCATCGATCGTTATTCTACGAAATTCAGCGACGTTCAATAGATTGGCGATCAACCTAAACCTTAGTTTGGGTTGAATAATATTATCATAACATGCTCACATGAATGGTGAAATTAATTGTTTCGAAATTTTTTTGAAGCTATGAAGTTCAATTACTGAACATAATCGAACATTTTTCAATAGTAAGTACTCACGATGGCACTATTTAGTAGATGCTCATTGCTCATTGCAATTCATGAAGAATATGAACCTAGGTAGCCTCACTTTTTGCTTTATCCGTTTAACGTCCTTTACTTCATCTCCGTTGGGTTGGACGATGATTCTTCATGGAGTGCCTCCAGGTGTTCAGATCGAGGGTTTCGGCTTCTTTGAGGCCCAATTGCCGACAGTCTGCGGACACTGTTTCTTCCCAGGTCTTTGGGCGGTCTCTTGTTGGTTCGCTGATCTTCATTTTCCATACTTCTTCACCCAATCGCTGCTATCTTTCCGCCGTATCATCACAATCTGCGCACCCTCATGTCCCCATCGACCGACAGCAGGCTCAGGCACACCAGAAGGTCTTCGCTGACCACTCTATCTTCGAGAGACACTCCACACATTCATCTGATCATCCTTCTGTCTGCTACCTCCATTCTCCTCGTTTATACAGCTGTCAGAACCCATATCTCTCTTCCGTAAGTCATACAGGCTCTGACGCATGAGTCGTAAATCTTGCCCTTCATCCAGTATGGAGTAGAACAACTGGTCAGGGTAGGCGATATCTCTTGGAATTTCGCCCACCACCCAGCCACTCAATTCGCGCAGTCACAGCTGCCTCCGCTCCACCACCGGAATCCAACATGTCTCCCAAGTATCAGAAACGAGTAACAGTGTCGCACCTGAGCATCTCGTGCCCTCTTCACTTGTTAATAATTGCGCCAATTCTTTCCTTCTCCTCTCTTGAGATTGCCAAATGATCATGCGGACATTCTCCTTTGCCTTTGCATATTCTTCTTTAACCACTTTTCGTCTTGAGTTCTCTTCCATATGGCGAATCGCATTCTCTTTTCTTCCACTGCTGCATCTACTTCTTCGCACCACCATGTGTCAGTATGTAACTTGGTGGACACTTCGTCTTGCCGCAAAGTGAAATAAGGAATGTAAGTCTAGCTCTAGATTATGTATTCAACAATTCAAATATTCTATTCTTCATTTTTGTCGCATTAATGTGAATTAATCTGTAAACGAAATTAAAATCTTTTTCAAATCAATCGGATAGGTGGCGCTATCAAAATGCCGATTACGAGTGAGCTGCTCAAAGTTGAGAAGAACGGTAGAGCACATGCAAAAAGCGAGCGGTGAATTTCGACGAGATCAGCAAACTTCTTCTATCGAACGACAAAGCTTGGGAAAAGAAAGGAAAGAAATATTCAATGGAATCGAAGTTGCTGATCTTCAGACAGAAGAAGGAAACTCTTGACGGGAGACTGCTGTCGACAGTAGATATATAAAAAGAGAAGATCATGCATGGACAGGAATTGATTCACACGAGTTTGAAAAGAAAGAAGGAACTTAAAAGTGGAATTGGATGGTGTAAATCAAAATGACCAGGACTTCACTCACTCTCACTCACTCATCCCTTTTTGCGTCCTTTTCTTCCAGAAGATGCTGGGTTAGACGTTAGCTGCTTGAGTATGGACTTCCATTTCGGTGTATCACGGGCGTCCTCTTCCTGGGATCCAACCGTTTGAGGTCATCTCCACTTGTTCCCAGGTCTTCTTTTGTCTTCCTGCTCCTGTCTTACCATCTACTTCCATCCACATAACTCTTTTCTGATCCACTCTGTCTCATCCCTTCTTACCACGTGGCCAAACCGACGAAGTCTTTGCCTTCTCGTGACGTCTGTGATGTTCTCAAGACCCATTGCTTTTCTGATGCTGTCATTCGATTTCCTGTCCGATAGTCTGACACCACACATTCACCTTAGCATTCGCATCTCCTCACGCTCAAGTCTTCTCATCGGATGAAAGCAACGGCCATGACTCGCAACTTATAAAGCATAGCTTGCCGCACACAGGCTCCATATACGCACCCTTGGTTCTCAAAGATGGCTCTTCAGTAGATTCCAACTTCTGATATATATACATAACTATATCTTTATTCACTATGCTGCTTTGTTATTACAGTCAGTTTCTCCACTTCCTCAGATTGACGGAGGCCAATAATACGGAGGAGGGGTGATGCAAAGACAAATAGTATCATTTTTATGAAAGTCTGCGCGAACTGTTGAAGAGTACTTTCTTCCTTCATGTTGACAGTTGATTTGTAGCGTCTCACTTGTGTTCTAATTTCATGTGCTAACTGCAAATCATAACCCTTTCGTTAGATACTTTATGTACAATTTGATTGATACACGAAATACAATATGATTTGATGAAGTGAATCAATGGGATTAGACAAGAAATATTAACAAGATTTTTAACTTTGGATGGCTTCATATATTCAAATAATGAGCGTAAAGCGTCAACTGGTGGAAAATACATGAATGACGCTGTGCAGCAAACTTAGCGTATTCCTTTATTTTTCCGTTTTTTCCGTTATTATTCTTCAGTAATTGTGCTGGGAACCCTGAATACATAATAATGTATGACAGCGTTTCATCAGTGACTTTCAAACAGGGAAATTTTTAATATGTGCTTCATATTGATGTGTTTACTACTTTTTCATTTTTGTAATGTCATAGTTTTGATGATTTTCATTCACTTGAGATAACTGAATTTTTGTTCCAAACTTTCTCGTGATGATATACGCAATCCATCACGGTTTTCATTTTAGGTGGTCAACAAACGTTTGTGGATATTTAACGCTGTAATATCAACCGTATAGCACTGTGTGACGACGCTATCGACTTTTCTTGAAAACTAAATTACAATTTCACAATGCCGCATCTGACTCTCAGGCGTCAACTCTCAAGTGTGATGTACAGATACTTGGCGAGTGCTAAATTGTAACCAAAAAAAAACATTTTCGCTCAGTAACTAGAATCGATGTGCTAGAAGTGTGATTTTTTTGCTAGTTCCTATCAAGTGTTCTCGAGAGCTGCTATCATCATGTAATTTCATCAGAAAAAGAAGAGAATGGTTAATCACGAGGCGGGGTTAGCATCACCACTGCTCTCAGCTCTCGTGTCATATAGCACTTGCTTATATCTTGGAGATTTTACAATACGTACAATTACATCGCTCTCAGACGCTCTCATGTTTGCATCACACCTGAGAGTTTAGATGAAATGAGAGGTTTAATTGACGTTTGAAGAAATTACGGGAACCTCAGTTTGAACCTCTTGATTGACTAAAACGTCAACACTCAGCTCTCTGCTCTCAAGTGTGATATCACCTTTAGTGGTTGAGAGTGAAACTTGCATGTTTGACATTTCAGTTCACTTTTTCGAGTTATTATTTTTCTGTCATTTTTTCCAGTTGTTATACGTCCATAATGCGGAATGATGCAATCGAAATCGTTGCATGATTCTAAAAAAGTGAGGACATTGAAATTGAATTTCTAGTGAATCATTCCCTTGCAGTACAAGAACGACTGGAAAAGTACGAAGAGGCAGGGGAGCATGGAGAGTCGAATTTCCGCTCGAAGAAATGTGAGTCGTAACTTGTAATAATACATTAATTTATCAAAACTCGACAGATGTAACCACCACGAGACATGTTTCGGTCTGTTGGGCCTCATCAGTCGTGGATAGGTTTGAACCAGCGACGTTGGAGCTAGAGGACTTGCAGTTGCAAGCATACCCTCTAACCATAAGGCCACCGTACCATCTGTTGAGAGACAATCTACTTGTCTTAATACATTAATTGTTCTAATTGTCTTAAAAACGTCATTTTTCTAATAAATAGCCGACGTCTAATAGCAATCGCGGCTAGAAGCGACTTGGTGACGCATGATATATTCGCGTTGTTATCGCATGAAGTTCATATTATAAATTATCATTTCTTTGAGTTTCTTGCTGTCAACTGTTCTACAATAACGATGAAGTCCTACGCACTAATTATGTGCGCTTTGAGCTACCCAGCGACATCCAGTTGCTGCCACCGTGCCTAGAGCGAGGAGTAATCGCAATAATCATGGGCTCCCACATGATCTGTAGTAATTAGGTTTTTTCTCGATTTCGATGTTCTTCTGATAAAATTACCAAAATATCGGGGAACAAAGCGATTGCATTAGCCATAACTGCCCGTGTTTCATAGGGGCATTGATAACTAATTTTCAATTGAAGCGATCCAGATAATCTCTCGTAAGTTATTTATCAATGAAGTGAAAAGGCAAAAGACAGCTCCTTTAGTAGGTGAAACGTTTTAAAAAATATGGCACAAAAATAAAATAAATTATAATGGCAACGAAAAATCCTCTCCTGCTTTCATTAGTGACAGCTGCAATCGAACACTAAATCAACTGTTACGTAAATGTAATTTACCCGCTACCTTAATCAGAAAAAACCAATAAGACCCAATAAAGAACCCAATAAGACGTTCAAAAGACAATGTTTTTCAGCTCGCATTAAAAAAAGCACAATGATTGTTATCTTTGTGATAAGCTTGATCACCGCCGCGTTTGCGATGGCCGCTTTGTGTTTTGTAGTTTACTGCTTTACTTGCAGAAACTGTTGCGACTTTTACAATGGTCGAACCTCGCGTCCTTTTCACATCCGCTTAAAACAGCATGAAAATAGCTTAAAGCTACCGAACAATATATGTGCGTTGTCAGAACATGTGAATAAAGATAATCAGAGTAAAATGACTTTTACGGACTTAAACATTAAAATCCTTGCTGAACTGAATTCACCAATAGAGACACGTCTTAGTAAAGGCGACTTTCTCAGAGAGTACAAACCTAAATGAAATCGGAAACACGAGCTACCCTCGTCCTATACTCGTCCCTGATACCACAGTATATAAACCACTTCTCGCTCTTTTAGCTACTTTTTACTACGCCTTGACAGACTGTCGAAGCGTTGGGCTGTAAATACTTTTTACCGTCACTATTTTATTAAGACGTTCGGCCTACTAGAGGGTACTTTTATGTAAGTGAAAGTATTTTAGATTCTACTTTACCCTGAAATCAGTCAGCATTTCATCCTCTCTTTGATCTACATCCGCTTTTCAGTTGGCGGTGGTGCGAGTGAAATCTCAAAGAAGATACGGACAACTTATAAACAGTCAACATCGAGATTGGTCTCAAGCTTGCGACCTGGTCAAACAACAGGCGCCCAGCTGGCGTTAGGATGTCGAATGAGCGGCCATCGCGATGGTTTGTGGGATGTATCGGCGCGACAGTCTCTTGTCGCATCAGCGTCCGCGGATGGCACCGCATGTGTGTGGTCAGCTGCCAGCGGTCAGTGCTTATTACAATATGCTGGTCACACTGGGTCTGTAAATAGCGTGCGTTTTCACGACGATCTCCTACTTACATCCTCTGGGGATTGTGAAGCACATCTGATCCGTCTGCCCACTGATTTGCCGAATCTGCAACCGTCCAACGGGAACGGCACCAGTACTTCAACAGGTAAATTTTCGTAGTTTTGGATGTCTTGATAGAACTAGAACAGTGCCTCTAGCTTTTATTGGCAAGTGATATCCGGTGCGCACGAAGCAACTTCTTGGGATTGAAAAATGTCCATGAAAACGGTTAGCATATGATGAAGTAGTTTTGCATGCTGATTCCGAATATGACATTTATAAAATCATTCATCGAGCTGTTTTTGAATAAATCGATATTTATTGATTTCAGAGAATTCCATGCATGGCAGCCTGATCAGTTATTATTGAAAAATGTCCGTGTTATTTATATATGAATAACACGGACATTTTTTCGACAATTATTAATTAATCAATTGATTATTAATTGATGAATTAATTAATTATAAATTAATTGCATATATGCAATTTCTGCTATAGTAAGCCTCTGTGATCAAAAATATACAATTTGTAGGAGAAACCATTGACCTGCTTTTGAATAAGTCAATATTTATTGACTTCAAAGGCTTCCATATATGGCAACCTGATCAATGTTTGTTGAAAAACGAAGCAGAGTTTTTAGCATATTTTAACATATTAGAGCCTAGTGACTCAAAAGGATGCACTATCTGAACTGCGTTGAATTGTGAATATTTAACGACTGAATAACATGCTATCAGTATGGTTTTGATAACTCGTCACTTTCTTTTCAATCAAATCACCGTTGAAGATTTTGTAGACTCGGGGATAAGTCATCTAACGACCATATTATAATTTGCTTATACATCCTATCTCCACCTGGCGCGACAAGATTTTTCACATTGCCAATAAAAAGTGATTTTTGTACACTGGTCCGGCCTACTTTTCCCACTATTCGATATCCATTTTACGTATAAATGTATGCGCTAAAAATGGACTCCATCATTTTCTGATAAAGATGACTTTGGTGGAAGTCATTGGAAAGACAGTTGCACTATGGTCAAAAACTTCAATTTTGCGCTTTAAATTGCTATGTGAATACTCCGAAAGTCGTATACCTGTGCTGCATATAGCCTAAGACTATCTACTTTCCTGACGATCATGAGTCATAATTAATAATAATTTGGCGTCATAATTCGTGTAATTCGATTTCTCTCCAGGCTGAGACGCTTTGAAGAAGCAGAGGTAAAATAATTTTAAAGGTTTAAATATTATGCTTTTCTCGAGATGCCTATAACGAGTATGACTTTTCTTAGCATAATTAATATTCAGAATTAACTTCTTATATGAACTTGATGGAACATTGCAATGATAATATTCTTTCTACAGATATGCGAATACGCTCAGTATCTGGCAATTATACGGATATGGCTGCCCAGATATGGCGATCTAGTAAGAATAATATGCTGATTCTGACAGGAATTTTGTTATTTTCATTGAGATCATGACTTTTGAGTTTCTCCTCCCGTATCAGCGATCAGTGATTGCGACTTTATTTCATGTTGCCTCGGAGATGATAAATTGACAACACTCTTCAAAATTTATTGTTTTATTGTCTTTTTCAAATTGATTATTATTTGAAATAATACTTAATGCGCAAGCTATATTATATCTGCTCAAACAAACGTTAATACCACAAATGAGCTTCATTTTGTCTTTACATTTTGAATGAGCGGTGTTGAGTTCAAAGAGTAAAGCTTTGAGCGCTTTCTCCTCGTTTTGATTTTGATTTTATTGCTCAGTGCACTTTCGATTTTGAAATTTTCCTGAAACTGCTCGTATTTGCGTAGAATCATTGAAGAAATAAATCTAAGTTGAAACATCTGGTGAATTTCACGAAAATCTGATCCAAGTTGAGAATTATTTGTTATATTGATGTTGTTGCGCTACTGCTGAAAACGTAATTGTTAATTTGCTTAATATCTTTGATTCATTACATCTGTCATAACGGACTTACGGGAAATCACGTAATCGCTTTATATAATTTCCTTCCTTGTTTCGTCACTCAAAGCCACCTACCGTAAAACCCCAAGCCTCTCTTGTTCATTTTTTCTGCTTGAATTTTTATACTCATTTATTTTTCTTTTAATCAATTGTCAAGTCTTAAAAAGAAGCGGGATATAGGATTGGAGGATTATTTTAGCATATGCAAGGCAAAATGCAAGTATTTTTCGTTCAGAATTTCAATAAACAGATACCTTTCAAATTATTCTTTAAGAAATTGCAAAATAAAATGCAAAATACAAGGTGGCCATAAAGTCGCGCACCAAAGTTTATCTAAACTACGTCTAAACTTTAAGCTTCAATCACACTTTTATAGAAATTCCTAGTTTCGTCGTGCGCATGTGGAGTATACTTCGTTCTCTTAACTTCATGAATGAACATTATTTGGTATTGAACATTATTTGCGCGACTGCCAAAATGAGTATTACTCTGAAAAAAGCGAAAGAGTCAAGATAAATGGAAGTTACATTGGCTTCTTAATCACAACCTGCGAGCATGTCCTTGTCAATTGAACACAGAGTTGAAATTATCTTACTTTGTGGGCGAGAGGGCGCGACAAACTGGTCTGTTGCTGAAACGTTCAATTCAAAGCATGAAGGAATGAATGTTAGTCACACGGCAGTGGGTCGTTTACTTGCGAAGTTCAAAGAAACTGACGTTCACGACAAAGAGCTAAGTGGACGTCCAAGAGTATCTGATGCGACACGAACACCCATTCTCGATAAAATTGAGCAAAGTCCAAAAAAATCCGTGCGTAGATCATCTCGCGAAATCAACGTTACACGCTCACGATGCAGAAGATACTCAAAGAATAACTTTTTCATCCATAAAAACTTCAGATTCTCCAAAAATTGTACGAAGACGATCCAGACCGATATATGGAAATGTCGACATGGTTTAAAAAGGTGCATCGGAAAGTGCTCTTTAGTGATGAAGCCAACTTTTATTTCAATGGTGAAGTGAATAAAGAAAATTGCCGATATTATGCGCGGGAGAATCCCCACTGGATGCAACCCACAAAAGAACAGTGGTGGGAAATTAATGGTCTGGTGCGGTCTGTGGAAAGACCATGTTTTATGGCCATTCTTTTTGACTCCACGCTCGACGGCAACAAGTACCTCACAATGTTGCAAGAAGAACTTATCCCTCACTTAGACTCAATTGGAGAAGGACGACCTGAGTGGTTCATGCATGATATGAACGCCTCCGCACTATGCCTTGATAGTGTGCGGCTGGCTGGATTAAAAGTTTGGATTGATCGAAGGGGAACAGTCGAATGGGCTGCTCGATTCCCCGACCTGAATCCTATGGATTACTTCTTTTGGGGATACGCTAAACACTTAGTATATTCCGTGCGCATGATTGACCTGGATCCTTTGCGAACTCGAATTCGTGATGCTTGTCAGGAAATTGTCGGTGATTCAGATTTCCTGAATCGAGTGTTCCATAACTTTCACCATCGACTCAATTTATGTGTGGCTGCTGGTGGGCAGCATTTTGAACATTTGTGAAAACCTAGAAGCAGTGTATAATTTTCTTAATTTTCTTGGTTACAATTATGCATTTTTCTCCTTCAAAAGTCATTTAAAGCGATCTACAAGATTAATTAAAATCTTGGTGCGCAACTTTATGGCCACCCTGTATTTGGCAAATGCATTTCAAATACAGATACGATGTCAAGTGCATTTTTAATGCGAAGTCATGAAATTCATGCAGAAAATATATTTTTGCAAGCGAAGGCATTTTACGAAGAATCAATTCATTCTTAGCTTTCGTGGTCAAAGTCAATTTTATTCGCCCACTAAAATCTTTTCTTTAAGGGTTTGATTAATTCATCTACGACATGATTATCATAGGTTAAATGATAATAGGGGAAAGCGGGTGTTATGAGCCATTCAAATTGAAGGGGTTGCAGAGACCACTAATTCGGCTCTATGATCGATATGTTTTTCTTAGCCTTATCACTAGCTATGGACACATACACAAGGTTCCATTTACTATTTCCCATGATGCCCATTTCTCTTTGTTGCACAGAAAATATTCTGAATAGAGCAGGCGAAGTTGCTATTTCAGAGATTGATTGTGGCCCACTGTAGTTGATTATACCCTTATTTTTTTTGGACGATAAGTAGATGAGACAGAAAAAAGCAGCAAGTGGACTCTCTGGATATTTTTCCAATTGAAAATAAAAAATATGTGCAGATTCGGCTAAAAACTCTACGCACAAACGGATAAAATAATGTGGAAACATCACAGTGCAGCAAAACACTGAAAAATTGTTTAAATCAAAGGAAACTCTGATCATAGAAAATATAATTGGTAGCATTGAGCTAAGGGATTTTATGATAGTAATAAAATGCGGCCTAGTCGGCCTGAAGTTGACTTTCATCTTTTCGGTAACTTATTTCCCCTTGGTCTGATTACGTAATTGAACGAACCGTGATGTCCGAATGATATAAATGAATCTGCTCAGCGCGCGTCTTATCACGAAATAATTATTCTTCAGTTCGAATATATTGTTGGATTTCCTGTGGGCATTGTTTCACGTTGGTTCTTTCAGCTGATACGGTAGAAGTGTCCGGCAATGCAGCAGACACGATCACTGTTCATAGCAATGGTACAGATGGCAGTGGCGCAAAGGATATCATGGCTGGAGACGAAGCAATCACCTTGAACGGAAATTCTGATCTCTCCGTTCCTTCAATGACAGTACGCACGCCATTGGCAGCGTTAAAAGTGAGTTAGATGTTGCCATCAGCAGATTTGAGTTTAACTTGGCATGTGGAGCAGGTGACTGCAAATGAACTTATCAGAGGTGTTCAATTAATGATGTTTTTTATAATACGTTCATCAATATAGTTCTGTTAACATTTCCTATTGTGTTGTATGATGAGTATATTTGTAAATTGGATGTTTTATTTGTAACAATGTCGTTAGTGGAAGCTCATAGAGCACTAGAGAGGGTGTTCCTAATCTCCACCCACACTTTCACTTAGGAGTGTGACAATAACTTTACAAACTTCCCTTAACAGGAAGACGGATAATTTCATATTTCTCTTTCATCTTGCTCCAATAATCATCTGTATTGTGCATCACTATATCATTATCTTAATCAGAAGAACAACCTTTTATAAAATTAATATCTATATCTTTTTGAAGTTTCATGAGGTTTCATGTCACTTGCTTCATTGGAATTGCCATTGACTTCGAAATTAGTAGCATCTACTATAGGCGTATGCGTGAGATTTTGTGCGACAACAAAAACAGAATTGTTTTTACACACATATATCAGATAACGCTTTCAGTTTGATATTTTGCATCACAATCATTAATTAATTTTCTGGGATGATGTTATGTATTAATTCTTGCTGTACCATTTCACATTCAATAGAGGAAGGATTGTAGCTGCTTCGGTTTGCTATGGCATCGGGTGTACACTTCTGTTTGTATTTAACCTCAATTTTGAAAATTTATTATTAGGACTAATTTATCAGAATTCAATTTGTTATTTGCTTCACACGGACGAAACAACCTGAGGATACTCATGCTGAGATGTTGACATGATTTGTTTGGAATGCTTATATTTTCGGCTATTAGACAAAGGGAAATCGTCGGAATTCATAAATACCGTAGTTATTCAATAATAGCGGTAGTGTTAATCGATTATTTTATTGGTACACATGTATTGTGAGTTGATTAAAGCTTTTCGGCTTGCATCAGCCTTCATCGTAATGTGATGCAACCACTCATCTTTACCAGTTATAATGAGAGCAATTAGGTGTACAGTGCTGATTCGGTTGTCTTCATCAGTGCTTATTGGGTAATTATGATTATATTATTTGATTATATATATATTATCATAGCATCAAAGCATAATAATGTTGACTTTGAATTACTGATATCTTGGTGTTAGCAGCTTGACTTGACGGTTAATGCTATGTTGTCTTGTCAGTGAATCCATCTTATTGGATTACGCAGATTCCTCAATTGAGGACTTATGTCATGCTGTCGCCCGTCGGTAGCTCAGTTGGTAGTGTTGGCATAGAATACCAGAGGTCAGTGGGTCAAATTCACCAAGACGCGCAGTTAATTTCCGTCTGTTAAAATGATATTTGTAAATCAGAAAATCCATGATGCAGCAGGACACGACAAATAATACAACGAAATTAGGAGATGGATGCCATTAACGCTCAATGTGCTTAATAAGTTAAATATAGGAAATAAGCATGGTAGTAAGAAGACAATGCGTAAAAGCAGGGAACCTGAAAATAAACAGCGGAGACACAAGCCTACAGCTGAAAGCGTGCATTCAATGTTATGCTGCCGCTACTGGATTATATGCAGCAAGGACGGAAGACGGATTACTGCATTGCGGAGGGATGCTCAATATCTAATGATTCCATCATATCATAAATGTGGAGGTTTGCCGACTCATCAACACAATTAGCCCTATTTTACCCGGATTATTTTGAGTTCTGAAAACCCGGGTGCTCCTCCAAATCTTTTCAAAATAACCTTGATAGGCGTGCGCTCGTTCCTATGGTATCAATTTTTGCCAACTCATTCATCTTGTTATCTGTCAGGTGAAATTTTGAATTCCACTTTTATCTAAAAAATGAAGCAGATAGTATTAGGGAGTCAAGCGGTTAACCGGTTAACCGGTTAATTAAATTTAACCGGTTAAAAAATAATTAATTGGTTAACCGACGCTTTCCCAACTTTTCTGCTACATTGCAACTACGTGTACATTGCTTTAGTTTTCATTTTCCAATTTCGATAATATCTCATTGCTGATGTAAGCTATTGCCAAATAATAATTTCCTGGAAAGGGAGTGAGACTCGAAACAGCAGAAGCCATCGTTTTTCTGCATCACAATAACTCTACCTGATTTCTTCGTTTTCCCAGACAATTTGTTTTGATAAAATACTCTTATACGTATATTTTGTGGTTACAATAGTTGATATCTGATCATCCAAGATCCATTCCATTATGATAACAAGGAAGTTTTTAATTCCAGATAAGATTGATGTTTTGATTAGCAATAGAGATATAATGATATAATAGGCTATAATGATATAGCCTACCGGGTATATTGTTACTTGTGATGAGTTACCTAACCACATCAATTGTGATAAGTCTTGGCTCATTATAAGTAATTTAAAAGTAGAGGAATATCAAGTGATCTTATATTAGGAAAAAGTAACTCTAATTGATATCAGTCTTCTACACATGACCATCTACAAGGAATTCAACATATTAATACTGATGTATCAATAATAACATAAATATATTAGTAACCTAAAGATAGCTTTGTGTAGCCGTTGTTTTTATATTATCTGGCCACATCCTATATAAGTTGTGAATTACCATACTGGTACCTCACATTGAATGTTTTGTACAGATTTTATGGTAAAATATACATTATTATTATCATTAGTGGATTTAGATTTTATTATTTGTTATTTTGAATAATTAACATGGAATTATGCACATTCCGTGAAATTGATTTTAGGTTCAAGTTAGCCAGACGGAATAAACTCAAATATTCACGAGGGTATACTAAAACATAGCAGTATTCTTGAAAATAAAATATTAAGGAAGTAGACCTACAAGCAATCAGTAGAAAATGTTTATGTCCATAAAGTAAGCGAGCTTACTCAACTGGTATAACAGGTAAACATGCATATACTCATACACTATACTCAGTGCGACTATACAAGGTGTTTCAAAAGTAGGCTAACAGTAGAAATTGGCCTTGAAAAGCTATGTCTTAATGCTATAGATTAATAAGCTATGTCATAATAATCTTTTTCACGATGCCACAGATAGCTAATATGCCTTGTATTCGTAAGGGGCAAAAATTCAATACTCTTTGACATCGCGTAAATCATATTAAAATATCTCATGATCTCCAGTGTTTTCATGCCTACATATTTCACTACAACCCAATTTGAATCTATACCGATCATGAGAAGTCGAATAACTATCCAACATCTATCAAAAAAAAATTATTAGGAAACCATGTAAACAAGATAGTAGTTGTTTCAGTGTTACTGCGGAGAAGGAAGAACAGCTGACATTCGAATGTCCTCCGCGCCCCTCAGCCTGGTGCACGAAGACGCTGTCGTCAACACAAGACAGGGAGGCGAAGAAGGAAGAACAGCTGACATCCAAATGTCCTTCATCTTTGTTAATTCCAGCCTCCTCTTAGACCATCGTCAGAAGCTTCTGACGATGGCCTAGAGGAGGCTGAAATTAATAAAGGTATTAACATTAAAACAACTACCATTTTGTTTGCTTGGTTTCCTAACAAAAAAATGAACAAATGAATAACCAAGGCCTATTCAACATATCAAAAAATTAATCAACTTAAAGTTGCAAAAATTCACGAACGCAAATGCTCAAAATGTCCACCATGGACATCGGCACATTCTTGTAGTCTTTCGGCCACACTGTGGCACACAGTTCTGCATAAGTTCCTGTCATCACTGATCTCTTGACAGGCATCTGTGATGTAGGAGCGGAGTTGAGAAAGTGTGTGAGGTTTTCGTCCGTACACTTTCTCCTTTACAACGCCCCAAAAAAAAGTCCATCGGAGTTAGATCGGGAGAGCGAGGAGGCCAAAGGATGCTACCACATCTCCCGATCCACTTTCCTGGAAAAGTGTCATTCAGATAGCTTCTGACACTCACTGCAAAATGCGCTGGTGCACCATCCTGCTGAAAGTACAGCTCATTGAAGTTGTTCAATGACTGCATCTCAGGAATCGCAAAGGATTGGAGCATTTGAAGGTACACCTCAGCCGTCACAGTTCTTTCAAAAAATACTGGCCCAATCACACCGTTGCTTGACATACCGGCCCAGACGGTTAAGCCAGGCTGGTTCAGCTCATTTGTTGATACCATGTGCGGATTTTCAGGGAACCAGTAGACACAGTTATGTCTATTTACGTGACCTGATAGTTTGAAACTGGCTTCGTCAGACCAAACTATCTTGTCAAGCAAATCTGGGTTCTCCCGAATTTCCGACAACATGAGCACAGCAAACTGCAAGCGTCGTTCAGCATCATCCGGTAGAAGGTGCTGCAACAGTCTGGGTCGGTATGGTTTCAACTCAACTTTCCTCATCAGTCTCCAAGTAGAGCTTAGAGAAATGTCCAACTCCAATGAGGCTCTTCTTGTTGACTTCTTCGGACTTTGAACAAATGTTTGGGCCACTAGCTCCTCGTTTGATGTTATTGAAACTGATCGAGGGCGTCCTGACTTCGGTGCATTCTCTACCGAACCGGTCTTTTCAAATTTATCTCGAATGCGATAAATAGCAAATCTTGATGGAGGATTGCTGTGAAAGGCATCTCTCCATTCCATTCGCACCTTTTCAGCATTCTTGTTTTTCCAAAAGGATTTCAAAATCCATTTTCTCTGATCATCTTTTAGATAACCTGACATGACAGAAGCAGCAAATTCAAAAAAGCTTCAAGCTTGTTTATTTCACTTCAAGTCAAACTAACAGTGTTTGATTCAAATTAAATTAATTGAACATATCCATGTAAGTAATGTCAGATTGGTGCTATATCTTGTCCATGATAGATTTCAAAATTCCTTTGCCAATGGAATGCTACTGCATAGACTTCTAAATGATAGTAGCAATTACTTCGAAGTCTATGGCTCATGTTGGACTGATCATGGATATCCATCGACTGATTCAGGTGTAAATCGCCAATAGAACGGTCAACATAGATTTCCTAGGGCAAAATCAACTGTTAGCCTACTTTTGAAACACCTTGTATAAGCCTTGTATAGTCACATGGAATTGAAAAACATCTATTACTAGTATTACATCGGTTAACCGGTTAACCGGTTAATTTATAATTAACCGCTTGACTCCCTAGATAGTATTACTTACAGAACTCTTGTGAATAGTGTTTGAAGGTCATTATCATTATTTATATAATTTCATAGATGCATTTGTTGAAGAACATGTGCTTTGTCAATAATGGTCTGCATTTGCATTGATTACGATGCTTAATTTTCTAAGAAATTGACAAAAATGTCTGCTCGATTTTCAAAAGTACTTTTTAATGAAGGTCAAGTTTTTGATGTTCCCATGAGATTTGTATTGGTTATCACAAGTACGTAGAACTATTGAATATTCACAAAAATCTAGTGTGTCTATTGTACTTTTGGAGCAATATTAAAAACAAATGTCTGTGGGCTCATTCAGTCTTCCCCTGATGAAATTGGATTAAAGCAATTGGACAATAGACTTCTATTCGATCACATTTGCCAAAGGGATGTTGAACAGCTGATCAAGAGGTGGAAGGAAGAGACAAAAGAGGTCAGCTGAAGTGGAAGTGGGTGAACAAACAACGACGGAGTGCTCGCAGCCTTCACTCGCTGAACCAAGTATCACTAAATCGGGAAAAGTGGAGAAGATGCACTGAGCTGGTCCACGAAGATTGAATGAAGTTGTTTTCATGCATTCAGTAGTAACTTGAACTTATTTCACATGTCCTACATCGTATGTCATGCCGCTTTCCCTCATATCACAGCAATTGAACTTAGAACCGGTCGACTATAGTAGGGCTGGAGATTCTCAGAATATGCTATCATCTTTTGTTATCGCTTTTTAAATTTTGCATCACGCTGTTGTTGTTCCTGCTTCACATACATGTATCACCACTTTGTAGTAGGCAACAGTGTAAATAAAATTGACTTCTCCGTACATTTTGTAGATGCGCGTAGAATTTGCGTTGGCTTGTCTTGAGCATTTTTAAAGTCAAGATGTATTTACTGGCCATCAAGTTCTGGTTCTTCCCAACAATTTTTGTACTGTTGAGTAAATTTCTTATACTAAGATAGTTATGAAATTAAGGCAGATTGTTTGTCCTCGAACTCCGCTCATTTCAACTGACGAATTTTCAATTCTGCTTTGTTTTACAGGGCCATCAAGACACTGTTGTTGCGGCTGATTTTCTCAGTGATGATCGTGTGGTTACTGCTTGTTGGGATAGGAATATGTATGTCTTCAGCTTGGACCGTCCAGGAACGTTCATTGAGCGCTTGTGTACAAGTCACGATCATGAGCTGACGGACATCCGATGCGCACCTGAGGGACAGAAGATGGTTTTAACAGCTTCCAAGGACCGCACCTTTCGACTATGGGATTTCCGCGACTCTGCCCTGCAGGTACACATGCAGGAGGGTCACAGCCAGTAAGTGAAGCAATTTCCTCTTAGTCGAAATTGAATGAAGTCATGATTTTCTGTGCGTCTATCGGGATGACCGCTGGGTCCACGAACCTTCAAGTTGGCGGTGTCATGGCGACGGGGTTCCCAAGAATCAGACAGACTGCTGGACTGAAAATGTGGTGCGACTTCTACAGGGCTCACATTCCTAATAGGAGTTTTTGTTTGTTGCTCTGGTTTTCAGCAAGATGTCCATTAATGACAACCAAGTTAAGTGAGAGTCTCATCCCAGCCACAGACTCAAAATCTCAGTAGTAGTAGCCGCAGTCAACATTAGAATTTCTTTAAAACCTAAGAATAGATGACTCTATAATACCGGGTGTGTCCTGTTTTTTCTCCAATCGACAAAATTTGGAACATCACTGCCTTGTCACCCATGTTAACTTCTTGAAGATTGCAACTATTGATGTTCTCATGCACTATCTCATCATCAGTTCTTATTAATCTATCAAATTCATAGTGATCAATGTGATATGCTTCGATGTTGCATTACATCGAAAGCTTCACCTACACTACTCCCCTTCCAGAAACGTTGAAAACGGGTTGAAAAAGTATGCGCTGAAGTAGTCAGAACTGAATAAAATTCAAAACTTAAAAAACCCGAGATAGTCTGCAACTAAATGATGAAATGGCTTTGTTTCTACCGATTGATATATCAGCAGCTAAAATCGTTGGTCTACATGTCCACAATTCATTGACAGAATTCGAAAGCTATTAATGTGTTAGTATACGTAACGGAATCAATTTTTGCGATTGTTCTAGGTCGTCATTTCAACTTCGTTTGAAAAATGCATGAAAAATCCCTCGTATCATTCGTATCCTTCATATTTCAAACACATTTTTAGTCATCCCTGCACCACCAAGGCACGTAGCCATATTAGCAACGTCGGGATGGGGAAGCCTTCCCACACCCACAACCTTCACAGTTGTAGGTATATTAATCTCAAGTGAGGGGCACTGCTATGATCGGCAATGATATCATTTTCAGAATTTTATAAAATGACATCATTTTATATCATTTTATTTTTTATAATAAAAATATACCATTAGTGAACTGAACTGAAGTTGTCAGATGGAGCCAGCATCGACAGAGTAAGATCGTTTTGCTATCTCGGAGATGTCATCGATGGAAACGGAGGTGCAAACACTGCATCGATTGCAAGGACCCGCTGTGCGTGGCGCAAATTCAGAGAGCTGTTGGGTCTGTTGGGAAAGAGGGACATACCGCTGCGTGTGAAAGGAAAGATCTATGCTGCCTGTGTTCGAAGTGTGATGGTTTATGGAAGTGAAACGTGGGGAATGACAGAAGAGGAGATGGTGAGACTAGAGCGGACTGAACGGAAGATGGTGCGATGGATGTGTGGAGCAAGCCTGAGAGACCGAGCACCGAGTGATGAGCTGTTGAGACGAATGGGTCTGGTTTCGGTGAGAGAAGTGGTACGAAGAGGTCGACTAAGATGGATGGGACATGTTTTACGGAAAGATGATGCTGATTGGGTGAAGAAGTGCATGGAGATCGAAGTTCCTGGGAGAAGAGAGAGAGGAAGGCCAAGAACAACATGGAGCCAAGTCGTGGAGAAGGACATGCGAGAAGTTGGATTGACGCGGGCGGATGCCAAAGATCGAGTTCGTTGGAGAAAGCAGCTGTCGACTGGAGTGACCGGCCAACCCCTGCGCAAGCGGGGAAAACGGCCGTAAAACGGGATGAGTAAGTGAGTGAGTGAGTGAAATATATATAGGCCTACACCGTAAATAGATCTAGTCAAATGAATTTTTCGATTTACACGGCTACCATGCTACTAAAACATCAAGACAGTGTTATTAATGAGTTGTTTGACAATTTGTGTGATAGACAGACTGACAGACAATAGCCTGTTGCTTTTTGCTACATGAGTCAACCAGTGCGGAAGAACATGGGTAGAACAAACGAAAGAGACTACATTTGCTTCAATGCAAACTGCGAAGAATCTATGATTAGAAAAGATAATGGAGCAAAAATTTTTGATGATATCATTTTACATCATTTTTCAAAAATAAGATTATATAAAATGACATTTTTCCTCAATGAAATGATATCATTTTATCATTACCGATCTTTGGGGGAAGTACCTTCCGTGGCGGACATCCTCGAACCCAAGGCACCTATCCTGCCACCTGATCTGTCAACTTGGTTTCCATTCATGTCATGCGGTGCAACGGATAAAAATGTCAAAATGGTCAAACGCCCATTGACGACGTCAGTGAGTCAATAAACCAGCGAATAGGAAGCTTTTCTAGGTTCTTAGTGAAACAAATGACGAAAAATGCATCCATTTCACATGATAGAAAATGACGATAACCATCACTCATTCTTTCTTTGTGATTATCTATACGATAAGATCCGCTTGTTTAATAGCATGTAGCTTTAATTTTGCTTGAACTTAAACTGTGATGACATTTCATTGATGAATTTATTGCCTCGTCTGTAGACCGAATTGACATGTCCCTAAGTGACATCGACATTGCGATTTGCTGTAAACTAAAAATGATGTATTGACTATGATAGGAAATATCAAATATTTCATAGACATAATGTCTCTAGCTATGACAAGAGGTTAGAATATTTATGTCCGGATCCAAGAATCCGAATCTGAACTGATGATGAAGTTCTAATTGTCTTTACCTCTGACTCTTAATTAGTAAATGTCAGATGAGCCATCTAACTTTGTTTACGAGCTTTAAATATCAATTTCGAAATCATAACTGAAATTTTAGAAACACCATTGATTGTTTTTTCTGTCAACGGTCGCTATATTATTTATAGGGTACCCATATGACGACCATGTGATAGGGTATCACGCGGAAACTTTTATCAAGGGTCAACAGAAATTCAAATTGGGATAATGTCAAATGCACTCTCATGAATTTATCGCATTCATTTTTTCAATTAGTGGCACTTTCTATTTCGCACGTAAGCAGCTGCGAAGATTTATAGAAGGTGTCGTTTATTAGTGAAAATGCGGTATGCACAATTCGATCCTTCTATTCCCCCCCACGTTTTCCAATTTTTCCGATGATACTGTATTGCTGAACCTTGAACCTTAAAGATATAACCATAACCTTGAACATTCGTTCCTCGAAAAAATAAATCAAAAGCTAACAGAAGATCTAAAAATGAATTGTACTTCGAAAAGGTCGAAAGCTGAAATTTGGTCTATCTAGTAGTACAGCAGTGAAATAAAGATACTACCTGATACCACACGAACATTTTTTGTAGTATGAAGCTTACTTTATGTCCACTTGTTGCAAGCATGGTTGAAAGTGCAAATAGAAGCTTCGATTAAAATCCACATATACATTCTCTTCATTCTAAAATATATATGAAAAAAAGGAATGTTTAAACTGAATTCCTGTGATAAACTGTGAATTTTAGGGTTTAGCGCGAAAGTGTCGATCGGCTGCATGTGGTAAAACTGGTTAAGATGGAATCGGATCGCTACTTAACCCATTTACGCATGAATTGTTTCCAAAATTACAGTTTCGAATTTTTTGTCTAATGCAATTTGCAGGCGTTTTGTGTTTTTTTTGCAATTTCAATTTCAATTGTACGAGATTGGGAGTGGTGCCATTAAATTTGCTTTGATATCCTCTTTCTTTTGGATACAAAGTTTTGCAGCCATGGAATCTACATTAGTGATCAAAGATGTCTCAAGCAGTGCGGGTCGAAATATCTTCAAAACAACACAATATGTATCAGAATATTTTTTTGCCCGTCTATCAGCTCCAAATAGTCGTATTCGGACGGGAGCTACTGACACTTTCTTCCTAAATTCGCGCACAAGGTGCTTAATAGTATGGATTTGTAGATCTTGAAACGCTGAATGCAAAAATCAAATTCTTCAGTGTCACAGCCAGTCGCTTTCGGTAATAGGTAAGGTTAAAGGATTCCTACAGGAATCCAATGGTAAAATTCAAGAAATATCTGTGGATTGTGAAACACTTGGCAATTTTCTTACATTTTCTTTCGCAGAAAAACTATTTATCAAAATGCCATGAAATTTGAAACATGATTGAGTTCAGAACATCAACTGCGAAATTAAAGTTGAAGTGAGTCACATGATTCAGTATTTGATGTCTGAGAGCCTCTACAAAATCAGTAAAATCACCAAAATTAAGTCAAAACATGAAATTTACTAAGAAAGTGTCAGTAGCTCCCGGACTAAAGATGTAAATTAAGTATAATCATGCAGCATACTTTGGTGTATATACTTTCAACGTTTCTCATCTTGCTATATTCGTTGATTGAAACTTACAATCGTTTGTCTAGGAAGTGTAGTAGCACCAATGTGAAAGATACTTTGTGGGAACGCGAATTTTTTATCGTGTACGCGGAATATACGTAAATTTTTTCCTCAGGTGGGGTCGACAGCTCTGACTTTCTGTGTCACAGTTTCCTTCAATCCTACCTCCTCCCTCAGCTCCGCCATATTTAGTTTCTCCACCAACCTTACACCACTGATGCGTTTTGAATGAAATTAGCAAAAGATTGCAAACCCAGAAATTCAGATATTCTAATCATTAAAGGAATCTAAAACCCAATTTCATTATCCCAAGTGGCCTTTGGCGTGGGTTTTAGGATCCTGTCATCCTACCTCTTGGTTTATTGTAAATGAAAGAAGAATTTCAAGTAGAATTTCAGTAGAATTTCAGTAGAATTTCAAGTAGAATTTCAAGAATACACCACTGCATTCTGATGGAGTAGGTATTTGGTCAACACCTTGAAGGGAAATAGCAGCTGGAAGTTTTTTTAATGTTTTCCTAAAAGGACATAACTTTATAAAATGCGCAGATGATTTTTTGCTGATGATTTTGTGGATAGATGTCAATGAACCATTGATCGAATTTCAGGGCTGTGAGCACGGCTCAGTTTGTTGGATCGAATGTCAACGCGGTCGTATCGGCAGGCACAGACCGCGTGTGTAAGATTTGGGATCTGCGACAGAATCGGATTCCAGTGGTCACAATTCGCACTGACTCGGCTATCAACAGGCTTGGTGTCAATTCTGCAGGTACTCTCATTGCTCTACCAATGGACAATCGGCAGGTGAAATTTGTCGACATTAATGGAATTCGCATCGGACGATTGCCGCGTGGTAATGCGCAAGTGAGTTACTACTTTATCAAATCTCAGCAGATGTAACCACCACGATACATGTTTCGGCCTGTTGGGCCTCATCAGTCGTGGGTATGTTTGAACCAGCGACGTTGGAGCTAGAGGACTTGCAAGCATGCCCTCTAACCACAAGGCCACCGAACCATCAGTTGAGAGCGCGAATTAGCCAGGAAGGCACTGCTTTAACGCAGGCACGTGGGTAAAGTTAACCCACCCACGACTGATGAGGCACAATAGGTCGCAACATGTCTCGTGGTGGTTACATCTGTTGAGATTTGATAAATTTATCAATTGCCAGGTTACTTGTCTTAACATGTAATGAGTTACTACTGTTTATGAATTAGGAAAGCCCATTAATTAGGCCATTAAAATGCGAAAAGCAAAACCAAATCATAAAAAATTTGGAGGTTTGTACGTCTTCAAATCGGTTGTTGCTAGAATGCGCATCCTCAGTTTTTGTTGTCATGAACATTACACTCTCAAATCAGTTGCGGAAGTTAATAACAAGTTTCATCGTTTGATATGCAGAATTTATTTCGGAAGTGGAAACATTCGGAAATGCTCATGTGTCAAAAATGGAATTGAAAATGGACGCATTTCACTAATCAAAAGTTATTTTTATCAATTATTGCCAATTAAAGCTGTCACTGTCTGCATGACTGCGTTCTAAAACGTCTTAGAAGTAAATATTTTGTTCCTCTGTGCCGCACGCTTAAAAGGAACATTTTTCATAACACGGTCATGCAGACGTTTCCATAATGATTTTCATTTTTGCGTAAATATAAAATTGCTACTACTGCTACAGTTATCGTTATCATTATCGGTCTGTTTTGAATACGCCGATAAATCCATTGGGCATGGAAATTCATGTTTACAGAGAACACAGGACAGTGCCTTTCTAACGGTATATTATGCGCATGATATAAAGATTTTATTGACTTCTTGACCTTTCAAAGTGACCTTGACAATGAAATACATCAAAAATTCTTGTTATCAATTATTTGTCTCTTCCTTCATTTGATCCGACATATATTGAAGATTTATGTTGATTAATATGATAAGAAGTACTGCTGATAATTTGTTTGGAAATTTTTATCAGCTTGCTTTATCCGCATTTCTACGAAGCAGTCAACCTTATAGCTGTCACGTATTCGGTAACACGCTCGAATGATCTGAAGATGATTCAATTAACAACACTCAAGTCAAAACCGAGACTGAAAACACACGTTATCGATCTAGGACAGAAATATAGCTGATACAAATCCTACATGTGGGACAGGAGGTATATTTGTTGCCTTAAAATATGACTGAAGCAATCATCGACTCATTTTTCTATCACTGTTTGGTAATGTGAAATGATTTCAAAGATAAATAATTTCAGCTTTCGTTTCTACTGCGATTATTTCTTTGATCCTTTTCCATACGGTCCCTGATGAAAACATCAGGATATTCCTCCTCATTTTTTTGTGGTCGGTTTCTTAGACTATAAAGCGCTTTTTCAAAGATTCGTTTCACTGTTATGAAACTCATACAATTTCAGATTTTTCAAAATATCGTAATTGCGACATGCATAAATAGATGTCTCTTACAATCGGATTCCGCATTTTGAATACTAAAAGTGGCAACCGGAGTATGCTTATTGCTTATAGATGTATGTTGAATGCAGTGACTTGCAAAGTGTGTCGTAGTTGATGTACTTGCGCCACCTGAAATAATTATTTTCAATGACTTTTTCATGTATTTTTTACTTCTAGCTGTTGTTAGTGCATATATTCAAAAAGTAGTCTTAGTACACACTTCGTTCTTGGTTCATGAATATTAGAATTTCGTGTACAAAGGACAATATATGCAGTATCTGTAATTTCCGAACAAGGCTGTTACAAGTGTTCGGAAAAATGTTCAGTCAAAAATATCAGAATTTATTTAGAATTCAGATAAGTATCAGAATTACTCATGCTTAACAAATATAATGACTTTTTTGCTTTTGCCTACCAACTTCATTCTCTGTAGGACTGGGTTCTATAGAATGTAGTCCTCCAATATTGCCAATTTGCACGTAATATGGAGCGTCATTGAGATAATTATTCCACCTTAAAATTGCATCTTGTAAATGTGACACTAAGTTCCACACTAATAGTCAAATTCCATTCTCGGTAAATTATGGTGCAAGAAAATCACTTGCTCCCCTTAGTGGGGTGTCATTCTGTTTCTCACGACACGCAGTGATAATGTTTCTTCTCCTTTCTTTGAAATACTGCGGGAAATGTATGTATGTTGTTTACTATACAATAGTTGTATACTTTAGAAGTTTCATAATCTTCTTTTGAACTTAGAATTCAAATGAAGACTATCATGTTGAGCTATCATAATATGAAATAAACATCATACACGGTAAATCATCACACGATTTAAAAATAGTGTCACCTAAGTTTGGCGCCTTTTTGCCCTTGATAAAATCAGATACATATCAGTTACCGGATCAACATTCTGTCAATGCTAGATACGTATATTTACATGTATTTTCTATTACACAGTCTCCCACACAGTCATCCACAGTATAAAAAAAGCTCGTGGTTTCTTGAACGTATTTTCGCACTTTTGAGATATGGAGATTTAGTCAAGTAATTGCCTTTTGAAGACGGTGCAGTACATTTCCTTGATGATGAATCCGCTCTAAGTGATTTGCAATGTTTGATGACTGGCAAATACTTATTGATAGTACATAAAATATGATACTACTCCAATTTCAAACGTGATGAGTTGGAGATTCAGCCATAAAGTGCATGAAATGATTTGTCGAGCTATTTTTTTCTGTCATATGAAACCTCTTATTTGAGAAATTGGAATTCAATCTTAATGATTGAATAGACATGAGCTATGAAGAGGTATTACTCTCATTAGTTCACGTTTATTCACTATTTCGAGATACTATTTCACTTCAAAATGAAACAGTTTTTGAGTTTAAAGGATTGACAGACTGTTAACTTAAGTCAAACAACGTATTCTTTATTACTGGAATTTGACAGAATTCTGTCGTTTGAAGTCATGGAATATCGAATAAAGAGCTACAATCTACTGAACTGCTGTGGACTGTATCTGAATCAGCCTGAACACTAAGATGAATTTCATCATGAAGATCAAATATCCTCCTGTTCCAAATATCAGCTGTTCCTTGATCATCATTGGGTTTCCAAAGCTCATAGTATAACTATGCATATCAATGAATTTGAATTGATGTACAATGTTTTTGCACTTCTGATTTATCACAAGTGATATTCAAAGTTGGCAAATATTCTAGTTTGATGAGCAGTTTTAGAGATTTAGGGAACTTAAAGTTTATAAGAAAGGTGAAATAAGTCGCACTCTCAATTCGATGTTACCGGTCCGGTGGCAGCCGCATGATCTGCATCAGTTTAAATCATGACAGACGGTTGATTCGTATTACATTTGGTATGTTATATTAATGACTCATTCAACTGCTCCATTTGGAATTAGCTTATAAAATGTGAATATTTAGAAATAAACATCGTGATTAAATTATAAAACTTTGCAATGTTCATTATGATGTTTATAGTTCATCATCTATATTTACTTGAATAAGGTGGAGAGAATGTGATGTTTGAATGGATGCATCATATTTATGTTTCATTTTTTCGATTTTTCTTTTAAATTTTATACTTTTATTTATTTACATTTTTTCTGATTATGTTCGTGGTCACATTCGATAGTCAGATGTCAGACAGAATGTTTCAGTCATGCATTGAATATACTCGTAAATAGTTTGTCGCAAGTGGATGCATGCGAAATAGTCCTATTCTCCAAGCTCAAAAATGTTGGGAAAGGGTTTTGTGTTTTTCTTGCATGTTCACATGAACTATGGGTTACTCATTCAAACTTTAGGTAAATTGTCTAATGTGAGCATTATTTCAAACGTTTTTTCACCTGTTGCTTTGATATTTGGTGGTGGTTCCTTTGATCGACATTATATTAGTTCATTTCATCGACAGGGTCTTTTCATAGACAGTTGGATGAGGATGATATTTGTTCAAGAGTATCATGCATCCATAGACTCATAATTCATAGACATCAACCTATGATGTCTTTGACTTTATCAAGGACTCCAATATTTTCTGACTCTGGACATAGACATCTAAGACAGGACCTGTCGACGAAATGACTCAAATCCTTGATATCTGCGTGTCGATGAAGTGAACCACAATCTGATATTTATATTGAAATGTAGGAATTCAATTGTAATGTGAGTATTATTCACTCCACTAATTTTGTCGGATGACCAAATATAATCAAAAGATATGATGCGGTGTGTAATGTTTTTCTTGCAGACTTATCAATTTGTGTCTGCAGTTGATAATAGTACCACCAAAGTTTTTAATATTGACAGCTGAAAAGGTATAAAAGCAGGTGACTATAAATGATGCGATTAAATTGACTCGAAGAATGGGTTGTCAGGCATTTTCAGTTTGAAGGAACCCGCAGGGATGGCTGAAAAATCCAAGCTTTATGAACGTTATGATTCGTTTCTATCATGCGAGATTATTATACGATACCTTTCACTGCCTTGTACCTGACAATGAACACCGGCGGTGATTTGAAAGGTCTCACATACAGTCCGTTTCATAAAAAGTGGATCATCCTAAAATTTGACTAAATAAAACATAAGTATGATACAGAAAGCATTTTTCATGTTATTTCATGTCCCTAATATGTTTAAATGTCCTTATATAATCTGATAAGCTATGATACAGTAACAGTTCTTAAGAAGCTAATATTTTGTGGCCCTACCCTTATTGTCAATGACATTACCAATTCGTCTAGGCATTGATTCGATGATATCGTTGATTTTTGACTGATCTAACTTTCTCCAATCTCTTTTTAACAGTGACGTAAGTTGTGATACGCCATCTGTAGGTAGCAGTGAACGACGAACGTTACGTTTTAGAATACTCCATACATTTTCTATGGGATTCAGATCAGGAGAACGAGCTGACCAAGATAATGTCCTAAGCCCTAATTGAGACTTGCATAAGTTGACTCTACTACTCCTGTGACACGTAGCATTATCATCCATAAATAACCAAGTCGATGGATCACCAAGTTGATCTGTCATTTGGCCAATGTTCATTCGTAAAACATTCACATAGCGTTCAGAATTCATGGTTCCTTGCTGTATGTGAAGTTCAGAGCGGCCATTGGTCCAAATGCCAGCCCAAATCAGTAGAGTCGCACCACCTTGTACCCGGGGACGATGTAAATGTCTCGGAATTTCCTGATCAGATTTTATCCATAATCTCAATCGACCATCACTATCCTTCAGACGGACTGATGCCTCATCAGACCAGACAACCCGATCCCATTGATTTCGCCAGTGACAATGACTCATTGCCCATCTGAGACGTCTTTTGTATGCTGATCTGATAATTCGATCTGAGAGGGCCTCTTACAGCTCTTGAAATTCGACTCAATAAGTCTTCTACGAATAGTGGACTTAGAAATAGACGAGTCTAGTGCAGCCATCTCAGTTAACGAGAGACTTGGATCAACTTTAACAAATCTCAAAATTAGGCGGTCTCTACGTTTGGATGTTTTGCGTGGACGGCCAGAGCCCTCTTTACGACAGAGTCGAAAATCATCATTATGCCATCGATGCACATTTGTGTAAGGGACATTTAGTCGCTTGCTTGTAGCTCGCAAAGAAAACCCTAGTTCTAGCAAGGCTGACACTTTGCCTTTTGTGAATGCGATCTCGTTATTGTTCATTTCTGCTTTCTATTGTTTTCAACCGGTAAGAGATAGATTTCTAGCTGAAAGCAATCAGGAGTGCTGCCAACACCACCGCAACGAAGTCAGGAAGCTATGGAACATGAAGTCCAGTTAATCACATGTAGCAGTTACATTATTGTTGATGAATAATGGTGCTATACTGGCTCTGATTGACCGATTTTCTTTATTTTTGTTTTGCCTGATAGCTTTTGGCTTGTAAAACAACATATTACATAACAAAGGAAACAAATGTAATTTTATAAGAGTGAGGTATGATTTTGTGCAACATTGCTAAATGAAGATCAAATTATCTACTACTTTTTTTATCTATAACAGGAAAAAAACTCAATATTCATGCTTGAAATTTCCAACAATGATATTAGTAAGCACAACTGACATATCTTCCAAATTTCAGAGAAATTCGTTCAAGTTTGGCGGAGTTAGACAAAGTTGAAGTTAAGGTGATGTTTAAGGGTGATCCATTTTTTATGAAACAATCTGTAATTAAAAATTGAATTATAAATTATAGGCTCTTTTCCTAGCCCTGCGGGTCCCTTCAACCTTGGAAGGATACGATGAAATATTGTTTCATACAAAAATGAAGATTACTGGTTTTAAAAGCCGTTCATTTTCTAGTTTCAAGGCTCGATATTGTCTGTTCACTAAACGTTTGATTTTTGGAATATCAATGGCAAGATGAACAGTTCATTTTAATTGAAATGTGCATGTACATGTAATCATGTGAATAATGGGCGGTTGATTTCATTCATGAATGCGAAATATCATTCATGGCAACTCAAAAATTTTGGAAGTCAGAAACGCTACAATTATGATGTCGATATTGTTTCAAACGGAGTAAAGTTTTAATTTCAATTGAATCAAATTATTTTTTTCTAACATCGGCGGAAATGCTTCGCTTTTGATTTACTGAAAATTAGTTTTCTCACAATTCATCTTTCCAGCTCATTCACTTTGAGGAACATTTGCCATTATGCGCGTATCACAGTGGCGGCTTAGTTAAAAGACAGCCAAGTGTTGTCAAGTATCTTTTTGTTATAAATACATGCACGCAATATGTATCGTTCATTGGGTTTAAGCACATTCGAAAAGTAAACAAGAAATATTTGTATTTTGTGATATACAAGTCCAGACCCCAAAACGAAAAAATCAGAAGATAAGAATATTGTTGGATGAGTATTGTTTCGGAATTGCATGAAGATGACCCTGCAAGAGTTTTGTACAGCTGTTGTGATAAAGCGCCATCATTAACTATTCGTTTTCGATGATCAATCATTGTCGGACTTAGTTATTGATGTTTTAATTGGTACATCTATCGAATAAAATTAAGAAATTCATTGCACCTGAGATTTATGAAATAATTCACTTCTCGTTAACACAACTTTTGCTCAAAATGTAGATATTAGCAAGCACGAATGCAAGTTACCATAGAGTTGCAGTATGTTAGGTGTATTGTGCAATATATTAGTTCTTGATTTAATCTGAATGAATTTAGTGGCTTTATTTATATATGAACTAAGTAAAGGGGAATCGCATATTCAAGGTATTATTGCTGCTGTATATCTGAGTTGATCAGTTGTATATGAAATTCAAGTTGCCTGTATGTTATATGCCAATTAGACGTTCAACGTTTCATTAAAATTTTCAATAAGTTTCTCTGCCATTTGTTCGAAAGGTTGAATGTGATGAACTACCTGTTAATTTGGTTTCTGGCATGAGCGATGAGTTATTGAAATGGGCTAGAAATGAAAGTGGGGAGAGAGATATTACTGAACTGTTGAACGTTTGCGAAAGAACTTGAGCAAATGCAAGTTTTTGATGACGTGGATGATGACATACTGACTGCAATCAAGATAGCGGAGAACGAAGTCGCGCCGAATTCAACTAAGAAAGAAACTAAACACAATATAAATAACAGCAAGGAATTTCTGTTGAAAAACCAATTATAAGCAAACATTGAAAAAGTTCCAATTCAAATTTTGTCAAATTATCTCAGTTTTTATCAATACCACCCAGATATTCGCTTTTTTCGCTTTTATTTGCTTTTTCGAAAATATGCCTGAATTTTCGTTTTTATCGAGTGGCATTCGTTTATTTTTCGTTTTTTAGTAGAGCAAGAAAAAAGTGCTTCGTAGTACAGACTTTCTTTACATGTGGAAAACGTGACTTTATGTCATGTTGCCCTTTACTGTAGTCATGCTATCATCCATGTGTTGACAATTGCATAATCTTATGCAATAACTTATATTATATAGGAATTGGAAAATGTACCCTTCTTAGCAAAAATGTAATGTTGTAGCTATTCCTGAAGGCAAAGCCTTGTCATAGTGCGCTCCGGTACAAGCACAATTTTTTACAGCAACTTGAAGCCATGGTACTTAAGCTTTTACACAAGTTTAAATTGATACATATTGAAAATACAAGCGGGTTGCATGCTACAAATGAATGTCATCGCATTTATCAGTCAAGGAATTCGAGACATGCTGACTTGTCTGAGACTCACGGCTTGCTACCGGGTTGTCTTTGAAGATTGGTGTTGGATTAGTGAAACAAACTGTGTTTATGCGAATGCGTGAGGAGTATTACATAATGTTGACAAATGGGCCGAAGAAATCGAGTTGATAATATGCACAAAGGAAAATTTTCCTTTGATTTATTTTACATTGTGATTTTCGTGAAGTATGTGTAACTAGGCAAAATGTTGATGTGTATGATAATCATTTTGCATCAACTAATAAAGACATTAATATGATATTGATATGATCGGATATGTGTAGCTTATTATCTTATAACCACCTGAAACTTCCTGCGTTATAGATTGAAGAATACTAGATCTACCAGTAGGCTCAATGAACTATTTTGTAAATAATAAGACTACCTTTTTCATTAATTCACTCATGCTTATTACGTCATACTTCACCCGCTGTATACATACGTACAGTCGAACCTCTACATAGTGAATTTCAAGGGACCCGATAAAAAATTTCACCATGAGGAGGGTTTCACTACAAGGAGGTTTTCTAACATCTGAATGTAATATCGGTTCTAAAGTAAGTATATAAAGTCAAACCAATCATGCAAAGTAATTATAACTAATACATGTATTTAGAAAGCATATTTTATAGGGAGTAATACCAGTAATACTGTATTGTATTACAATGTAATGCTAAATGATAACGTAAACTCAAGATACAAAATGCAACTACCAAAAAAATCAGCATTGTACAGTAGGTGACATGTCACCCTCAATTACGAGTAGTTACAGATGACCGTTAACATCCTTGATTTCCGCGTTACATTACTGCAACATCTGTCAGCAGTCCTGTTATATATGTCAGTTATATATGCCCTGTTATATATGTTATCAGAGAGTAAACAATGTGATAGGACCTCAATTTCATGCTCAGGAAAGACAGAACATGCTTAGCGGTTCATCCGTGGTTCAAGCGGCAGCACAGACAACCGTAGACGACGCGTAGACTATTAACTCTCGCCCGCGCGTATTCATGAACATTCCCCATGTTTTCACTGCATCAGATCACGTGATTTCTGACTCGTGCAGCGCGTATGTACGCGGGTAGAAGTGTAGACTGCCCTTAACCATGGATTCCTAAATAATATATGGCTTAATAAATTATTTAGTTAAAATATACAACATGATGACCTGATCTAACGCACATATGATAATGGCCTTCTTTGGGAAAGGGTGGAATTTCAGTTACGTGTCCAGACCATATATTATTTAGGAGTCCATGCCTTAACCGTGGATGTTTGGGATAATTACACGTGACAATGTCACCTAGAGTAGACAGTATAAGTTACATACATCACTGATTATGAACCATGGAAATATCTGTCAATACGAGTCTGTACAGTACGTCGCTTGTCAACAGAAGTAATCATGTTTTCTACTCAATCAAGCGCTTGTTGATCAAGCTGGAAGATCACTTTTCCTTTCAAGGAATTCTCTGATGTGATTCAACAGTCAGTACGCTTGAAAACGCAGAAAAGCGCACGTAAGCGTGAAACTATTAGCTACATTAACTATTGATTTGTATCTAAACTTAGATTGTAGACTCATAATAGACTTTAATAACTTAGGAAACTTTGTAGTAATGAGCATCATCGAACTACTACACGTACATGGGATGCGTATTAATTACAAAGTATAATTGAAGATCAAAACATACTTGATGTAAAATATTTATTATGTTGAGGTTGAGACAACAAAGGGACTTAATAATATGTTCACTATGAAGAGGTTCACTATGTATACTGTAGAGATATGTAACAACCACAAAGTGTGCCATTTTTGATCGAATCAGAAATTTAATTCATCATGAGGAGAGATTCACTATACAGAGGTTCAAACTGTATTTTCATAGCTTCTGTGTGCTGAGCTATGCGGTATGGACTTATGTCGTGTGCTTCAACAACTCGTGACTTCTGGCAAATGCGTCATTAAATAGGAATGCCCACATAAATTTCGAGAGAAAGTGGTGTCAGCGATCCAAGACAATGAGAATCTTGCATCGCATAAAGCTTGGAATTGTTTCTAGAGAAATTTTCTTGGCTATTTGTCATGTTTTTAATTGAATTGGAAATAGCTAATATCGGCTGTTTCCAAGTTAATTCAAAGCGTGGACTTGGGCACATATTTTAGTAGACGTGCATGGAGCATGATCTTGCCTTTGAAGTAGGCTGTATAATGTATAGTGATAGTTTTTTTATGGAATATTTTCATTGATTTATCCAATACTATCATTTATCGTCTCTTTTCATCAATTTATAATATTGATGTATATTTACAATGTAAAGTTTTGATCGAAAAAATACTAATAAATGTATCATAAGAGGCAGTTGTGATGTCTGGGATAGGTCCACTTATAGTTGAAAGCTTGACGGATAGGGTCTGTAAAGAGCCCACTCGAATGTAAATCATTGACTACATAATTTTCTCTCTTTGGCAGCCGTCCATTGTCAGAAAAATTCCATTTTAGAAATGTTCATCTTCTTATCACTATAGGGCTACATAATTGAAAAATATCAATTTTGTTGATAGCAAATATACAAGTTGACACATTTACATCTACATTAACGTTTGCAACAATGCCATTTAATGAAGCATCAATTTTGCTTCAATAATGTAGCTTAATTCTGAGGGCTATCTTCCTTTACAAAAATGCATCTTAGTAAGCAATATTATTAGCATAGCATTAGGCTTGCGAGTAGTGGTGAAAATTACAGTGATTATCAGATGAAGACTTTTCAAAATACTTTACAAAAATCACTTTTGTGCACATTCTATCACTATTATAATAATTGCCATATTAATGTCAACCCTAATTAACCCCTTGACGCCCAAATCTCAAAAAGTTGCTGACGCACTGCCCCATAGAAAATTACATAAAATATACTTATTAACAAAGTGAAACATAATTATTGCGAACATGAAGCTAAAAGGATACATGACATCACATCTCTTCTAGAAGAAAATAATTTGACGATGCGATTAAGAGGAGAAATTGTGATATTTTTCAAAACATGGAACGCAAAACCAGGTTTATTATCACATCTTGCGCGTGCTGATAGCATGTTTCCTTTCTCAAACTGATCATCCAACATTCCTTGCATATCGTTTCTGTGGCATTACTTTCTTTGAAGTTGAAGGGATGACTTCAAGAAAATGTACATACTGTTGCGATACACTTCCACGGCCGAAAGAATTCGAGCTACAAGCTTTGCTTTTTGATGGAACTGAATGCATACCGGTAAGGTGAATTATCGCGATCCTGGAAAAGTTCAAGAATGTCATTTGTGAATCTTCTTCCTTTTTGTACATTATACGAAGTATAAGCATTTAGCAATAGAAGTTGAATCACCTATTGTGTGACCACGTTGAACCGCTGTGATACCAGAGATGTATGGTCTGATCCACATACGGCATCCCAAAATCGTAGGCCTATTGGTTGATTGTATAATGCTTTTCATTGCTCTGATTCCTGCCTCCCGGAAGATGTCTTTGCTTCTGAATAGCACCTGCTTTATCGACAGTACTGAGAAAGTAGTCAGATGTCTCATTTGTCTGGGAATTTGATAGCCAATGCACCGCTTTCGCTGTACTTGCCTTTTCTCTCGCAAATGCGCTGGTATTCCTCTGTTCATGCGAACCGCACACCAAACACCGGTGTTTCGATTCATGAGATATTCACAAAGCCGAACGTTTTATACCAATTATCAACATGTATGATGTATCCACGATCAAGCAAAGAAGCTTTTGAAAGAATTGATAAACGACAATTATTTTCGCCTTTGAGAGGTCAAAAGGTACATGTTCTTCTAAATTCAATCCGCAGTATAAGGAGCTGTGCAACATCTATCCATTATATCGGTCACAAAAAACGTTTTCAGTCCGAATCTCGATCGTTTAGTATGCGTATAAAAAAATTGCATTGAAAGTCAAACTTCATGTCTGAGATTCATCGATGCAAATGTTCTGAGTAGGTTTGTGTTTAGCGCAAATTGAGCCTATGAATAGAGATGACTTCTGCTTTCATATTCGCATGCGTGCGCTGTGTCTGTCTGTCTGTGAAAGAATTTATCTTTAAAAAGCGCCAAACTCAATAATAAACCTCAGCACACTGAACTAACAGTGAAATTCGACAATAAGACAAAAGTAATCACTCAGGACGGATAGGTCCGTCATGGTGCTGTTCATGGTGACGAATCTATCCGTCATGAGCGCTAAAGGGGTTAAGGATCCTTTATTCGTGATATGATCCACTTCGCATGACTTCAGTTGACAGACCCCTATCTAACAAATACTTCAAAGTTTCAATATGTTTTGGAATATTCAGATAAAAGAGATGGTCAAGGGTTTAGACTAATTCAGTAGTTGGAAGCATGGGATTTAAGAAATTTCCTAAGGATTCGAACCTACGACCAAGTTTAACTAAACCTGTGCTCTAACCAACTGAGCTACGAGCCACTTACTCGACTCTGTCAACTGGCAGGCTCAAACCCTCACCACCACACATCAGTTGTCAAGGCAATAATAATCAATGAATAAATAACACGTCACAATTACAAGTAGCGGGGATCGATTGTCCACCAAGGCATCTTAAGCCATGTCGTGAATGCAATTAACAACAATGAAATTAAATAAACGATAGATCAAATTGCCATGCAAAAGATGTGCGGCTGGTAGGATTCTAACATACGACCAAGGTTAACTAGACCAAGCAATATTCGCAATTTACACATTTTCGTAGTATTCATGGTAGTGTATGGTTAGATGGCATCTTTTGTCGTTATAACGCTATTCTACTATGCTTGATACAAAAAGTCGCTTTTCTTCGCTTTCCTTAGTTAGGTATTCGTTTTTTCGCTTTTTTAAAATTCGAATCGGCTGGGTGGTCTGCAATTTGAAAAGGAATTCAAAGTCCAGCATCGTTTATTTGTATTCTAGAGCCTCAATTCAACGATATTTTAGTAGTCTAACGTTGTGAATGATGGTTTAAAGTCACTACTCCCTATACTAGGGGCTTCGACGGTGCTGACATAGACAGACTTCAACTGGAGTGCTGTGATCTTTTAGTCCGGATGTCCTTCCTGACGACTTCCAGTGACACTATCGGGACTCGACCTTTGGACCAAAAGATCGCTAGGCCAAGCAAGAAGACCACCAGCGGTGAACGCCGTAAAACCCAGTCTGAAAAGAGAATGCCAGTCAAATGCGTCTGTTGAGACCTACCCAAACCGTCAACCTTGAACTGTGTAAAGGCTTTAGTCAAGGTCATTGAGAGATTGATTTTGAATAAAATTGAGACGTCACTTATCCAGTGTTACGGTGTGGAACAACATGCATACAGACCTTTGGGATCCACCACAAGTGAGCTAGTGGCTATTACAAATGAAATAAAAGCTCTCATGGAAAAGGATGATACTATTGGTGCTCTTGTGTCCTGCTTAAATTTAGCGAAAGCTTTAGATAATATAGGTTTTCCCGCTCATCCGTTGATCTATGTTTTTCTAACGCGTAATAGTGCAGTCAAATGTGACAAAAGTCTTTCATACATTAACCAGTGGACACTGTCCATCAAAAACGTGTGAAATTGGGCAGTCAAGTGTTGATGTATGACAGAGTAGTGTAGAACATGGTCAATCAATTGTGATATTGAAATTTCAATTATCAACTTAATGAAGCATAGTGATTTTTCAAATTTAGCACAGATTTTGGATTGTTTAATTTAAGTGATTCGGCCAATTAAGTATTTTGATAGACTGGTTAAACGCGAAAACCATGTTAACTTTTATAGCAGCTGTCAGAGACATGTAGACATTATTCGAGCTATTTTGAATATGATAATCTGTCCTGACGCATTTCTACACCACATTTTTGAAATGCATCTGTGAGAGTTTTTATTTTACATCTCAAATTACACTTGAATTCAGAATAACACACATCAAAAGTAAACCACTCCAATCATGCTCGTTAGTATCTTAGTAAATTATTGGACATTATAGAAAGGACCGAGTTTCCGTATAAAGATAGAAGAAAAACATGTCTATTTTCCAAGAAGTATATACTTTATTCAAAAATTTCTTTTAGACAAGAAATTACATTAAGATTACATTACATTAAACATCGGGTGAGATATCTTTGAGTATGGCCAAACCAAGAAATGGATTTTTCAGCAGTTATCACAGCGACAGACAGTTCAGCCAGTTGAACCAAGATTGCGAGTCGTTGTTGTTGTTGTTGTTGTTGTTGTTGTTGTTGTTGTTGTTGTTGTTGTTGTTGTTGTTGTTCTTGCAAAAGCTGTGCGCGAACTTCTTCCCGTTGCCGTTTTAAACAGGCTTTGAAGGCACTGAATGCCATTTCTACAATATTCAGAAATGGGGAATACGGTGGCAAAAACCGTCTGAAATGATTTACAGGAATCTGCGGACCTCCTTCATCAGCGGAAAGATGAGCTCGTGAGTGACAGGAAGCATTGTCGAAAATGTACGCTGTGGACTCCTGAAGTAAAGCAGACGTGTTTTGAATGAATGTATGGAATCTGGCACACGTCATTCCACCTTCAAAGATTTCATGATGAATGAGTCCTCTTCGATTGCTTACAGCGAATGCTACAGTGAAATGTCTCCCTCGCTGGCCCCAACGACTCGCACGGCTCGCTGTCCAACTCTAGCTCTACCCCTGGTTCTCCGAATCTATGGATTAATTCCACTCTCATCAATGAATATCAATTTCTGTCCCACACCTTCATGCAACATCCAACTGACATATTCGTGTCGTCTGTCTTTGGTGCTCTCCTGCTTCCTCTCTGATGGTGAATCCTCCAACTTCTTTAAGACAATTAGTTGTCCTGAGAGACATTGTGCAATGGAGGTCAATGACAGTGTTGGTTTGTGTGGCAGTCTAATTTGTAACTCGCTCTGCATTTGTTGTAAAATAAAGGAAGGATGTTCTTCTATCATTTCCTCCAGTACATTTCCAATTTCATTATCTATCTTTGAATGGCGTCTGCCGCCTCTTGGGAGGGTTAACACGCCATCGCGCTTATTAGCGCGATTAATAATTGCCCAAGCAGTAGTTCTCTTAATCTCTAACTGTTGCGCCAGCCCTACGTAGTCCTCGTCCTGAAGCCATGCATTGTAAAGGTGTTGCTTGTCTACTTCAGAAATTCTTGACGGCATGTTTCCTCTTGACAAGAAGTTATTTGCGAGTATCAACACTTGATTGTCTTATTTCACATTCGACTGACTAAATGGCCAATGAATTCATCTCATCTGGATCGCGATTACCAGCGCGAACAATAGATCAAAGGTTGACTGCACTATTGCGCGTTAGAAAAACATAGATCATAGGATGAGCGGGAAAACCTATATTCTTCATAACAAACTCTTAAATTACTTTTTTAGCAGTAACTTCTATGTAACTTTATTGAAGTCAAGAACGCATAAATTAAATTATTTGTCATCAATGGGGATGGAAGGTGTTAAATGGTTGAAGTCCTATTTGAGTGAACGAACGCAGTTCGTATCCATTGATGGTCATTGTGGTGTTGAGTCCAACGTCATATCAGGAGTTCCACAGGGGTCGATTCTTGGTAATATCTATTCAATGCCATGATGTGATGTGTGTGCCGACAAATTATAAGCGTCATTTGTTGTGAAGGATTCGAGAACTATGTTGAATTCGAAACATTTACAGATTATCGCAATTTGCATTTATTTGATGAATACAAGCAACAGCATGGATTCTTTAATCGCAGCACAATGACTACAGTGTTGCCTCTTCAAGCTATCTCTGCAAAATAATAAAATACGCCGATGACATGACTGTCATCAAACGAATTTTCTGAGACAGTCCAACACAGTCTGAAATAGACACATTATCTTTTCCCTTTCTCACATGGGACTCACTATCAATATGAGCAAAAATAAACAAATTTTGATAAAATGTACGAAATCTTCCTGATTGCATTAATTTGAAGCTTGAAAATGTTAACAGTGAAAATTTTAGGCTTTATTTTACATGATTCCTTATCTTGGGATCATCAAATTTCTGACGTTCTGAAGAAAGCCTCCTCTCGTTTGTACGTTATTCAAGTTCTAAAATCTATGTTAAATAAAAAAACCTTATAAACGTCTATCACTTACTAATTTCGAGTTTGATTATGTATGCATCACCTGTTTATGGCTGCTTACTTGTAAAGTTATTAACAGAGCTGGAAAGATTTCAGAGGCGTGGACATAAGATAATTTGTGATTCTAATTGCAGGCCTGTGATTGCTCCTCAAATTCCTCAGATTCCTCAAAAATTTTTTTCACTCCTCAAATCCTCAAAAATTCCTCAAATATAGCTAAACTAAGAGAAATTCCTCAAATATGACACATTTTAGAGTAAATGTCGGACAATGTATTGTTTTTTAGCGAATGGTGATTATCTGTATACTTCCAATCAAGAGGCTAAGATAGAATCCTATAACATGTATCCTACACCCTGACTGCTAAACATGAATCAATCATGATTTACAATTTGATTTTGCTTCACGTCGTTTTAATTTCTGGAAGCTACAGGGTTGCAAATGTTCAGGTTCGTCCGAACTTACTTTGCTATGCAGAGAAGTTGTCTGAAGTTATTGTCTGCCGAACTCCTTAGTTCAACACTTTCACGTATTTAATGAGTGAAACACAGCAATCAACATACCGAAATTGTATATTGAACACTACAAGCAATTTGTTTTCTTCAAACTTCATAATTTTGCGTAGAATTCCAACAGTAAAATGCTTATTCAATTATTTTCATTAATTATCTGAACCGGTTTCACAGCCTTCTTTATATGTTTCTGCGACTATATGGCTGCCAAATGCATGCCTGTACTTCTTAAAGAACTTTAGGCTATCGATCCTCTATATCCATTATGTGATAACGTATAGGTATCCCAGCCCACTTGGATTTCAGTGCTCTTATCAACTGAAGCTTTTGTTTCACTCATTCTCTTCCATTTTATTTCCGCTGAACATAAACACATGCGACGGGGTAAAGCGGATGGTCTCTAAATTTAGTGTCTACATGCCTTCTGGTCACTAGCGTGCGGAGGTTGGAAGCGTATGAAGCTCTGATATCTCTTGAGTCTTTTTGCAGCTACATTTTCCAGGGTCTGCCGACCGACATTTATCCTGGATGAATTATCCACTTATAGATCGTTTTCATAATTTGCTGAACACAGGTTGGTGTGAAATTAGTGCACACATTGCTTATCGCTGTATGTGAACTTAGATTAATTAAGACATTGAACCACTTAGTACTGGGTTGGTAGATTTTCAACCTGGGTCTACTGCAAGATGTGGATGTCAATATCTCTGCGGAACTTCATGCGAATAGAGGTGATAATATTTCACTCTTTGCTTAGATGAGACCAACAACTCAACTGGCAGGCCTGTTCCCGACACTTGTTTTGTGTTGTATGAGAGAATTCATGTTCATTTGAATGTAGATCGGAGCGATATGATCAAGCGCTAACAAGTAAACAAAACCCATCAAAACTTATGTAACATAAAGTAAAATTAATAAATTAGTGTGTAATGTGGCGTATCCTTCATGATAAATTACTGACTTTTTTTTAACCACAAGCATTCCGTCAACGATTTTAAGCTTTCTATACTTACGGGTTGCTCTTCTCCCAAATTTGTCTAAAATCCGTAAAAATTAATCGTCACAAAGCCCCAGATGCATGTAGTTGAGGATATTTCCTACATTAAAAAAAATTCAGTATACAGATCTGACAAGCATCATCGAATTGGAGACGGTAGCGTGAAGCAGAGCGATATCAGCAGCTTGACCTGACATTCTCTGTTCGACACATTCTAAGCAGATAGTCCTTGAGGTAACAAATTGATTTCGCAACAACGCGGGAAGTGACTATGACCAGACCAATATCCTTTTGTAATGCATATAACTTCAAAAAGTGTAGTGAAGTGTGGTCAACTCTGGGGTTGCCTTCTTCATGACTTTTTTCATGAAGTTTGGCCCAAAATCCCTGTTAAAATTTGGAGTTTTTCTTGCAATTATTATATTAGGCTCCGTTTACATTCCTCAAATTTTTCAAAAAAATTCCTCAATTTTTCTAATAGGCTAATCACAGGCCTGTAATTGTCTTAGCGATAATTTCCCTCAAATTGTAAACCTTTTTGAACAGAGGACTATTGATTTCCTTTTGAAATGTGAGAGTTCAACTTTACATCCGCTCAACAACTTGATTCCTGGAAGACTGCGTTCTTGTAAACATTTTCGTGTTCCTTTTTGTCGTACTACCAGGTACTTGAACTCATTTACCATGGTCATGTATTTTGTATAAACGAATGTAATGATGAAAGCGTCGATTTGACACTGAATTAGAATGCTGATGCAAGTTTCTTACGAAGTGTCTTCATTATTTGTCGAAAAGCCGTCTCATTTCTTTTTTACTTGAATATTGTATTCTTCATTATAGCTTGTAATGTATACGACTGTCAATTTATTAAATAAAAATTTCAATAATGAAAATTATTAAAAATATCAAAAATAAAAATTTTAACCTATGAAGTCTTTTTAAGGTGCTCCGAGAGCCATCGAAAGCTCGTGTAGTGTATTTTAGTGTAGACCTAGAAAAAAAATATGGAGTGTTCCGAAATCTTGACTTCTCAATCACTGAGCCCATCTGGAAGAATATTCAGCATTTTAATATCAATCTAAATTGCATAGATATCTCCCGCGCGGGAGATAATCTTTACAGGTCAAATGAAGTGTTGATATATCTGCCATACATGCAGGGAGACAAATAAAGCACTCTTATTTATCATTTCATCAGATGTAATAGTGGTCGATTCATTTAACTTTTCAGGACTAATTGCCCACAAAAAATGTTACTGGATATCACATCAGGTTTATTTCACAGAGGCGATGGTCAAAAGTAAATGAAAGAAATTTTCCGGTCGGTCAGATTAGTGGTGCACGTGTCCACTATAGGTAATGATCAAAACATTACAAGTTTCTCCTTATCTAATCAGTCCGCTGACAGATTTGCAAGATTGCGAAGATTTTAAATTTGTGTTCGCAGTCCAATGCACAAGCCATTGTAGGCGAGTGTACATAGAAAGCCGGCTGCTGTCCCACTCGGTATATACAGACAGGGACTACCAAGATATCTATATAGCTGTATAGATATCTATGTAGTCCCTGATACAGACTAGTGTACAGTCGATGAATAAACCTGAAACGTTAGCAGTTTCCGATATGATTTAAAATCCAATTTTTTTCGTAACTCTTGAAATATGTTCTTTGACTATGTATGACATCTTGTAATCAAGTCATTAGGAATATTGGATCTAATTGGGCCACCCTAGGCCTTAGGTCCAAACCCATATTCAATCCTGCTGATACTTTCTGTATACACGCTTACACTCTCTGAATGCATTGTATAAGTGATGGAATAAAATGTTTGAGATCTATTATTTTCTTACAGGGTCTTCATCGGATGGTAACCAGTGTCTGCTGGTGTGGACGACTCTGGTTGTAAGAACACTTTCTTCTCCGCCGGGTTTGATCGCCTTGTTCTGGGATGGCAATGGCAGGCAACGTTGGCGCCATAGGAAAGACATAGTTATTTGTGAATGTCAACTGCTTTATATCCTCCTTGGTAAACCCCTTTGATAAACTTAGTGGCATTTGTTGAAGTCACAAAATGTTTTTACAAAAACACAAAAGACTTCATTTGTGCATTTTGTGTCACACATCTGCCTGTGTCATTTTCTGTTGCAGACAGATAAGCCATTTACCCCGATTATCATCGATTATTTTTCAAATTTGGCTATTGTTGATCATCTCCCTTTTTGTAGTCGTGCTAAGTCTTCATTTTACAATTCGATCTTGTCCCTTCCTTCTCTTTAACAAGTCAAAACATTTTCATCATTGTTCTTTATACAGGATCAATTATATAAAACGTTATTTTATTTTTATGAAATATGCATTGAAAGTAACGGGCAAGTTAGATTTTCATTCAGCAAGAAACCGCATAAACATTAAATGTACATAACACAGATTCAAATTGGATTTCTTCCTGAGGAATATAAATATCGAATGATTGTGTCGCCATTTTGGTGACAAGTGTCGGCGCGCAACTGATGCAGTCGATAGAAATTCTGCAATATCTTTGGAAGCGATGAAGCTGATGGCAATGAAAAGCAAGTTCTTCAGTTGAGCTGTAGCATTGTCAGTAACAGTTAAGGTCTCGTGATCAAAGCAGCCACCCAACCTGGTCGTCTTCTACCAATCCATTGGTTTGGTGGAGACGTTTCATAAGAGCATTAAGGCGTTTATAACTGCATACCTTCTAACAAAGAGGTGCCCTAATTTTGTAGTAAAAACAACTCTGGGTTTTCAAATAATTGAATAACCTGTTGTTTTATAATGGTGCGATTACACTCGTCATTGTTGGTTCACTCGTATCAGGACACCTACACAATCCATCGCAACTCATGTTGTAATCTCCACCCTTCAGGTTGTTGACCGAAGACATTACAGTCCGAGTGCCGGCGCTGGTTTCTCCTAGGTACGAGGCTTACAGCTGCCTCCACTGGATGCTGCACGCCCTATCTATCAGGTTCTACCCTGTCTTTTGTCTACAGACTGTATGAATGAAAACACGTGTTAATCCAATGGGAAAATTTTATAATTTGGATTTATCAGTTATTATTTTATTGATGAAAATAGAGATCAATGTCATTTCACTTATCTGCTACCCGTGGGATTTGCATGCATTTTCTTTGATTATGTATTTAGATAAAGCAGACAAGTTAGAAGCTGGTAGACATGTAGCCACAGTGTGTTTATCATTCAGCTAAAGCATCATTTTTCGGTCTTGTTCCCTGTAGAAATCCTTGCTGTCGCCCGAACTGTAATGTATTCGTTGATTTTATTAAATTAAAGGTTGAAGGGAAATGACGAGACCATGCAGCAAGGGTGTCCCTTAACAGAGGATCAAAAGTTCAGTGGAGTGAATTCAGGAACTGAATGACAGAAGATCACAAGAGAATTGACAGTCTATATACATGAAAATTTGCAACTGTACGCGCAGCTTTCTTTTCACAAAACCGAGAACCGGCTTGTTCACTATATTTCAGGTGTATTCAATGGCCATTTGTATTTTTAATTTTCATTTGGTCCACTCCACATTTTTCATTTGCATTGTGATCTCCTTGGCTCAGTTATTAAATTTTTAACCTTGTGATATCATGGTCGTGTGATCAAAGTTTCTACAAGAAGCAGTCCAACCTGAGTTGTTATTGTCCGTTGTTTAGATTTAAACTCATTGAATGAAAACCTTATTTAATCGCAGCTTTCAATATCCATTTTACAAAAACTTAAAATAGCGTTTCTATGACTGTACTTGACATACTTCTGACGAATTTGAAGTATTCACTCTTCTCTCCCATTCATCATCGGATTTTTGCCGCATGATGTGACAAACACAGTAAATCTAACAACTCCGCTATTTCCACTACCTCCGTACTCAGTGTTATTTTGATTTTTATTTTACATTTGAATTCAAGGATTGTATTCCTTCAATGTACATCTTCAAAGTTTCTGGCACTGCACTTTTTGTTGCATTAAATGGCCTATAATGTGCAATTTTAGTGTTTGGCTCATTGCCATCTGAAGCGAAAGTTTTAGTCAATTTTTTCAACTGGCGTCTCAGACGTTGTCGATTGTTGCTTCAAATGTTTGTAGTGGTCCATCAAAGGGATCGGTGCTTCCACGGCAGTCTTAGTGTTGCCTATACTCAGTACATCTTACTTGTTCCCATGCTTTCTTCCCGTCTTTGTCTCTTCGTTCCGAATATAGACATCTTGTGATCCAATTTCCCCACTCTCTCTCTCTCTCTCTTCAGAAATTATCCTTAGCTGTTTGCTATTTTTCGCAACGTTGTCCATCATTTATACTCTATGCTTCTGAAAATTGAGACTTTGTTGTAGAGTTATTATTTAGAGTAATTGTTGATGGTAACTATAATTTTCGGCTCCTATCGGATCCAGGATTGTTGAAATAAACCCAGATTATTGCATATGAATGAGCATTTGTTGATACAAGATAACTTTATCGTCGTATGTTACCCTTTTTTGTTACTTGCTCGTGTTTCAAACTCATGTTCACTCGATAAAGCAATCAAAGGCTTTCGTCATTCGTAGTGAAGTCATTGATGATTTTTAAGTACACAATCAATTCATCTAAATGTATGTATACACATAAAGTGTTGTTTGCATTGCACGTCTGATGCAGCATTGCACTGTGAATCTTCGTAAAGCATAATTCTTGATCTTGAGATCGAGAAAGTTACAAAATTTTGAGGTTAATGCATTTCGTTTTTCGTAGTATTGTTCTCGTTTGTGAAAACTGATTTCTTGTCATCTGACAATATATACAATTATTTGTCCAGATTGATGTTTTCAGTTGCAATCAAATAAGATCATTTATATTGTCTGCTAATTAATTGAGCGATGTCATTGTTTTGGGGGAATGCTCTTTTTCTGATTGGATGATATGCGAATTACATATATTTAAGAGGTTATGAATTATTAGAACTCAAAATTCGGCTAAGTAATCACCCGGGTTGTCAAAACTTGATAATAATTCAAAGTGCTTTAAAGTTCTTTAAACGTACTAACTATTTTAATGTTACTTTGAAGTTGCTTCAAAACTATAGGAAAATTAAGACGAGAACTAAACTTTATGAAGTTAAGTATGTATGCAACTTTGAAGTCAAGTGAACATTATATCATTAAAGTTATCGTCGAATTACTTTAAAGCTGATTCGTAAAATTAAATAAGAATATACTGGAGAATGTGATGAAAACGTCATTTCTTTTGTAAATGAAAAAAAAATGCTAGCCAATGATTCAATTCCGATTGGCGTTTATACTTTTCATTTAACTTGTACGAACTTCAAAGTTTTCCTAGTAGGATTTTAACAGTTTATAACAAGTTTCATCAAAGAGCGTGACATTCTTATGACGTTCTTGCGACCCGGGCAGTAATCTCATAATTTACATTATCTTATTAATTTTCGAGAAGTATGCCTATAGTTGTTGTGAAATCAGATGACGAACTTGCAATATTCAGAGACAATATAAAAAAACAACTGTCACAATTACTTAAATTAAAGGAGTCAATCCATTTTCGCGAGTCAGAGATGGAGGCTTCACAAACGTTCCCGTCTCTGCTTTATTGAGTTATTGACATTTTATTGATAAATACAGTGCACATAACATCTTGAGAATATTTTTAGTTGGATGGTTTTAATATTTTACCTACTTCGAGAATAAAGAAAAAGTTACTCCGTCGGCTTAAGGTAGATGTGACCAAGTTAATTAATTATGTTATAAAACTGCTTTCAATGAATATAATAGGCCTACATGCATTGATGAATTTAAAAAGAAACAGTTTATACTTTGTAGGCATATAAGTTAGAATACCGTATTTTTTTTGAATAAGAGACGCGTCTCTTATTTTTTTCAGATCCCTGATTGATGCATCTCTTATTCAGGGGCGTCTCTTATTTATCAAATGTTTTCATTCTTTCATTAGAAAAAGATGTCGTCGTTTTTTGCTACTATTCTCTTAGGTAACCTTTGCATTCCTCACTTAGGCCTCATGGGCAAATTTCGCCAGTAATTTTTCTTACATATATACGCTTTATCATAATTCAGATATTTTGGAAATGAAAGGAGTTTTATGGTTTGTAGTAGCATATCTTGTAGACTCATCTAATACATTCATATACCAGTACATGTTGGCCACTATACATGTAGACTAGATCTGAATTTACCGAAACGAAAATACCGATAATCAAGTAGTATTTACAGCAAAAGTAACCGACCGGTACATGACTCCAAATGCAAACCCAGTAAACATTGTGACGTCATTGCGACGTCCCATTGATGTCATCATGCGTCTGAGACGTCTATGACCAGAACGGGATGTCACAGTGACCTCCCATCAAAGACGTCAGAATGACCGCCTGTATATGACGTCACTGTGACATCCAAAGTGTGACCACAAACATGATCAATGAGCCACAACCACGATGAGTCATGAAATTATGACGTTTACGCTATGATGAATGATTTTCACTTAATTGCACTAAGTTTTGGGACTACCTTTTTTAATTTCCATTCTCGAACTCTCGCTCTCTCACTCACTTTATCTCTCTCCTCGCTTTTCTTGATACTTTTTCTTCTGATAATGATTCTCTGTCATAGCCTGATTTCTCTTCTTCTTTCCTCTTCTCTTTCTCCCTATTTCTATTCATCTCTCAACTCAATTCTTTTCTTCCTCCTCTTCTATTTCTCCCCACTTCTCTTCATTTTCTTCTCTTGTTCCAATTCATCATTTCTCTTCTTCTTCCATATCTCTTCTCACTTCTCTTTTTCCTCCTCTCCTTTCTCTTGATTTCTCATTCTTTCTCCTCTACTCTGTCTCCTCATTTCTCTCATTTATCTTCCTTTTATTCTTCTGTTTCCTTATCAGCTCTTCTTTTTCTTCTTCTATTTCTTATTTTCCCATCAATCTGTTTTCTGCTTTGTTTTTATCTAAAATCGATGTATCTTCGAAAATAACATAATGTAAAAATTCATCATTAATTTCTACCCATGCATTTCTTATTAATAGGATTCATGTTTATCGCAGGGCATTTGATGAATCCCAATTTTGCGATTGCAGTTGGAATAGAATACTTGTAATTGCAATAGTTCAATATCATACATCAACGGATCTTTTTTCGGATGATTCATTCGTGCCCGTACTCGTTGCATGGAATGAGTCTGTCTTTCGATGATTTACAAGCATCCCAGCGTTAGCGGTCACGTCATTAAGTGCAGCCCTCGTATTTCATTTCTGAATAGAGGAGAACTGCGCACAGATTATTTCCCTACTGCCGCCTGGGCGAATGACCTTCAATCAACGCGTCACTATCGATAATCACATGACAGCGAGAGGAAACGTGCAAGCAGTCTTTCATTTCATTCATGTTACTCGCACTGCGCATCGAACGTGATTCATGTTTTGCGATACGGGTTTAGTGATAAATCTACGACTTAGACCAAACTTTCTTAAACGACGCCTCGAGCACCTTTCCTTTGGACATTTGGTGGAACTTAGATCCACCACCCATATTCGACCTCCACAATCAATTCACAGATCATTTATTTCTATTTTCAAGTTGCAGACCAGCAGTTGACGACTAAGCTTTTGCCTGTATCATCTTACAAAACATCTTGTGATTTGGTTCACCTCATATTTAGTCCTCTTATCTCCTACATTAGTCGCTGAAAACCAGGGCTTCGAATGTCATCTCGTGATCTCTGACAAGAAAATAGTCTACTGCAGTACAACAAAATGTTTTTCGATGATTGATATCATCAATTGCCGGAGTTTACAGGTGAGATGTCTGCTCTTTTAATTTCTTATTAGGTTTAAGTGAATTAACTATACGCACTGGATTAGTTATAAGCTTATTTTCACGAAATTGTTATAAATGTTGAAGCTAATTCATGAAATCGCAAAAATAAAAGAAAAATCATCTTAATTGTCCATAAAACATGGCATCATCTGATATCAATTAATTTGCTTCAAATTTCGTGGCTCTCGAATTGGAATCAGATTAATCTCTCCCGCCGAAGATAATTTACCATAATTAGAGGCTTTACATACATTTTGCCATACTTAAAAAGGAACGCTGCTATTCGATATTCGAACATTTTCATCTTCATGTTATTGAACTGTTGTATGATCATCAATATAATACTTGAAGTTTTCTGCAAAATACTGAAGTTTGTACCATAGGATTATAAATGACAATGCATAGGCAACCATTTTGACGATCAAAATGTTATGATTGTGCATTGATTTTTTACGTAAGTGAATAATTTAAATGTACTGTAACAATGTAATAATGTAAGGTACAGGTATCTAAGCTTATTAAGCAAATCTAGATAATGATTATGATTCTACTGTATATTTGAATAATTGGACGATTGTACGTCACACATATCAGTTTGCAATATCGTAATGCATTCACATACATAAGTTTTGTTGAATAATATTCAAATAAGCTTATTTTGTTGAATGTTATCAATTATTGCGAAAATGAATGAATAAATAATTTGCTTTTGCTCATGAATGTATCTGATGCAATGTATGTTTTCCTAGCCTGGATTTTTATGAAATGGTTGCAAACATGACAATATTATAATTTGCATATTTGCAAGGTTAGCAACACATTCTGCGCTACATAAAATAGGCCTATATTCGATTTAATTATAATAAAACGTTATGTTTCGTATTATGTTGTAAATAGAACAAAACGTTTATTATTTGATGATAATTATGATGTCTGAAAAATGATTCACCTTTACTCAGTTTATAAATAAAGCCACTAACTTCATTTTGATAAAATTAAAAACTAATTCTTGCACAGTGCATTTCGTCCATTCTTTTTCAAGTGCAAACATGCAGGATTAAATATAAAATACAAAATCTGAAATCATACTTCTACAGCAATGAATCTATGAACAAAAGGATTGTTCATAGATATATTACTGCAGAAGTAGGCTTATATGATTTTAGATTTTGTATTTTATATTCAGTCAACGTTTGCACTTGAATAAGAGAGGGCGAAAGACATTGTGCAAGAATTAGTTTTTAATTTTATCAAAATAAATCTAGTGGCTTTTTTTATTTATTGATAATTATGATGATTAATTTTATCATGATTGTGCAATTAATTATGTGTAAATAAATTATTATAGCCGGAAGATGATGGTCGCTTGTCCCGCATTTGCTTGAAAAACAGAGGAAATACTATTTAAACAAGGAATTCTCTCATCATATGAATGTCAAATTTTATTGGGTTGTACAGTATTAATGCAAAATCATGTTAAAATTCATGATCTAATTTTACAGGCGATAAATATCCGAAGATGGTCAAAAATCAAAAATATATCAAAAACTGTGTCCCTGTCCAGATGCAGAGCATTGCATGCATTCAAAATATAATGACAATGTGAATTTTAAAATGTATGATGTTTTTTTAAATTTTAGTCTAATTTCAGTTTCTAATTATGTCTTCAATTTACAATTTAGCTTCGATAGCCTCTAGATTTTAGGCAACAAGCATGAAGAAACTTTTATTTTGGATTAGTTGTGCCTCATGTCAATGAAAGAAATTTTATATTTTACGAACTATACAGAATTATATACTGTTCATATTCAATGTAGCCCTATATGCCTACATGTCGAAGCATCTTCTCTACGGTGACTCAAATTCAATAGGCATGCATTTCGATACCTCTGATGAGCAATTTAGATATTGATATTCTAATATAGTGATTTCTCTTTTGAGCGTTGTATATGTATGCCTACGTGTATGTAATTTTTGTGATCTAATTAAAATTTTGCTGTTTCTTACTTCAGGTACGTCGTGCTTACAAAAGGTCAATGGAATATCGAAGAAGGATCCGTGATTTATCAGCGTCTGCTTTTGTCTCAAGTGGAACGTGTATGCAAACAGAAATACTTAGATAATTTGCGAAAATATAATTATCCACAGATGATTCCAATGTTTTCGTTATCTTCATAATTGGGTAAATGATTGAAACTAGTTTTAAGTATGGTAATGAGATGTCTGTCACGATGTCAAGTGACTCATTAGGACGTCTCGTAGGAGCACTTTGAAGACGTACGTTGGATGTCCCGGCGGGATGTCAGACTGACGTCCTGTGAGAGTTCCGCTGTGACGTACGTGGGATGTCCCGGCGGGATGTCATACTAACGTCCTGTGATGCTTCCGCTGTGACGTCTTTTTTACTGTCAAATAAGACGTACGTGGGCCATCCTGGAATGACGTCGTCATGACATCCCGCTGACGTCACATGTTTACTGGGAAGGAAGCTACCGTATAATGCCTCCTTAAATGGTAGATGAAGTAACCTTAAGTAGGCCTGCATGTACGTATGTACAACATGCATGTACTGCATGAACAACAACAAGAAGCCTTATATATTATACAATATTGGTCATGATACCCGGTATTAGATAGTAGACTGACTTATTTTACTAAGATAACTAGGCCTAATGATCTCTCAGGTGGATGTAGCTACCACATTACAATAGCCTGCATGGAATATGTCTATAGCAGTATATTTTTTGTACATGCGTCTCTTATTCAAGAACGTCTCTTATTAAATTTTTTCCTCTCACGGATGCGTCTCTTATTCGAGGGCGTCCCTTATTCAAGGGCGTCTCATATTCAAAGAAATACGGTATGTAAAGAGAGATTATAGATACACCGATAGTAGTGTACAGTTTAAAAGATTCACTCGTTCTACTACCGACAATTCGACGTAGGCCCAAGCTTAGATTTTCATTTCCGCTAAACCTTATTTTATATAGTTGTGGTCTACGAGCCAAGTCTACGAGTGGTCTTACCGTATTTTCCGCCAAAGACGCTACACTAGTGTTGAACACACTAGCAGGGTTCGCGGAGCCGGTAGCAGGTCAGAGCCGGAGCCGACTTGAAATTCTATACTTTTGACACCTGAAATGAATACGAGTGTGGCATCGTTGTAGACCTCCCGAAAATTGCTGGCCTTCATCTCCTCTCACATAGTTTAGTGCGAATCATTTATCAGGATTTTAAAGGAGATCGTGGACTTCTTCAAGATTGTGTTTCAGCTGAAAGCGAACTGTCGGACGCGTAAGCTCTTGGCGAATAGCATAAGCATGAATTCTCGCCTCAAATTTAGAGTAGGCCTACTGAAACAGCATTGGTTCTTAATATAATTCCTCCCTTAAAATGCTTGGTTATTTTATATAAAATGCTTCATTTTCAATGAAATACTTGGAAGAAATTTTGAAATGCTTCTGAATAAGTGCTTTTGATAAAAAAGCATTTTAGTTCAATTTAGAAATATCCAATGTTTTCACTTGAATACACTGTATAAGAGGCTTGACAGCTATGTGGCTGAGTCATCTTACCCGAACGGCAGCGCGAGTTTCTGCAGGGAAGGAGTCTGGATACTGGACTTTCGGAGAATGCAGTTGCCTATTACACCCTATCCCATGGCTTTACGACATGCGCATCTGCCGATCGAGCTCTACCCGGTTCCTGTTCTTATCAGACAGAATGAAATAAATACACATGTGAATTCAAGTGAATGAGAATTGAAGTTCTTAAAAACCCTTTCAGGTCATTTTATGTAGTTATGCCTCACTCTGGATCGAATGAAGTATTTGTAGGGCCTAGCCTTTCTGTTTAAATGATAAGAGGGACTAAATCAGAGAAAAAGTTTCATGGCTCCCTCTGCGACTCATACCTCATAAAAAGTCTTAAAGGTGTAGTTCGGTCCAATTTTTAACTTTGCCTCAATTATGACATTGATATCTGGTGAGTAAAATGAGACATCTCTCTCGCTATCAAATCTCTTTGTTTAGACGCTGCAGCTGTCAGAAGATACAGCTGTGACGTCATAGAGGACGATTGGATTGAGGGAGAATATCACCGGATAGCGCTGTCTCGTGTGGTGACTGCACGAATGTGCGCGTTGTACATCGACTTCAGGCAGGGATCACGCCGTGCTTCGAGTTGTGAATTAAAGCAAAACTCATCTAGTCCGTCAGTGCTTGACAATCATGGTGCAGTGTTGCGTTTATAAGTATAGTAATAACAGCACTAAAAATACTAATAAGTTGTGTTTTCATAAGTTTCCCTACGATAAGAAATTGAGAAAACTTTGGTGTGAAAAAATTGGTAGGGCCAACTTTAAAACATCAGCTCACAGCCGTGTCTGTTCAATTCATTTTGCTGACAAAGATAAAGAAATCAACCTTCAGTATGTTAAGTACATGGAATAATCAATTAAAAGACTCGTGTGGTTGGAAACTTTCAGTCTATTGAAACCACTGCTTCAATTACAACATAACATATACTTTACAATTAAATGTTGTATACAAACAAAATGTCTAGTTCGCAATTCATATTGTAGCGTTACTCTATGGTCACGTAACATCTTCCCCCGTTTGAAACGACTCGCACACACGGGCTGTCACTGAATGTATAAGTCCCTTTTTGAAATGATTCGCATGCATGGGCTGTGACTGAATGTTTATAAGTCTAGTCTCTGGGGAACTTTCACATTTCTTCCACTCCTTGTGGTGATCGGCACGCCCTCTTCCCTCGGTAGCGGCATCGAGCCGTTGGATGATCTCCTCCTCGCTGCTCGCATCGCGTCCGGTCCCCTCGTCTCCGCTTCCCTTGATTCGAAGGTCGGTTCGCAGGTCTCCTCGCACGGTGATTCGCTCACTTCGGCTGATCGTGTTCCAACGACACTAGTTCTCGATTCTTCTCCTGCTCGGTCCGCCTTGGGTGTGGGGCTGTTGGTCTCACTCCGATTCCGTACCAGTTTCTCCATTCTTAAATCTTGCCTGTTCCTCCTTATCTGACTGTGTCCTACTGACACTTTGTAAGACCTGGGACCTTGTCTTTCATCTACAACCCCAGTCCGCCACTCCTTATTTTGTCCATTGGGACAGACTCGCACTCTATCGCCTGGGTGAAGTGGGGGCAAGTCCTTACGGTGGATGTACCTCTCTCCCTGCTTTTGTCTTTTGGACTCAATTCGTGCTTGGTCCTGACACATGTTGTGTCCTATCGGTAACAACGTGGTGAGAGCTGTGGGAATCAAGGATTTGATGGAGTGGAGCCTATGCCTTCCTGAGGCGTGTTTCTCAGGTTGAGCAGACCTAACCTGAAGTCTTCGCTACCATGGTCACATTTTCTCATCAAATTTTTGCACACTTTCACAGCTGCCTCGGCTGCTCCATTGGAACAGCTGTGATATGGGCTACTCGTGAGGTGATTGATTTCCCATCTCTTAGTAAAATCCTGGAACGTGTGCGCGACAAATTGTGGACCGTTGTCCGAAATGAGTGTATCTGGGATACCATGACGTGCAAAATGTTCCTTCAATTTCGCGATTATCGTTTGTGACAAAGTATCACTCAACTCATCCACCTCGAAAAAATTGCTGTAGTAATCTACCGTGACCAGGAAGTCTTTTCCTTTGTAGCTGAACAAATCAGTTCCCACCTTTGCCCAAGGCCTCTCAGGGGTTTCGTGTAATATTGGAGTCTCTGCTGATTGCCGACTTTGGAAAGTGTTACATGAGTCACATGATTCAACCAACTGTCTGATTTCAGCCGACATGCCTGGCCAGTATACATATTGACGGGCTCGACGCAAACATGAATTAATCCCTGAGTGACCCGCATGCAACTTCTTTTTCATTTCGGATCTCATGGACACTGGAATCACTAGACGGGTCCCTCGAAGCACAATGCCATCTTGAACTGTCAGCTCATCGCGATAATCGAAAAAACGTGTGATGTCCCTGTGGACCTGACTCTTGTGGGATGGCCAGCCTTCCATGATCGTTGTCTTGAGCTCACTTAGTGCACTGTCAGATTCTGTAGCTGCACGGAGTTCTTGCAGTTTGTTCTGCGACATCGGAGATAGACTCAAGTTGTTCACGTTAAAATGTGTAGCTTCGTTGTTTTCGTTGATTGGGGCGCGTGAGAAGGTGTCAGCTAACATTAGAGATTTGCCCGGCTTGTGTATCAACTCGAAATCATACTCTTGGACTCTCAGCTTTTGGACTTTTTATAAATATAGATCGTCAAAAATCTCAAATATTATAAAACCAGCTGCCACCATGTTAAGTACATGGAATAATCAATTAAAAGACTCGTGTGGTTGGAAACTTTCAGTCTATTGAAACCACTGCTTCAATTACAACATAACATATACTTTACAATTAAATGGTGTATACAAACAAAATGTCTAGTTCGCAATTCATATTGTAGCGTTACTCTATGGTCACGTAACACAGTATACGTTATTGCATGAGCAATATAAAATAAGACGACCCTATTCTTTGAAAGAGAATGCTGTTCCGACTTTGAATTTGGGGAAGGTTCCACTGATCGTGAATTTACCTTTTCGTCGAAGCAAAGCCATCGATAAATTGAACGCAAGTCGATCGAACATCGATGTGGATACATCATTCTCAACAGATAGGGGAGAGTTGGGAGACTTGGCCACATAGACAGGTTCTTTTACATTTTTATAGATTTATCCTAAATTATTAATCGAATCGATCTGAAAATTTGTATACAAGTGCTCCGGGGAGTCAAGAAAAAAGGTCATTGACCTGGATTAATTTACTCAAAGCATAAGTAATCTGTATGCGATTACAGCAACAGTATAAAAATGGGGAGAATTGGCCACACCCTGGGAGACTTGGCCAAATTGATAGGGAGACTTGGCCATGGTAGGGAGACATGGCCATTGAAGAAAAATATACTATTGAAGCTGAATAAGGCCCCATAACCCTAATTAAGGGGGAAGACAATCTAATTGCATGCTTCAGCGCCACAATAGGTGTCATCAGGCACCATGGTGGACTATTGAATAGCCTACTTGATAGGCCTAAGTGGAGGTAAGTTGTTAGAATTTTGAAATTCCTATGCTTAATAAATGCAATTGACGCATTTTAATCAAACAATAACCCACTTTAAGCTCGAATATACTCTATTTTCTCTATAAAACCAAAACTTCGGAAAGGAAAAAATTGATGACTTTATTCCACATTGCCGAACTTACAAAAGTTTAAAATCGGAACAGGCCAAAATCTTCAGATAAAAAAGATAAATGTGAACGTAGACTATAAAAGGGCAAGTTGCATGTTAAACAAATCACGAATATTAATCGTTTATTAATCAATTACTTAGGCCTGGCAGGAACCGTAAAAATCAAAACTCATTCGATTAATTGATATTGATACCACACAGTTCTTCCTTAAATGAAAACACATTCTGTGTTCTCTTCGTGGTGGCCCGCGTGATTCGATTTAAGTGTGCACTTACTGATTCAAATGGCACATCCATGACATCAGCTACATCCGGTCGTACAAACCAATTGTCAACCCTCGGATACTTACGTAGAAAGTCAATCTTTACAAAACCTCCTGAAACCTCATTTAGCACTTGACCAATGTAGAATGCTGGCAAACCTTTCGATGGAAATTGACACAAGATGAAGTCACCCACAGATAGCTCAGTTACTCCTTCTAATTTCAAAGGATATGATTCCTCTTCAGCCTCAAAATCGCTTCCAATTTCGTTCTCCTTGTCACTGAAGCTCAACGCTGTGAATTGTTCAGCAGAGGCCTTATTTTTTGTAGTGGATGATTTCTTTTTATCAGTTGGATTCTTTGACGCACTCTCCCTCAATTGTTTGAGCACCGGACTCGAGGTAGCAATCATGCTAGATCGCTTCTTCCGTCGTCGTCTGGTAGCACTTGGAGATCTTGCAGCAACCTGAAAATGAATGAGAAGAATGGCTGAAATAATAACACGATGATTACAAAAGTAGGCCTACTTTAACAAGAAAGATTTATATTTGATGACATACGATTGATATTGAGTTTAATATAAGTTTAGCAACAGTAAAAAGAGCAGCAAATGTGGTTACTACTAAAAATGCATATGATATTTTTTAAAGTAAAATACGATTCGTTTGGTAAATTCGTTTGGCCCTATAAATTTCGCGTGAAATAATAATCTGTGCATGAAGACCTAGACCTAATAAAATTTCTATCGACATAATGATGAATGCAGCCTAAGCATTTTTGATTTGTTCTTACCTTAGGATATCCTATGAATGCAGAAGGTGACACGAAATCTGATTGAGGTGCCCGTGAGAGATTCGCAGAAGACAAAGGTGGAGACTGAGGTGGTGCCGCAGATTCATTGAGAGTCGCAGAGGGCATGTGTGAGGACTGAGGTGCTGCCGCAGATTCATTGAGAGTCGCAGAGGGCATGTGTGAGGACTGAGGTGCTGCCGCAGATTCATTGAGAGTCGCAGAGGGCATGTGTGAGGACTGAGGTGCTGCCGCAGATTCATTGAGAGTCGCAGAGGGCATGTGTGAGGACTGAGGTGCTGCCGCAGAATCGTTGAGAGTCGCAGAGGGCATGTGTGAGGACTGAGGTGCTGCCGCAGATTCATTGAGAGTCGCAGAGGGCATGTGTGAGGACTGAGGTGCTGCCGCAGAATCGTTGAGAGTCGCAGAGGGCATGTGTGAGGCCTGAGGTGCTGCCGCAGAATCTCGTACAGGGCGGTCGGTAACCATTGCGGGAGCAAAATCGTCCTCTCCAAAAACCTGTCTGTTAAAAGGCCATATGCCAGCTGCTTTAAATCCAGACTGGATATTCTTAGCTGTTGCTCCCTTCAACCAAGCCAGGCGAACAAGTTCAGCGACATGGTAGATTGAGAAATTAATGCCCGGATTGCGCATCATCCATGACGTCACAGCTTCATAATAGAAAGATTTCATGGGCCCAAACACACTTATATCGAGTGGCTGAGTCTTGTGACTTGTGTGGGGCACCAGTGTGAGGATATGAATGTTGTTCTTTCTCGCAAATTCAAGTGATGGCAGAGACAGGTGGCTTTCGTGATTGTCCATTATGAGGAGTACAGGATAATCTGACGAAGGCCTACAATGATCTTTGAAATGTTTCAATGCGTCAACAAATTTCTCAGAATTCATCCAGCCATTGCTTGTTGCTACTCCAACACTCCCTTCGGAGCGTTTCGCAACATCAAGTTGTTATATTTCTTTCGCGGAAATACGAAGAATGGTGGTATGGCCTCACCAATGGCAGAAACAATGCAGCATACTGTTACTAACTCGCCTCTCTCTCTGCTTGATATTTGTCCAATTTGTTTACTTCCCCGGGATGCTACAACTTTAGGCATCTTTTGAACCGTGGTGAAACCACTCTCATCCAGATTGTATATCTGTCTTCCCCTGAATTGAAATGACTGCAACACATGCTCAAGTTTGTCAAAGTATTCTTTAAGACTAGCTTCATTGAAAGATGCGGCTCTGGCAAGTGATGTTGCTTCCGGTCTTCGAATCGACAAGTCAGGGTGACGCAGCATAAATCCATGCAGCCAATCCAGACCAGCTTTCTTATCAGCGTCCCAATTCTTAGGATGCCTGAGGCTATTAAAAACTGCCGTTTGGTATGCTAATTCTCTGGTTTGATTGGTTTTTAAACCATAGAACATAGCTGAACAGGATTTTAAATATTCGCATATTTCAATTTCCTGTTCATCAGTGAAAACTTGCGATCTCTTAAAGTTTGTAGCAATGCTTGCCTCCGGAGTATTTCTGAGTATATCGACCTTTCTTCTTATAGTTGTGCGTGGGATACATGTTGATTGGGCGACCTTAAATGCTTTTTCGCCATTTAACACCCTTTCAACTGCTTTTCTTACATATTCTTCTGTGAAGGGTGTTCTACTCGCATCCTTTCGAGAGTACCTTCGCGGCATATTGTACCTGAAATGATGAGATTTCGTAAGGTCTCAACGTCGCTACAATGTCTCATTATTTAATTTTGATATCAATAAATGACGTGACGGCCATTTAATATTCAAAAACCGTAGCTATGTCTGATCTATTATCAAAAAACTGGATAAAGATAACATGCGATGACGAATCATATTCCATCAGGAAAAAATATTTACTTAAGTCTATAGTAATAGAATTAGGTTAAATAATCATGCAAATAAGAGGAAAATCAATGTGAGATCTCAAAAAATGCAAGCAATTCGCACAGTGACTAAAGCTTGGATAGGTCTTACGCCATGAGCTATTCAAATGCTCTAGCCCGTGTTATTTCAAAACATGGGGAGACTTGGCCACTCTTGATATTACCTGGGGAGAATTGGTCAATTTATGGCCATGTCTCCCCATGTTACGTCATTTACCTAACAATCGCATGAAATCTTTTTTAGCGAATATAGAGAATTATTACTAATAGATTATGAAAATAGGTTCAGACAGTAATATGAACACTTACTTGCAACTTTTGTGGTGTGATTGCTTCTCGCCGACAAAGCTCCGTGAGAATGAGGGAAAGTTTCTAAAAATGACGCTGAAATCACAATGTCAGTGTGTACGAAACACCATTGATTGACATCATCATCCAATCAGCGCTTCTGTACTATGTCGACGCATTCCCTTGGCAACACTGAGTGTCTACTTCGTCAAGTGAATAGTTTCTGAGATCTCAGACATGGCCAAGTCTCCCATATGGCCAAGTCTCCCAACCCTCCCCTACGTGTACTTCGGTTGTTGGAAGCCCCGAACGGATTCTTGGTGAGTAAAATTGATCGAAAATTGTTATTTAGTGGTAAATGTTACAGAAAATACTTTAGCTACATTTTGTATTCAAGCAATCTGTCTTGCCATAAAATACAACTTTAAGTCGCACCAAATAGTCTATAAGTAAACTTTCTTTTAATATTTTAGTATGACTCTTTGCATTTAACAATAATAACGATTTATTTCTATACCACTTTAAAATAAGTTTTCAAGCGGTTAAACATCAGTACAAACATTCATTAAGATCTGTGATTATCTATCAACTGATGTATTGGAAAAGAAATTTTATTATGAAGATTTTTTTTGATTTGGCCTACTGCTCTATCCGAGTTGTCGTTCGGATATTGTGAGTTATCGCATTTGCAGACGACACCCTTGATCCGGATTTTGAAAACTGCTCATCAAATTCCGCGAGCGATGATGATGACGAGTACGTTTATGAATTCGAAACATTTGAAAATGGTCAGCAAGGTTTTGCAGAGGAGCAATGTTTCATTGTCCATGAATCCTGCTTGAATCAGTTGCTCAAATTTTGTCCGCAATGTGGTGAACGCTTATCTCAAGCTGATTTGAGCATTCGAGCGGTTGGATTGGCTATTACTGTTGATATAACTTGCACTATTGGTGGACATAAATTGTTTTGGCATTCTCAACCGAAAGTTGATCAGTCATTTCTTGGTAATATTGCAGTAACTTCCGCGACAATCATTTCTGGCAACACATTTTCAACACTGAAAGAAATTTCTGATGGTATGAATTTACATATGATACGGAAAACACGATTTTATGATATTCAAAAAAGTATGTTGAGCCCACTGTGTCGGAGGCATATTCCATTCAAATGGAACTGGTAAGAAATCATGTGAGATCTTCTGAACCATGTGTCTTGATCGGAGACATACAGGAAAGCAACGAAAAGATGGGCCGTAAGCCGGCGCACTTCTACTAAAAATTACGTCTGGCGACTTTGTATACTGGCAATGATTATTAGTAAGAAATTGAAATGAATGTTTTGGATTTACTGCTACCAGTTTTCTTTTGACTATCGGCTGCGTAAAGTAAGTCTTTCTATATCTCATATGTAGTGCAGGTACAGGCACTGCTAATGAAATTTTATGATACTTGTACAGTATGTGTAACTAAATGAAAAATGACGAAAAAATTGGAATTCAATTAAAATATCGTGGCATAGTGGTTATGCTCTCTATAATTACATTGTCACATAAAACCGTAATTCTCAACAGCACATGTATGACGATAAATAATTACCTTGATTGTCCATCTTCGTGCGTGGGACGGTGAAACTGCGCGAAGCATGTGAACTTCCCTGTTAGAGGTGTGCAGCGATCGGCTGCGATGCAGCCGGGAATCATCCTCGTCCTCTGTGACGTCATAGCTTGACATTAGACAAGTTATCTCTCTTCAACGGTGATGACTGAGATGAAAACATCCGGTGGAACATAATAAAGAATGTTATGTCTTCCGTTTTTGCTAATAAAATTGATACGTAAAAAGTACCGAACTACACCTTTAAGTAGGAACACTAGGTGACATGCCACGCATAATTCACGCGTAATTACGGAACACCCCAAACATCCGTGGTTAAGGACATTCTATTCTTCTACCCGCGTACATACGCGCTGCACTAAGAGTCAGAAATCACTTGATCTGATGCTGTTAAAACATGGGAAATGTTTATGAATACGCGCGGGCGAGCGTTTATACACTGTAGTTTGCGCGTCGTCCACGGTTGTCTGCGCTGCCGCTTGAACCACTAAGATGAACCGCTAAGCATGTTCTGTCTTCCCTGAGCATGAAATTGAGGTCCTATCACATTGTTTAGCCTCTGATACATGCAGACACATGAGACGCAAAGTCTGTATAACAGGCAGAGGTGGGCGCGATTCGGGAAAATGAAGTTCCGAATAGCGATTATCCGATTAGCCAGATCGGAGTTCCGAATCCGATTATCCGATTCAAATTTTGAAAATGAAGTTCCGATTCGCGATTATCCGAATTTGATTATGAGATTAAATGGATTTCAATTCAAATCTTTGCACTCCTAATGGAAATTTATGCCATCAATACACAACCTTGAACTAGAGATGACATAAAAATATTGCAAAAAGTTATCAAATGTTGCATTTGCTTAGAGGACAAAATTTCCTGTCTAATTGCCTTACATGCTAGCTAACATTCAGTGTACATGTACGCTGCCACAATTAGACAAATACAAAGCACCCAAATTCTATTGAATATCTCCAGGTTTACAGTAACAATTTCATGTGCATGCATGCACCCAATACATGAACCGAGTGATTCTTAGTCCTTCTCCAAATCCAAGTCGACACAAGACTCATCAAAGGCCACATCTCTTAACAAATGGAGGTTGCCCTTCATAAACACTAAGGCCTCAAAGTTTGCGACAGTGAGTGCCGCCCTTTTTGGCCTTAAAATATCCGAGCCAAAGCTGAAAATGCACTCAATAGAGGCTGAGTTCCGAAGGGATGTGTTATATTTTAAAAATAGTCTCTTCCAAGAGTCCCGAAACTTATGTGGGAAGTGGTCTCCCGAAAGTTGTGGATTCCCTCTTACAGCCTTCTTCGACCAACAGTCAGACTCCATGGCCATCACCACTTCTTGACTTTCTGCTTCCCCTCATTTTCCGCCGATAGCAGATAGTCAGTGCTGGTGGGTGCAGATTCAAGATCCTCTTGTAGATCAGAGGACACGTGACTCCCATCTGCAGGTTCAGTGTAGGCCGCTAGCTCCTGGATGAGGGTGTCTCTGACACTGCTCCACAATGCTTCTCCGTTGTCTTCGCTTCATTGCCTCCGACATATGGCTTTGACTGTCACGATCTTGTGATGAGGATGCATTGCCGTAGCTTTTAATAGGTCCATGTTGGAGAAAATGTCGTTGAACCTGAAAAAAAGCAATTGATGATTGATAGGACAGTGTCAGTCATTTGCTGTATGTTGCAGCAATCTACTGCAAGCACCATCATTCGTGACTGAGCATGCATGCTACTCCTGATTCTGATCCACGCCAAAACTCTATGAACAGCATTATTTAGCCATGTTTATCACAACTAGGCTATAGCAAAATGAACACAACAGCACTTTGACTGATTTGTACAGCTGTGGAAGACAGAAAAGAGCAACACACTAAGCCTAATAGCTCTGGGAAGCATCTCAATCTACTGCCCAAGATGACCCACTGGTGCGGCCTCAGTTCAATGAATTTTGTGTTTCGATCTGCACCTGCAGAGGCAGTGATACTACTTAGAGACATAGATTGAATGGTGGCAACTGTTTACTGTTTTATGCATTTGAATCTGTTGTCATCGAGTAATGGGAAAACGGGTTGAAAGGATGAAACTTTGAATATCATGACATACCTGCCGTCAAACCCTTTTCTTCCAGGCTGATGCAGGAGAAAGGCTCGCAGATTCTTGGCATAAACAATGCTGTCATCGCTCGACAAGGCTTCCAAAGAGTCTCTTAGTAGCTGTAGTTGGGGCAGCAGGCACCCCATGTATGCCTTCACCTCATCTTGGAGAATATCAAGGCAGGTAGCAAGTGGAGCAGTGACCTTCACATATTCTGACCAGACTTGCACGTCGTAGTCTGTGATGTGTGGTAGGGGATGGGGTCGCTGTCGCTGACAAATCTGATTCAGCTTCTTTCTTTTCTCCAAGTCAAGCACCTCGGTGAGCAGGCATTTGTAGGCGTCGTGGGAAGAATTCCATCTTGTGACGCAAGGAGTGACAAGCTTCTTGTCCAGAGCAACTTGAATTTCGTTGGCTGTAACAGTTTTCCTGTTTTGAGTATTCCATAACCCTTGGGCCTTGTCTGCAGGCTTGATGAAGGCAGGTCTTGGATGAATACTCCATCCGGGTACTTTCTCTACATATCTTGATGCTAGGATGTTCAATGTGTGCGCGACACATCGACGATGCCTAGGTAGCTGAACCAATTCTTCATCCTCATTCAAATGTTCCAGTGCATGCTTAATTTCTCAATGCATTCAATAGTTCGATATCGCAGCGATCATCAAAGAGATTTACATGTACATCCAAATTCGGTGAAATTTCAAAAAAAATTGTCCATTTATTGCGAAGATGAGAGAATTAGAGCTAATGATTGCCATCATAAGAAAGTTCAAGCATCAAATGTGACGCGCCGTGAATTTCATGTGATTGAAACAATTGTGCCTGTTTGTAATTTTATAAATAAAAAGCGCACAGAATGCTTTCGAAGTCATAATAAAGTTTATTGAAATTAGGAAGAAAAATGTAAACCTGACATGTTTCGACTGGTCTTGTCAAAGGTAACCCAGCATGTGAAGTTACATTGAAAGATAGACATTTTTTAAGAAGGAGAAAGTTGAGATACAGGTCAACACGCGATAGCAGCGGCAGACTGTGAGTCACCCGATTACCATGGCAAGCGAAGATTAATCACATGGTCCTTTTGCTTGCACAGGTTGGGATTATCACGTCTAATAAACAATGCCTCGAGGATACGTAAAATGCGGTCATTGTAAGCGTGGCATACAATCTCAAACTTGCTGATAGGGTCATTCGGAACACTACAGCAACTGAGCACATGTTCAGTAATTGCAGAGCGAGAAATTCCTAAATGACCATTTAAGAACCACCTGGGTATGTGCTCCCGCGCTCGAACTGTCAGGGGTCGTGACGTCCGTCCAATATAGGTTGATCCACAACCACAACGAAAAGAATAAATAACAGAAGACGTGGCGGCCACTGGCAGACGATCTTTAGGAGAAGCAACAGGAATACAGTTGGTCTTAAAAATAATTATGGGTTTTGCGGCAGGAGCAAACTTGGCCAGCAGTTCATCGATCGATTTGCGAATGAAAAGACTAGATTTGTCACCATAGAAAGGCAAGTTGACATAAACAGCCTTTCTTTCAGCGGTGGCAACAGAAACATTATTGATCTCAGTGACTTCATATTGATCGATGAAGTGCTCAGGATAAGCATTAGACTTCAAAATAGCACGAATGGTATTGAATTCTTGGTCTAACATTTCATCAGAACAAATACGAAGCGCACGAATAAATAGAGAACGGACAAGGCCTCTTTTATAGGCAATGGGCACGAAACTGTGAAAACTCATGTAAACACCTGAAAAAGTTGGTTTACGGTGCACTGTGGTACACAGTTTCCCGTCAGGCATGCGTTGTATAGAAACATCAAGAAACGGTAGTCTGCCCTGCTCTTCACATTCATAAGTAAAATTTATATGAGGATGAAAGCTATTGAAAAAATCAAGTAAAGATTCTCCTGCCTCCCTGCTCCTCACAAGAGCGAACGTGTCGTCAACATAACGATAATACACATGACACAAGGAATCAATATGACTAGACAAACTACTCTCAAGGTTTCCCATGAAAATGTTGGCAAAGAGAGGGCCGAGAGCACTGCCCATGGCTACACCGTCTACCTGACGGTAAAACTGACCGTCAAATAAAAATTGCACATTGCTAGAACACTTGTAAAGAAGCTCACTCAGAATGTCGGCAGGGATTCCACAAAGGTTAGGACACTTTCTTACCGTGTCAACAATGAGCCGGATAGTCTCACTCACGGGAACATTAGTGAAAAGGGCACTAACGTCAAAAGACATCATAGACGTGGCAGATGAATCAATACCACGAATGCTTTCTGCAAAAGTGAACGAATCCTTAACACAGAAGTTCGAGAAACACCTCTCAACAGGTTTGAGTAAAGATGCCAACCATTTTGAGACGTTCTCATAAACAGTCTTTGTCATCGATAAGATAGGACGAACAGGCACATTAGACTTGTGCGTCTTGGGAAGACCGTAGAGGCGTGGGATACCATTAGATGAAGTCGTCAGTTCCTTATAAGTGTAATCCGAAATCACCTGCTTTCTCTTGAGCTTGAGTAATGTGTCAGAAATACTCTTGGCTATATTAGCTGACTGGTCTTTCTGGCATTGATCAACTTGGAACTTCGTCTGATCAGATAGAATTGAGTTCACTTTATCAACATAGTCATGTTTATCCATTATCACTACACCAGATCCTTTATCCGGTTTCAAGATAACGATGTTGGGATTTTTCTTAAGGTCGATCAACTCGTCGATGTGACACGGTAGAAGACAACTCCTCTCAATCCTTGCACTACCATACGTCGATGCTAGAGAAACTAGTTTTGCCTTGAACACAGATAGATGAATTCCGAAGTAGAATGACACACATCTTGAAGTTGCTGGAAAAGACTCTCAAACTCGGCATTGATACGAATCTGCTCAGTCCGTCTGGGTGGAACACAAAAGTTCAACCCCAAGCAAAGTGCTTGCTTCTGTGTAGTCGAAAGCGTAAGGGAGGATAAGTTGATTATCCTTTTCTCCATATCCTCAGGAAAGATGGGTGCACAGGCATCACGTAAACGTTGATACTTCGCAACGCATCGCTTTAGAGTCTGATTCACAACAAATTTGGACATCTTGTGGAATTTAAATAACCAATGAGATCAAGGGAATGCAACACAGAAGCGACTTGGTTGATTGAGTCATCGATGCCCTTAAGTAATTCGAGATCATTACATAACTCAGTCTGTAGAAAGTCTTGACATACATTCGGCGTGGCACTCAAGTGATTCTTCTTCAACTGCTTCCTTAAACGAGAAGTATAAATTCCATACTTAATGCACAAACGATCAAATTCAATCTTCTTCATTAACTTCGCACGTCTGCAACGTAGTGTGAGCAGCCAATCCAACTGTTTCACCTTGTCCCCAGGCAAGAGGCGCTTTATGTAATTGAAACAATTGTGCCTGTTTGTAATTTTATAAATAAAAAGCGCACAGAATGCTTTCGAAGTCATAATAAAGTTTATTGAAATTAGGAAGGAAATGTAAACCTGACATGTTTCGACTGGTCTTGTCAAAGGTAACCCAGCATGTGAAGTTACATTGAAAGATAGACATTTTTTAAGAAGGAGAAAGTTGAGATACAGGTCAACACGCGATAGCAGCGGCAGACTGTGAGTCACCCGATTACCATGGCAAGCGAAGATTAATCACATGGTCCTTTTGCTTGCACAGGTTGGGATTATCACGTCTAATAAACAATGCCTCGAGGATACGTAAAATGCGGTCATTGTAAGCGTGGCATACAATCTCAAACTTGCTGATAGGGTCATTCGGAACACTACAGCAACTGAGCACATGTTCAGTAATTGCAGAGCGAGAAATTCCTAAATGACCATTTAAGAACCACCTGGGTATGTGCTCCCGCGCTCGAACTGTCAGGGGTCGTGACGTCCGTCCAATATAGGTTGATCCACAACCACAACGAAAAGAATAAATAACAGAAGACGTGGCGGCCACTGGCAGACGATCTTTAGGAGAAGCAACAGGAATACAGTTGGTCTTAAAAATAATTATGGGTTTTGCGGCAGGAGCAAACTTGGCCAGCAGTTCATCGATCGATTTGCGAATGAAAAGACTAGATTTGTCACCATAGAAAGGCAAGTTGACATAAACAGCCTTTCTTTCAGCGGTGGCAACAGAAACATTATTGATCTCAGTGACTTCATATTGATCGATGAAGTGCTCAGGATAAGCATTAGACTTCAAAATAGCACGAATGGTATTGAATTCTTGGTCTAACATTTCATCAGAACAAATACGAAGCGCACGAATAAATAGAGAACGGACAAGGCCTCTTTTATAGGCAATGGGCACGAAACTGTGAAAACTCATGTAAACACCTGAAAAAGTTGGTTTACGGTGCACTGTGGTACACAGTTTCCCGTCAGGCATGCGTTGTATAGAAACATCAAGAAACGGTAGTCTGCCCTGCTCTTCACATTCATAAGTAAAATTTATATGAGGATGAAAGCTATTGAAAATGTCAAGTAAAGATTCTCCTGCCTCCCTGCTCCTCACAAGAGCGAACGTGTCGTCAACATAACGATAATACACATGACACAAGGAATCAATATGACTAGACAAACTACTCTCAAGGTTTCCCATGAAAATGTTGGCAAAGAGAGGGCCGAGAGCACTGCCCATGGCTACACCGTCTACCTGACGGTAAAACTGACCGTCAAATAAAAATTGCACATTGCTAGAACACTTGTAAAGAAGCTCACTCAGAATGTCGGCAGGGATTCCACAAAGGTTAGGACACTTTCTTACCGTGTCAACAATGAGCCGGATAGTCTCACTCACGGGAACATTAGTGAAAAGGGCACTAACGTCAAAAGACATCATAGACGTGGCAGATGAATCAATACCACGAATGCTTTCTGCAAAAGTGAACGAATCCTTAACACAGAAGTTCGAGAAACACCTCTCAACAGGTTTGAGTAAAGATGCCAACCATTTTGAGACGTTCTCATAAACAGTCTTTGTCATCGATAAGATAGGACGAACAGGCACATTAGACTTGTGCGTCTTGGGAAGACCGTAGAGGCGTGGGATACCATTAGATGAAGTCGTCAGTTCCTTATAAGTGTAATCCGAAATCACCTGCTTTCTCTTGAGCTTGAGTAATGTGTCAGAAATACTCTTGGCTATATTAGCTGACTGGTCTTTCTGGCATTGATCAACTTGGAACTTCGTCTGATCAGATAGAATTGAGTTCACTTTATCAACATAGTCATGTTTATCCATTATCACTACACCAGATCCTTTATCCGGTTTCAAGATAACGATGTTGGGATTTTTCTTAAGGTCGATCAACTCGTCGATGTGACACGGTAGAAGACAACTCCTCTCAATCCTTGCACTACCATACGTCGATGCTAGAGAAACTAGTTTTGCCTTGAACACAGATAGATGAATTCCGAAGTAGAATGACACACATCTTGAAGTTGCTGGAAAAGACTCTCAAACTCGGCATTGATACGAATCTGCTCAGTCCGTCTGGGTGGAACACAAAAGTTCAACCCCAAGCAAAGTGCTTGCTTCTGTGTAGTCGAAAGCGTAAGGGAGGATAAGTTGATTATCCTTTTCTCCATATCCTCAGGAAAGATGGGTGCACAGGCATCACGTAAACGTTGATACTTCGCAACGCATCGCTTTAGAGTCTGATTCACAACAAATTTGGACATCTTGTGGAATTTAAATAACCAATGAGATCAAAGGAATGCAACACAGAAGCGACTTGGTTGATTGAGTCATCGATGCCCTTAAGTAATTCGAGATCATTACATAACTCAGTCTGTAGAAAGTCTTGACATACATTCGGCGTGGCACTCAAGTGATTCTTCTTCAACTGCTTCCTTAAACGAGAAGTATAAATTCCATACTTAATGCACAAACGATCAAATTCAATCTTCTTCATTAACTTCGCACGTCTGCAACGTAGTGTGAGCAGCCAATCCAACTGTTTCACCTTGTCCCCAGGCAAGAGGCGCTTTATGTAATTGAAACAATTGTGCCTGTTTGTAATTTTATAAATAAAAAGCGCACAGAATGCTTTCGAAGTCATAATAAAGTTTATTGAAATTAGGAAGGAAATGTAAACCTGACATGTTTCGACTGGTCTTGTCAAAGGTAACCCAGCATGTGAAGTTACATTGAAAGATAGACATTTTTTAAGAAGGAGAAAGTTGAGATACAGGTCAACACGCGATAGCAGCGGCAGACTGTGAGTCACCCGATTACCATGGCAAGCGAAGATTAATCACATGGTCCTTTTGCTTGCACAGGTTGGGATTATCACGTCTAATAAACAATGCCTCGAGGATACGTAAAATGCGGTCATTGTAAGCGTGGCATACAATCTCAAACTTGCTGATAGGGTCATTCGGAACACTACAGCAACTGAGCACATGTTCAGTAATTGCAGAGCGAGAAATTCCTAAATGACCATTTAAGAACCACCTGGGTATGTGCTCCCGCGCTCGAACTGTCAGGGGTCGTGACGTCCGTCCAATATAGGTTGATCCACAACCACAACGAAAAGAATAAATAACAGAAGACGTGGCGGCCACTGGCAGACGATCTTTAGGAGAAGCAACAGGAATACAGTTGGTCTTAAAAATAATTATGGGTTTTGCGGCAGGAGCAAACTTGGCCAGCAGTTCATCGATCGATTTGCGAATGAAAAGACTAGATTTGTCACCATAGAAAGGCAAGTTGACATAAACAGCCTTTCTTTCAGCGGTGGCAACAGAAACATTATTGATCTCAGTGACTTCATATTGATCGATGAAGTGCTCAGGATAAGCATTAGACTTCAAAATAGCACGAATGGTATTGAATTCTTGGTCTAACATTTCATCAGAACAAATACGAAGCGCACGAATAAATAGAGAACGGACAAGGCCTCTTTTATAGGCAATGGGCACGAAACTGTGAAAACTCATGTAAACACCTGAAAAAGTTGGTTTACGGTGCACTGTGGTACACAGTTTCCCGTCAGGCATGCGTTGTATAGAAACATCAAGAAACGGTAGTCTGCCCTGCTCTTCACATTCATAAGTAAAATTTATATGAGGATGAAAGCTATTGAAAATGTCAAGTAAAGATTCTCCTGCCTCCCTGCTCCTCACAAGAGCGAACGTGTCGTCAACATAACGATAATACACATGACACAAGGAATCAATATGACTAGACAAACTACTCTCAAGGTTTCCCATGAAAATGTTGGCAAAGAGAGGGCCGAGAGCACTGCCCATGGCTACACCGTCTACCTGACGGTAAAACTGACCGTCAAATAAAAATTGCACATTGCTAGAACACTTGTAAAGAAGCTCACTCAGAATGTCGGCAGGGATTCCACAAAGGTTAGGACACTTTCTTACCGTGTCAACAATGAGCCGGATAGTCTCACTCACGGGAACATTAGTGAAAAGGGCACTAACGTCAAAAGACATCATAGACGTGGCAGATGAATCAATACCACGAATGCTTTCTGCAAAAGTGAACGAATCCTTAACACAGAAGTTCGAGAAACACCTCTCAACAGGTTTGAGTAAAGATGCCAACCATTTTGAGACGTTCTCATAAACAGTCTTTGTCATCGATAAGATAGGACGAACAGGCACATTAGACTTGTGCGTCTTGGGAAGACCGTAGAGGCGTGGGATACCATTAGATGAAGTCGTCAGTTCCTTATAAGTGTAATCCGAAATCACCTGCTTTCTCTTGAGCTTGAGTAATGTGTCAGAAATACTCTTGGCTATATTAGCTGACTGGTCTTTCTGGCATTGATCAACTTGGAACTTCGTCTGATCAGATAGAATTGAGTTCACTTTATCAACATAGTCATGTTTATCCATTATCACTACACCAGATCCTTTATCCGGTTTCAAGATAACGATGTTGGGATTTTTCTTAAGGTCGATCAACTCGTCGATGTGACACGGTAGAAGACAACTCCTCTCAATCCTTGCACTACCATACGTCGATGCTAGAGAAACTAGTTTTGCCTTGAACACAGATAGATGAATTCCGAAGTAGAATGACACACATCTTGAAGTTGCTGGAAAAGACTCTCAAACTCGGCATTGATACGAATCTGCTCAGTCCGTCTGGGTGGAACACAAAAGTTCAACCCCAAGCAAAGTGCTTGCTTCTGTGTAGTCGAAAGCGTAAGGGAGGATAAGTTGATTATCCTTTTCTCCATATCCTCAGGAAAGATGGGTGCACAGGCATCACGTAAACGTTGATACTTCGCAACGCATCGCTTTAGAGTCTGATTCACAACAAATTTGGACATCTTGTGGAATTTAAATAACCAATGAGATCAAGGGAATGCAACACAGAAGCGACTTGGTTGATTGAGTCATCGATGCCCTTAAGTAATTCGAGATCATTACATAACTCAGTCTGTAGAAAGTCTTGACATACATTCGGCGTGGCACTCAAGTGATTCTTCTTCAACTGCTTCCTTAAACGAGAAGTATAAATTCCATACTTAATGCACAAACGATCAAATTCAATCTTCTTCATTAACTTCGCACGTCTGCAACGTAGTGTGAGCAGCCAATCCAACTGTTTCACCTTGTCCCCAGGCAAGAGGCGCTTTATGTAATTGAAACAATTGTGCCTGTTTGTAATTTTATAAATAAAAAGCGCACAGAATGCTTTCGAAGTCATAATAAAGTTTATTGAAATTAGGAAGGAAATGTAAACCTGACATGTTTCGACTGGTCTTGTCAAAGGTAACCCAGCATGTGAAGTTACATTGAAAGATAGACATTTTTTAAGAAGGAGAAAGTTGAGATACAGGTCAACACGCGATAGCAGCGGCAGACTGTGAGTCACCCGATTACCATGGCAAGCGAAGATTAATCACATGGTCCTTTTGCTTGCACAGGTTGGGATTATCACGTCTAATAAACAATGCCTCGAGGATACGTAAAATGCGGTCATTGTAAGCGTGGCATACAATCTCAAACTTGCTGATAGGGTCATTCGGAACACTACAGCAACTGAGCACATGTTCAGTAATTGCAGAGCGAGAAATTCCTAAATGACCATTTAAGAACCACCTGGTATGTGCTCCCGCGCTCGAACTGTCAGGGGTCGTGACGTCCGTCCAATATAGGTTGATCCACAACCACAACGAAAAGAATAAATAACAGAAGACGTGGCGGCCACTGGCAGACGATCTTTAGGAGAAGCAACAGGAATACAGTTGGTCTTAAAAATAATTATGGGTTTTGCGGCAGGAGCAAACTTGGTCAGCAGTTCATCGATCGATTTGCGAATGAAAAGACTAGATTTGTCACCATAGAAAGGCAAGTTGACATAAACAGCCTTTCTTTCAGCGGTGGCAACAGAAACATTATTGATCTCAGTGACTTCATATTGATCGATGAAGTGCTCAGGATAAGCATTAGACTTCAAAATAGCACGAATGGTATTGAATTCTTGGTCTAACATTTCATCAGAACAAATACGAAGCGCACGAATAAATAGAGAACGGACAAGGCCTCTTTTATAGGCAATGGGCACGAAACTGTGAAAACTCATGTAAACACCTGAAAAAGTTGGTTTACGGTGCACTGTGGTACACAGTTTCCCGTCAGGCATGCGTTGTATAGAAACATCAAGAAACGGTAGTCTGCCCTGCTCTTCACATTCATAAGTAAAATTTATATGAGGATGAAAGCTATTGAAAAAATCAAGTAAAGATTCTCCTGCCTCCCTGCTCCTCACAAGAGCGAACGTGTCGTCAACATAACGATAATACACATGACACAAGGAATCAATATGACTAGACAAACTACTCTCAAGGTTTCCCATGAAAATGTTGGCAAAGAGAGGGCCGAGAGCACTGCCCATGGCTACACCGTCTACCTGACGGTAAAACTGACCGTCAAATAAAAATTGCACATTGCTAGAACACTTGTAAAGAAGCTCACTCAGAATGTCGGCAGGGATTCCACAAAGGTTAGGACACTTTCTTACCGTGTCAACAATGAGCCGGATAGTCTCACTCACGGGAACATTAGTGAAAAGGGCACTAACGTCAAAAGACATCATAGACGTGGCAGATGAATCAATACCACGAATGCTTTCTGCAAAAGTGAACGAATCCTTAACACAGAAGTTCGAGAAACACCTCTCAACAGGTTTGAGTAAAGATGCCAACCATTTTGAGACGTTCTCATAAACAGTCTTTGTCATCGATAAGATAGGACGAACAGGCACATTAGACTTGTGCGTCTTGGGAAGACCGTAGAGGCGTGGGATACCATTAGATGAAGTCGTCAGTTCCTTATAAGTGTAATCCGAAATCACCTGCTTTCTCTTGAGCTTGGGTAATGTGTCAGAAATACTCTTGGCTATATTAGCTGACTGGTCTTTCTGGCATTGATCAACTTGGAACTTCGTCTGATCAGATAGAATTGAGTTCACTTTATCAACATAGTCATGTTTATCCATTATCACTACACCAGATCCTTTATCCGGTTTCAAGATAACGATGTTGGGATTTTTCTTAAGGTCGATCAACTCGTCGATGTGACACGGTAGAAGACAACTCCTCTCAATCCTTGCACTACCATACGTCGATGCTAGAGAAACTAGTTTTGCCTTGAACACAGATAGATGAATTCCGAAGTAGAATGACACACATCTTGAAGTTGCTGGAAAAGACTCTCAAACTCGGCATTGATACGAATCTGCTCAGTCCGTCTGGGTGGAACACAAAAGTTCAACCCCAAGCAAAGTGCTTGCTTCTGTGTAGTCGAAAGCGTAAGGGAGGATAAGTTGATTATCCTTTTCTCCATATCCTCAGGAAAGATGGGTGCACAGGCATCACGTAAACGTTGATACTTCGCAACGCATCGCTTTAGAGTCTGATTCACAACAAATTTGGACATCTTGTGGAATTTAAATAACCAATGAGATCAAGGGAATGCAACACAGAAGCGACTTGGTTGATTGAGTCATCGATGCCCTTAAGTAATTCGAGATCATTACATAACTCAGTCTGTAGAAAGTCTTGACATACATTCGGCGTGGCACTCAAGTGATTCTTCTTCAACTGCTTCCTTAAACGAGAAGTATAAATTCCATACTTAATGCACAAACGATCAAATTCAATCTTCTTCATTAACTTCGCACGTCTGCAACGTAGTGTGAGCAGCCAATCCAACTGTTTCACCTTGTCCCCAGGCAAGAGGCGCTTTATGTAATTGAAACAATTGTGCCTGTTTGTAATTTTATAAATAAAAAGCGCACAGAATGCTTTCGAAGTCATAATAAAGTTTATTGAAATTAGGAAGAAAAATGTAAACCTGACATGTTTCGACTGGTCTTGTCAAAGGTAACCCAGCATGTGAAATTACATTGAAAGATAGACATTTTTTAAGAAGGAGAAAGTTGAGATACAGGTCAACACGCGATAGCAGCGGCAGACTGTGAGTCACCCGATTACCATGGCAAGCGAAGATTAATCACATGGTCCTTTTGCTTGCACAGGTTGGGATTATCACGTCTAATAAACAATGCCTCGAGGATACGTAAAATGCGGTCATTGTAAGCGTGGCATACAATCTCAAACTTGCTGATAGGGTCATTCGGAACACTACAGCAACTGAGCACATGTTCAGTAATTGCAGAGCGAGAAATTCCTAAATGACCATTTAAGAACCACCTGGGTATGTGCTCCCGCGCTCGAACTGTCAGGGGTCGTGACGTCCGTCCAATATAGGTTGATCCACAACCACAACGAAAAGAATAAATAACAGAAGACGTGGCGGCCACTGGCAGACGATCTTTAGGAGAAGCAACAGGAATACAGTTGGTCTTAAAAATAATTATGGGTTTTGCGGCAGGAGCAAACTTGGCCAGCAGTTCATCGATCGATTTGCGAATGAAAAGACTAGATTTGTCACCATAGAAAGGCAAGTTGACATAAACAGCCTTTCTTTCAGCGGTGGCAACAGAAACATTATTGATCTCAGTGACTTCATATTGATCGATGAAGTGCTCAGGATAAGCATTAGACTTCAAAATAGCACGAATGGTATTGAATTCTTGGTCTAACATTTCATCAGAACAAATACGAAGCGCACGAATAAATAGAGAACGGACAAGGCCTCTTTTATAGGCAATGGGCACGAAACTGTGAAAACTCATGTAAACACCTGAAAAAGTTGGTTTACGGTGCACTGTGGTACACAGTTTCCCGTCAGGCATGCGTTGTATAGAAACATCAAGAAACGGTAGTCTGCCCTGCTCTTCACATTCATAAGTAAAATTTATATGAGGATGAAAGCTATTGAAAATGTCAAGTAAAGATTCTCCTGCCTCCCTGCTCCTCACAAGAGCGAACGTGTCGTCAACATAACGATAATACACATGACACAAGGAATCAATATGACTAGACAAACTACTCTCAAGGTTTCCCATGAAAATGTTGGCAAAGAGAGGGCCGAGAGCACTGCCCATGGCTACACCGTCTACCTGACGGTAAAACTGACCGTCAAATAAAAATTGCACATTGCTAGAACACTTGTAAAGAAGCTCACTCAGAATGTCGGCAGGGATTCCACAAAGGTTAGGACACTTTCTTACCGTGTCAACAATGAGCCGGATAGTCTCACTCACGGGAACATTAGTGAAAAGGGCACTAACGTCAAAAGACATCATAGACGTGGCAGATGAATCAATACCACGAATGCTTTCTGCAAAAGTGAACGAATCCTTAACACAGAAGTTCGAGAAACACCTCTCAACAGGTTTGAGTAAAGATGCCAACCATTTTGAGACGTTCTCATAAACAGTCTTTGTCATCGATAAGATAGGACGAACAGGCACATTAGACTTGTGCGTCTTGGGAAGACCGTAGAGGCGTGGGATACCATTAGATGAAGTCGTCAGTTCCTTATAAGTGTAATCCGAAATCACCTGCTTTCTCTTGAGCTTGAGTAATGTGTCAGAAATACTCTTGGCTATATTAGCTGACTGGTCTTTCTGGCATTGATCAACTTGGAACTTCGTCTGATCAGATAGAATTGAGTTCACTTTATCAACATAGTCATGTTTATCCATTATCACTACACCAGATCCTTTATCCGGTTTCAAGATAACGATGTTGGGATTTTTCTTAAGGTCGATCAACTCGTCGATGTGACACGGTAGAAGACAACTCCTCTCAATCCTTGCACTACCATACGTCGATGCTAGAGAAACTAGTTTTGCCTTGAACACAGATAGATCTTCCGAAGTAGAATGACACACATCTTGAAGTTGCTGGAAAAGACTCTCAAACTCGGCATTGATACGAATCTGCTCAGTCCGTCTGGGTGGAACACAAAAGTTCAACCCCAAGCAAAGTGCTTGCTTCTGTGTAGTCGAAAGCGTAAGGGAGGATAAGTTGATTATCCTTTTCTCCATATCCTCAGGAAAGATGGGTGCACAGGCATCACGTAAACGTTGATACTTCGCAACGCATCGCTTTAGAGTCTGATTCACGACAAATTTGGACATCTTGTGGAATTTAAATAAGCCAATGAGATCAAGGGAATGCAACACAGAAGCGACTTGGTTGATTGAGTCATCGATGCCCTTAAGTAATTCGAGATCATTACATAACTCAGTCTGTAGAAAGTCTTGACATACATTCGGCGTGGCACTCAAGTGATTCTTCTTCAACTGCTTCCTTAAACGAGAAGTATAAATTCCATACTTAATGCACAAACGATCAAATTCAATCTTCTTCATTAACTTCGCACGTCTGCAACGTAGTGTGAGCAGCCAATCCAACTGTTTCACCTTGTCCCCAGGCAAGAGGCGCTTTATGTAATTGAAACAATTGTGCCTGTTTGTAATTTTATAAATAAAAAGCGCACAGAATGCTTTCGAAGTCATAATAAAGTTTATTGAAATTAGGAAGAAAAATGTAAACCTGACATGTTTCGACTGGTCTTGTCAAAGGTAACCCAGCATGTGAAATTACATTGAAAGATAGACATTTTTTAAGAAGGAGAAAGTTGAGATACAGGTCAACACGCGATAGCAGCGGCAGACTGTGAGTCACCCGATTACCATGGCAAGCGAAGATTAATCACATGGTCCTTTTGCTTGCACAGGTTGGGATTATCACGTCTAATAAACAATGCCTCGAGGATACGTAAAATGCGGTCATTGTAAGCGTGGCATACAATCTCAAACTTGCTGATAGGGTCATTCGGAACACTACAGCAACTGAGCACATGTTCAGTAATTGCAGAGCGAGAAATTCCTAAATGACCATTTAAGAACCACCTGGGTATGTGCTCCCGCGCTCGAACTGTCAGGGGTCGTGACGTCCGTCCAATATAGGTTGATCCACAACCACAACGAAAAGAATAAATAACAGAAGACGTGGCGGCCACTGGCAGACGATCTTTAGGAGAAGCAACAGGAATACAGTTGGTCTTAAAAATAATTATGGGTTTTGCGGCAGGAGCAAACTTGGCCAGCAGTTCATCGATCGATTTGCGAATGAAAAGACTAGATTTGTCACCATAGAAAGGCAAGTTGACATAAACAGCCTTTCTTTCAGCGGTGGCAACAGAAACATTATTGATCTCAGTGACTTTATATTGATCGATGAAGTGCTCAGGATAAGCATTAGACTTCAAAATAGCACGAATGGTATTGAATTCTTGGTCTAACATTTCATCAGAACAAATACGAAGCGCACGAATAAATAGAGAACGGACAAGGCCTCTTTTATAGGCAATGGGCACGAAACTGTGAAAACTCATGTAAACACCTGAAAAAGTTGGTTTACGGTGCACTGTGGTACACAGTTTCCCGTCAGGCATGCGTTGTATAGAAACATCAAGAAACGGTAGTCTGCCCTGCTCTTCACATTCATAAGTAAAATTTATATGAGGATGAAAGCTATTGAAAATGTCAAGTAAAGATTCTCCTGCCTCCCTGCTCCTCACAAGAGCGAACGTGTCGTCAACATAACGATAATACACATGACACAAGGAATCAATATGACTAGACAAACTACTCTCAAGGTTTCCCATGAAAATGTTGGCAAAGAGAGGGCCGAGAGCACTGCCCATGGCTACACCGTCTACCTGACGGTAAAACTGACCGTCAAATAAAAATTGCACATTGCTAGAACACTTGTAAAGAAGCTCACTCAGAATGTCGGCAGGGATTCCACAAAGGTTAGGACACTTTCTTACCGTGTCAACAATGAGCCGGATAGTCTCACTCACGGGAACATTAGTGAAAAGGGCACTAACGTCAAAAGACATCATAGACGTGGCAGATGAATCAATACCACGAATGCTTTCTGCAAAAGTGAACGAATCCTTAACACAGAAGTTCGAGAAACACCTCTCAACAGGTTTGAGTAAAGATGCCAACCATTTTGAGACGTTCTCATAAACAGTCTTTGTCATCGATAAGATAGGACGAACAGGCACATTAGACTTGTGCGTCTTGGGAAGACCGTAGAGGCGTGGGATACCATTGGATGAAGTCGTCAGTTCCTTGTAAGTGTAATCCGAAATCACCTGCTTTCTCTTGAGCTTGAGTAATGTGTCAGAAATACTCTTGGCTATATTAGCTGACTGGTCTTTCTGGCATTGATCAACTTGGAACTTCGTCTGATCAGATAGAATTGAGTTCACTTTATCAACATAGTCATGTTTATCCATTATCACTACACCAGATCCTTTATCCGGTTTCAAGATAACGATGTTGGGATTTTTCTTAAGGTCGATCAACTCGTCGATGTGACACGGTAGAAGACAACTCCTCTCAATCCTTGCACTACCATACGTCGATGCTAGAGAAACTAGTTTTGCCTTGAACACAGATAGATCTTCCGAAGTAGAATGACACACATCTTGAAGTTGCTGGAAAAGACTCTCAAACTCGGCATTGATACGAATCTGCTCAGTCCGTCTGGGTGGAACACAAAAGTTCAACCCCAAGCAAAGTGCTTGCTTCTGTGTAGTCGAAAGCGTAAGGGAGGATAAGTTGATTATCCTTTTCTCCATATCCTCAGGAAAGATGGGTGCACAGGCATCACGTAAACGTTGATACTTCGCAACGCATCGCTTTAGAGTCTGATTCACGACAAATTTGGACATCTTGTGGAATTTAAATAAGCCAATGAGATCAAGGGAATGCAACACAGAAGCGACTTGGTTGATTGAGTCATCGATGCCCTTAAGTAATTCGAGATCATTACATAACTCAGTCTGTAGAAAGTCTTGACATACATTCGGCGTGGCACTCAAGTGATTCTTCTTCAACTGCTTCCTTAAACGAGAAGTATAAATTCCATACTTAATGCACAAACGATCAAATTCAATCTTCTTCATTAACTTCGCACGTCTGCAACGTAGTGTGAGCAGCCAATCCAACTGTTTCACCTTGTCCCCAGGCAAGAGGCGCTTTATGTAATTGAAACAATTGTGCCTGTTTGTAATTTTATAAATAAAAAGCGCACAGAATGCTTTCGAAGTCATAATAAAGTTTATTGAAATTAGGAAGGAAATGTAAACCTGACATGTTTCGACTGGTCTTGTCAAAGGTAACCCAGCATGTGAAATTACATTGAAAGATAGACATTTTTTAAGAAGGAGAAAGTTGAGATACAGGTCAACACGCGATAGCAGCGGCAGACTGTGAGTCACCCGATTACCATGGCAAGCGAAGATTAATCACATGGTCCTTTTGCTTGCACAGGTTGGGATTATCACGTCTAATAAACAATGCCTCGAGGATACGTAAAATGCGGTCATTGTAAGCGTGGCATACAATCTCAAACTTGCTGATAGGGTCATTCGGAACACTACAGCAACTGAGCACATGTTCAGTAATTGCAGAGCGAGAAATTCCTAAATGACCATTTAAGAACCACCTGGGTATGTGCTCCCGCGCTCGAACTGTCAGGGGTCGTGACGTCCGTCCAATATAGGTTGATCCACAACCACAACGAAAAGAATAAATAACAGAAGACGTGGCGGCCACTGGCAGACGATCTTTAGGAGAAGCAACAGGAATACAGTTGGTCTTAAAAATAATTATGGGTTTTGCGGCAGGAGCAAACTTGGCCAGCAGTTCATCGATCGATTTGCGAATGAAAAGACTAGATTTGTCACCATAGAAAGGCAAGTTGACATAAACAGCCTTTCTTTCAGCGGTGGCAACAGAAACATTATTGATCTCAGTGACTTCATATTGATCGATGAAGTGCTCAGGATAAGCATTAGACTTCAAAATAGCACGAATGGTATTGAATTCTTGGTCTAACATTTCATCAGAACAAATACGAAGCGCACGAATAAATAGAGAACGGACAAGGCCTCTTTTATAGGCAATGGGCACGAAACTGTGAAAACTCATGTAAACACCTGAAAAAGTTGGTTTACGGTGCACTGTGGTACACAGTTTCCCGTCAGGCATGCGTTGTATAGAAACATCAAGAAACGGTAGTCTGCCCTGCTCTTCACATTCATAAGTAAAATTTATATGAGGATGAAAGCTATTGAAAATGTCAAGTAAAGATTCTCCTGCCTCCCTGCTCCTCACAAGAGCGAACGTGTCGTCAACATAACGATAATACACATGACACAAGGAATCAATATGACTAGACAAACTACTCTCAAGGTTTCCCATGAAAATGTTGGCAAAGAGAGGGCCGAGAGCACTGCCCATGGCTACACCGTCTACCTGACGGTAAAACTGACCGTCAAATAAAAATTGCACATTGCTAGAACACTTGTAAAGAAGCTCACTCAGAATGTCGGCAGGGATTCCACAAAGGTTAGGACACTTTCTTACCGTGTCAACAATGAGCCGGATAGTCTCACTCACGGGAACATTAGTGAAAAGGGCACTAACGTCAAAAGACATCATAGACGTGGCAGATGAATCAATACCACGAATGCTTTCTGCAAAAGTGAACGAATCCTTAACACAGAAGTTCGAGAAACACCTCTCAACAGGTTTGAGTAAAGATGCCAACCATTTTGAGACGTTCTCATAAACAGTCTTTGTCATCGATAAGATAGGACGAACAGGCACATTAGACTTGTGCGTCTTGGGAAGACCGTAGAGGCGTGGGATACCATTAGATGAAGTCGTCAGTTCCTTATAAGTGTAATCCGAAATCACCTGCTTTCTCTTGAGCTTGAGTAATGTGTCAGAAATACTCTTGGCTATATTAGCTGACTGGTCTTTCTGGCATTGATCAACTTGGAACTTCGTCTGATCAGATAGAATTGAGTTCACTTTATCAACATAGTCATGTTTATCCATTATCACTACACCAGATCCTTTATCCGGTTTCAAGATAACGATGTTGGGATTTTTCTTAAGGTCGATCAACTCGTCGATGTGACACGGTAGAAGACAACTCCTCTCAATCCTTGCACTACCATACGTCGATGCTAGAGAAACTAGTTTTGCCTTGAACACAGATAGATCTTCCGAAGTAGAATGACACACATCTTGAAGTTGCTGGAAAAGACTCTCAAACTCGGCATTGATACGAATCTGCTCAGTCCGTCTGGGTGGAACACAAAAGTTCAACCCCAAGCAAAGTGCTTGCTTCTGTGTAGTCGAAAGCGTAAGGGAGGATAAGTTGATTATCCTTTTCTCCATATCCTCAGGAAAGATGGGTGCACAGGCATCACGTAAACGTTGATACTTCGCAACGCATCGCTTTAGAGTCTGATTCACGACAAATTTGGACATCTTGTGGAATTTAAATAACCAATGAGATCAAGGGAATGCAACACAGAAGCGACTTGGTTGATTGAGTCATCGATGCCCTTAAGTAATTCGAGATCATTACATAACTCAGTCTGTAGAAAGTCTTGACATACATTCGGCGTGGCACTCAAGTGATTCTTCTTCAACTGCTTCCTTAAACGAGAAGTATAAATTCCATACTTAATGCACAAACGATCAAATTCAATCTTCTTCATTAACTTCGCACGTCTGCAACGTAGTGTGAGCAGCCAATCCAACTGTTTCACCTTGTCCCCAGGCAAGAGGCGCTTTATGTAATTGAAACAATTGTGCCTGTTTGTAATTTTATAAATAAAAAGCGCACAGAATGCTTTCGAAGTCATAATAAAGTTTATTGAAATTAGGAAGAAAAATGTAAACCTGACATGTTTCGACTGGTCTTGTCAAAGGTAACCCAGCATGTGAAGTTACATTGAAAGATAGACATTTTTTAAGAAGGAGAAAGTTGAGATACAGGTCAACACGCGATAGCAGCGGCAGACTGTGAGTCACCCGATTACCATGGCAAGCGAAGATTAATCACATGGTGCTTTTGCTTGCGCACAGGTTGGGATTATCACGTCTAATAAACAATGCCTCGAGGATACGTAAAATGCGGTCATTGTAAGCGTGGCATACAATCTCAAACTTGCTGATAGGGTCATTCGGAACACTACAGCAACTGAGCACATGTTCAGTAATTGCAGAGCGAGAAATTCCTAAATGACCATTTAAGAACCACCTGGGTATGTGCTCCTGCGCTCGAACTGTCAGGGGTCGTGACGTCCGTCCAATATAGGTTGATCCACAACCACAACGAAAAGAATAAATAACAGAAGACGTGGCGGCCACTGGCAGACGATCTTTAGGAGAAGCAACAGGAATACAGTTGGTCTTAAAAATAATTATGGGTTTTGCGGCAGGAGCAAACTTGGCCAGCAGTTCATCGATCGATTTGCGAATGAAAAGACTAGATTTGTCACCATAGAAAGGCAAGTTGACATAAACAGCCTTTCTTTCAGCGGTGGCAACAGAAACATTATTGATCTCAGTGACTTCATATTGATCGATGAAGTGCTCAGGATAAGCATTAGACTTCAAAATAGCACGAATGGTATTGAATTCTTGGTCTAACATTTCATCAGAACAAATACGAAGCGCACGAATAAATAGAGAACGGACAAGGCCTCTTTTATAGGCAATGGGCACGAAACTGTGAAAACTCATGTAAACACCTGAAAAAGTTGGTTTACGGTGCACTGTGGTACACAGTTTCCCGTCAGGCATGCGTTGTATAGAAACATCAAGAAACGGTAGTCTGCCCTGCTCTTCACATTCATAAGTAAAATTTATATGAGGATGAAAGCTATTGAAAATGTCAAGTAAAGATTCTCCTGCCTCCCTGCTCCTCACAAGAGCGAACGTGTCGTCAACATAACGATAATACACATGACACAAGGAATCAATATGACTAGACAAACTACTCTCAAGGTTTCCCATGAAAATGTTGGCAAAGAGAGGGCCGAGAGCACTGCCCATGGCTACACCGTCTACCTGACGGTAAAACTGACCGTCAAATAAAAATTGCACATTGCTAGAACACTTGTAAAGAAGCTCACTCAGAATGTCGGCAGGGATTCCACAAAGGTTAGGACACTTTCTTACCGTGTCAACAATGAGCCGGATAGTCTCACTCACGGGAACATTAGTGAAAAGGGCACTAACGTCAAAAGACATCATAGACGTGGCAGATGAATCAATACCACGAATGCTTTCTGCAAAAGTGAACGAATCCTTAACACAGAAGTTCGAGAAACACCTCTCAACAGGTTTGAGTAAAGATGCCAACCATTTTGAGACGTTCTCATAAACAGTCTTTGTCATCGATAAGATAGGACGAACAGGCACATTAGACTTGTGCGTCTTGGGAAGACCGTAGAGGCGTGGGATACCATTAGATGAAGTCGTCAGTTCCTTATAAGTGTAATCCGAAATCACCTGCTTTCTCTTGAGCTTGAGTAATGTGTCAGAAATACTCTTGGCTATATTAGCTGACTGGTCTTTCTGGCATTGATCAACTTGGAACTTCGTCTGATCAGATAGAATTGAGTTCACTTTATCAACATAGTCATGTTTATCCATTATCACTACACCAGATCCTTTATCCGGTTTCAAGATAACGATGTTGGGATTTTTCTTAAGGTCGATCAACTCGTCGATGTGACACGGTAGAAGACAACTCCTCTCAATCCTTGCACTACCATACGTCGATGCTAGAGAAACTAGTTTTGCCTTGAACACAGATAGATCTTCCGAAGTAGAATGACACACATCTTGAAGTTGCTGGAAAAGACTCTCAAACTCGGCATTGATACGAATCTGCTCAGTCCGTCTGGGTGGAACACAAAAGTTCAACCCCAAGCAAAGTGCTTGCTTCTGTGTAGTCGAAAGCGTAAGGGAGGATAAGTTGATTATCCTTTTCTCCATATCCTCAGGAAAGATGGGTGCACAGGCATCACGTAAACGTTGATACTTCGCAACGCATCGCTTTAGAGTCTGATTCACAACAAATTTGGACATCTTGTGGAATTTAAATAACCAATGAGATCAAGGGAATGCAACACAGAAGCGACTTGGTTGATTGAGTCATCGATGCCCTTAAGTAATTCGAGATCATTACATAAATCAGTCTGTAGAAAGTCTTGACATACATTCGGCGTGGCACTCAAGTGATTCTTCTTCAACTGCTTCCTTAAACGAGAAGTATAAATTCCATACTTAATGCACAAACGATCAAATTCAATCTTCTTCATTAACTTCGCACGTCTGCAACGTAGTGTGAGCAGCCAATCCAACTGTTTCACCTTGTCACCAGGCAAGAGGCGCTTTATGTAATTGAAACAATTGTGCCTGTTTGTAATTTTATAAATAAAAAGCGCACAGAATGCTTTCGAAGTCATAATAAAGTTTATTGAAATTAGGAAGGAAATGTAAACCTGACATGTTTCGACTGGTCTTGTCAAAGGTAACCCAGCATGTGAAGTTACATTGAAAGATAGACATTTTTTAAGAAGGAGAAAGTTGAGATACAGGTCAACACGCGATAGCAGCGGCAGACTGTGAGTCACCCGATTACCATGGCAAGCGAAGATTAATCACATGGTCCTTTTGCTTGCACAGGTTGGGATTATCACGTCTAATAAACAATGCCTCGAGGATACGTAAAATGCGGTCATTGTAAGCGTGGCATACAATCTCAAACTTGCTGATAGGGTCATTCGGAACACTACAGCAACTGAGCACATGTTCAGTAATTGCAGAGCGAGAAATTCCTAAATGACCATTTAAGAACCACCTGGGTATGTGCTCCCGCGCTCGAACTGTCAGGGGTCGTGACGTCCGTCCAATATAGGTTGATCCACAACCACAACGAAAAGAATAAATAACAGAAGACGTGGCGGCCACTGGCAGACGATCTTTAGGAGAAGCAACAGGAATACAGTTGGTCTTAAAAATAATTATGGGTTTTGCGGCAGGAGCAAACTTGGCCAGCAGTTCATCGATCGATTTGCGAATGAAAAGACTAGATTTGTCACCATAGAAAGGCAAGTTGACATAAACAGCCTTTCTTTCAGCGGTGGCAACAGAAACATTATTGATCTCAGTGACTTCATATTGATCGATGAAGTGCTCAGGATAAGCATTAGACTTCAAAATAGCACGAATGGTATTGAATTCTTGGTCTAACATTTCATCAGAACAAATACGAAGCGCACGAATAAATAGAGAACGGACAAGGCCTCTTTTATAGGCAATGGGCACGAAACTGTGAAAACTCATGTAAACACCTGAAAAAGTTGGTTTACGGTGCACTGTGGTACACAGTTTCCCGTCAGGCATGCGTTGTATAGAAACATCAAGAATTATTTTTAATATTATTTTTAAGAATTATTTTTAATTATTTTTAAGACCAACTGTATTCCTGTTGCTTCTCCTAAAGATCGTCTGCCAGTGGCCGCCACGTCTTCTGTTATTTATTCTTTTCGTTGTGGTTGTGGATCAACCTATATTGGACGGACGTCACGACCCCTGACAGTTCGAGCGCGGGAGCACATACCCAGGTGGTTCTTAAATGGTCATTTAGGAATTTCTCGCTCTGCAATTACTGAACATGTGCTCAGTTGCTGTAGTGTTCCGAATGACCCTATCAGCAAGTTTGAGATTGTATGCCACGCTTACAATGACCGCATTTTACGTATCCTCGAGGCATTGTTTATTAGACGTGATAATCCCAACCTGTGCAAGCAAAAGGACCATGTGATTAATCTTCGCTTGCCATGGTAATCGGGTGACTCACAGTCTGCCGCTGCTATCGCGTGTTGACCTGTATCTCAACTTTCTCCTTCTTAAAAAATGTCTATCTTTCAATGTAACTTCACATGCTGGGTTACCTTTGACAAGACCAGTCGAAACATGTCAGGTTTACATTTTTCTTCCTAATTTCAATAAACTTTATTATGACTTCGAAAGCATTCTGTGCGCTTTTTATTTATAAAATTACAAACAGGCACAATTGTTTCAATTACATAAAGCGCCTCTTGCCTGGTGACAAGGTGAAACAGTTGGATTGGCTGCTCACACTACGTTGCAGACGTGCGAAGTTAATGAAGAAGATTGAATTTGATCGTTTGTGCATTAAGTATGGAATTTATACTTCTCGTTTAAGGAAGCAGTTGAAGAAGAATCACTTGAGTGCCACGCCGAATGTATGTCAAGACTTTCTACAGACTGAGTTATGTAATGATCTCGAATTACTTAAGGGCATCGATGACTCAATCAACCAAGTCGCTTCTGTGTTGCATTCCCTTGATCTCATTGGTTATTTAAATTCCACAAGATGTCCAAATTTGTCGTGAATCAGACTCTAAAGCGATGCGTTGCGAAGTATCAACGTTTACGTGATGCCTGTGCACCCATCTTTCCTGAGGATATGGAGAAAAGGATAATCAACTTATCCTCCCTTACGCTTTCGACTACACAGAAGCAAGCACTTTGCTTGGGGTTGAACTTTTGTGTTCCACCCAGACGGACTGAGCAGATTCGTATCAATGCCGAGTTTGAGAGTCTTTTCCAGCAACTTCAAGATGTGTGTCATTCTACTTCGGAATTCATCTATCTGTGTTCAAGGCAAAACTAGTTTCTCTAGCATCGACGTATGGTAGTGCAAGGATTGAGAGGAGTTGTCTTCTACCGTGTCACATCGACGAGTTGATCGACCTTAAGAAAAATCCCAACATCGTTATTTTGAAACCGGATAAAGGATCTGGTGTAGTGATAATGGATAAACATGACTATGTTGATAAAGTGAACTCAATTCTATCTGATCAGACGAAGTTCCAAGTTGATCAATGCCAGAAAGACCAGTCAGCTAATATAGCCAAGAGTATTTCTGACACATTACTCAAGCTCAAGAGAAAGCAGGTGATTTCGGATTACACTTATAAGGAACTGACGACTTCATCTAATGGTATCCCACGCCTCTACGGTCTTCCCAAGACGCACAAGTCTAATGTGCCTGTTCGTCCTATCTTATCGATGACAAAGACTGTTTATGAGAACGTCTCAAAATGGTTGGCATCTTTACTCAAACCTGTTGAGAGGTGTTTCTCGAACTTCTGTGTTAAGGATTCGTTCACTTTTGCAGAAAGCATTCGTGGTATTGATTCATCTGCCACGTCTATGATGTCTTTTGACGTTAGTGCCCTTTTCACTAATGTTCCCGTGAGTGAGACTATCCGGCTCATTGTTGACACGGTAAGAAAGTGTCCTAACCTTTGTGGAATCCCTGCCGACATTCTGAGTGAGCTTCTTTACAAGTGTTCTAGCAATGTGCAATTTTTATTTGACGGTCAGTTTTACCGTCAGGTAGACGGTGTAGCCATGGGCAGTGCTCTCGGCCCTCTTTGCCAACATTTTCATGGGAAACCTTGAGAGTAGTTTGTCTAGTCATATTGATTCCTTGTGTCATGTGTATTATCGTTATGTTGACGACACGTTCGCTCTTGTGAGGAGCAGGGAGGCAGGAGAATCTTTACTTGACATTTTCAATAGCTTTCATCCTCATATAAATTTTACTTATGAATGTGAAGAGCAGGGCAGACTACCGTTTCTTGATGTTTCTATACAACGCATGCCTGACGGGAAACTGTGTACCACAGTGCACCGTAAACCAACTTTTTCAGGTGTTTACATGAGTTTTCACAGTTTCGTGCCCATTGCCTATAAAAGAGGCCTTGTCCGTTCTCTATTTATTCGTGCGCTTCGTATTTGTTCTGATGAAATGTTAGACCAAGAATTCAATACCATTCGTGTTATTTTGAAGTCTAATGCTTATCCTGAGCACTTCATCGATCAATATGAAGTCACTGAGATCAATAATGTTTCTGTTGCCACCGCTGAAAGAAAGGCTGTTTATGTCAACTTGCCTTTCTATGGTGACAAATCTAGTCTTTTCATTCGCAAATCGATCGATGAACTGCTGGCCAAGTTTGCTCCTGCCGCAAAACCCGTAATTATTTTTAAGACCAACTGTATTCCTGTTGCTTCTCCTAAAGATCGTCTGCCAGTGGCCGCCACGTCTTCTGTTATTTATTCTTTTCGTTGTGGTTGTGGATCAACCTATATTGGACGGACGTCACGACCCCTGACAGTTCGAGCGCGGGAGCACATACCCAGGTGGTTCTTAAATGGTCATTTAGGAATTTCTCGCTCTGCAATTACTGAACATGTGCTCAGTTGCTGTAGTGTTCCGAATGACCCTATCAGCAAGTTTGAGATTGTATGCCACGCTTACAATGACCGCATTTTACGTATCCTCGAGGCATTGTTTATTAGACGTGATAATCCAAACCTGTGCAAGCAAAAGGACCATGTGATTAATCTTCGCTTGCCATGGTAATCGGGTGACTCACAGTCTGCCGCTGCTATCGCGTGTTGACCTGTATCTCAACTTTCTCCTTCTTAAAAAATGTCTATCTTTCAATGTAACTTCACATGCTGGGTTACCTTTGACAAGACCAGTCGAAACATGTCAGGTTTACATTTTCTTCCTAATTTCAATAAACTTTATTATGACTTCGAAAGCATTCTGTGCGCTTTTTATTTATAAAATTTCATGTGACTCGAATTAATACTTATAAGTTATGGCGGGGAGGGGGGGGGGTGCGAATCGAAGATAATGAAGTAAAAGTCGAATCGGTGCTGTGTGTTTTCTAAATATCTGTGAACAGATGTGATCGGGTCGTTTTTGGTTAAATGTTGAGCAACAAGAAGAATGAATAGACGTTCTTGCGTTCTGATGTCAGTAGACAAATTCTATTTGTACGAGTTGAGTCAAGCAAACATAACAACACACATCTGAAGGGCATCTAATCATTCGGCATTTGATTGTTGAAAGGCATAATGCATGAATCAAAGCTGTAGTTAACATGTGTCCTTGTCAGTAGCTACCGGTACTTCAATCTTAGGTAAACAGAAATGCCTTTGAGCGGATTGCTTTTGATACTTCAAACTGTTACATTTAACGTTTGAACCACTGTATACATGTGCTTGTAACAACAAGGAAAGATGGCAAATAACTACAAAATTGAATATGCACTTTGATATATCTGAATGTCTGAACTTTGAATTAGAAAAAAGTTAAAATAAGATGAAGGATAATTTCATTTCATCAAATGCACTGCTTCTGTTGTGAGTCGTCAGATATGCTCATCAGTTAGATGCAATATTCAGATATGAGTGGGCCTGACCGATGAATATGTTGAGTCTTTTCCATCTGTCAAAAATGAATCAATTCCATAGCTGTGCACTCTACTGAGAAAATATATCAGCTCTAGAAATCTGGCATTGTGTGTTCTAACTACATGCAGCATATTATTATTATTGTAGGTTTTACTTATTGACAGAAAAGAATGCATCACATGCATAAACAGTTAGACAACGAGATGCACAAGCAACTTGCATCACAGTTGTGATATGCATCCTACCAAATCCTGAAATTTATGATTAAAGTTCTGAATTGTTGACATCTACGAAAAATTGGCATGTGCATTTGGGTATAGACCTACATACCGCAGTTAGAATAGTATCTAGAACTTAACTTCCAAACTATGGTGACTTATGCGCCACAATTGTCAACTAATTGTCGCGTCAAAACCTGTTTTAATTAAAAATAATTAACAAGGCTTTATTGTTTCTCTAAAAATGAATCAATAATTTAGTTATTCCGCATTCCCCCAATTAAAGGAACAGAAACTGATAACTATAGGGCTGGAATTTTTATGCTTTAGTTTATTTCTTGCAGAAAAGACAACCTGCTATTTCAGACGTTTCTTAATTCATTTTTATGTCCCACAAAAATTACATTCAATGAATGCATATTACTAATCAAAATGATGTCTTCTATCATTTACAAAAATACTATGTTATCTAACTCACATGCGTGTAATATCCATAGAAATTGACAGTTTATCTGAAGTTGACTAGAATGGAAATTAACTCAAGGTCGCGGTACATCCGGTTTGAACTAAGTTGGGGGATGAAGAACCAATGAAAAGTTTAGAATTGCACATGCGATTGATTCTAACCCAATGATGGGCCTACAGCCTAAATGAAAATGCGTGCGATTTTGGTGCCACTAATGTGTATTGCATGAAGCATAATTTCCATTCTAGAGGTTTAATTGTTATCAATTTCTACGGTAATATCAGACGCTAGCATCAACATCTATGCAGCTTACACAAAGCCACACATCGTGTCAAGAATTAACAAGTATAGCCTACCTCGCGCGTAATGTACATGTCATAGAAATAAACTGTTTATCTGAAGTTCGCTAGAATGGAAATTGACTCAAGGTCGCGGAGCATCCGAGGGAACTAAGTTGGGGCATGAAGAACCAATTAAAAGCTTCGATTTACTCATATGACTGATTCTAACCCAATGATACAGACGTTGGCAGGTGCATCTAAGTGAAAATGCGTGCGATTTATGTGCCGCTATTGTGCATTGCATGAAGCTTCATTTCCATTCTAGAGGTTTTATTGTTGCCAATTTCTATGGTACATTTAGATCGAGTACCACAGTGATTGATCGAACTAATCAATCAATTGATTTAGACAGTGTCAAAGGGATAGTTACTGACACTCAGACAGCTATTGTGAGTTAAAGGTATACTCCGGATGACTTTCAACATGAGCTCATCCAATGTGAGATGAGAAGTAAGCGAGTCAGGATGAGATGCGGTAGAGTGTGGTGGTTGTATGTTCCTCTTATACATGTATTCGTATGAAAAGGTATATAAAAGGCAGGCGTCCAACGCCTTCAAAGGTTGCAACTTTGAAAATATGACTGTGGTTGTGGGTCTTCTGTTTCAGAAAGATGACAAGGAGGCTTCAGAATAGGGCACTGCTTCAAAATGTGGTGGGCAGTTTGAGGTGGGGCACCGTTGGGGCATTTGCTTGAGGATTTGATTCCCCATCGGAATCACTGTTTTCGACATAGACCGGAGCCAGGAGGACGCTTGGACCAAATGTCAAATTAAGCCCTGTGAAACAAAGAGATCTTCCTCAGGCAGGTTGCCGACCAGGTTTCAGAGAGGATGTCGAGAACGGAGTCGAGTAGTTTTTGGGAGACCATGAAGCACAAGATGAAGAGGGTGGTCGTGGGCGTCGGAGTGATGAAACAGTTTGTCACAAACATAGAGTAAGTATATTAGGTAGAGTGGTAACTCCGCAATTATTAAATCCCCAATGTGTATACACTTTCGATTTAATTAAATGAACTCGAAGGGGATATAGTTGGCAATTGTTACCAAATCTGAGATGCAAATATCTGCAGTTTTGAAGAAATTCCCGCGGAATTGAATGATCATGATAGTAATACAGAAGGAATGATGGTATTTTACAGATTCTCATGTCATTGACAGCCTTGGAGATTAAATGTTTGTTAAATTAGCAATTCGATGGGTTCCTATTACTTTCATGCTGAACCTCAAGAGTATTTTCTTAAGCGTGATCATATCATAGGCAATCTGCTACTGGAAGAGCAAAATCACATAATCAAAGACAATGATTTCAATTAACTTTGAAGGATGTAAATGGGTCCACATCTGGTAAATATTAAGCAATATTCATTCCTTTTGATATCCAACTTGTTTCATGCTATTTATATAAGGGCGTCATCTCTTTAGTATACAAAATTGGCAGAATTTTGACTTTTTAAAAACTGCTCAAATAATTTTTTGGACCACGGAACGTAATGTCCGCAGAAAACTGAATCTTTTCATATAAAAATTTTTACTGTATACAGATACTTTTTTGAGTCGACACTCTACCTATATATCCCTACTCTATGGTCTCAAATGTTTCGACGACGGGTTTCAAGTGTCCTCATTCCTGCTAGATAAGGTAAGTAGGAGACCGGGTACAGCGTATGCATCCACTTATTGTTCTGAGACCGTCATTAAAAGGGATGTCGAGTTTTTGTGCATGAACACTTTGTGTCCAAACGGGAGCACAATATTCTGCAGGAGCGGTCACGAGCGCATGCGTAGAATTGCGTAGGACCTCAAGTGAATCACCTCATGAGATGCTGGCGAGTCGCTTGATGAGAGCAGTGTAAGATGACAGTTTGTTTGGAAGATTTTTCAAATGTTCGCGAAAAGTAAGGGACCTGTCGGTGGTTATGCCGAGATACTTTGGATTTGGTACAAAGGGAATTGGAGAGCCATGCAAGGTCACTTGAAGTTCATAATGGGCTAAGCGATTTCGAAGATGGAGTATGGACGAGACAGATTTTCTCAATGAGAGTTTCAGATGCCACTTGAAAAAGTACTTCTGAATAGTTTCCAAGTCTTCTGACAAGGTACTGTAGTTTCAATCACTGAGATTGATTTGTCCGAGAAGGTCAGGGCCACGTCGTCAGCATACATGAAGCGTTTGGAGGTCGTGAGAGGAAAGTCTGCAGTGTACATGTACATATCATACAGCGTTGGTGCTATTAATTATATTAACTTCTCCGGTTTTCGCAGTAGTCCATTCAGTTGGATCATTCTCATCAGAGTTAGCAATATGTGCAAAACTTAAGTCGCTTGCAACGAACGTGGCGATCCGATGATGTGAGCTAGGAATGCTGTCAACCGCTGGAGCCCATGAAGCTTCAGCTGATCCTGACTACATTGATGGGCATCTTGTATTAGCAAAATATTTGCCCTGTGTTTGATAGCAAGCTGCCGGAGTACATCTCGCTTTGCCGTTGTCCAACCTTCAATGTTTAACTGCAATATGCGTAATGGAACTTTCCTAGGTTGGGGAGGTGTGCAGGAGAAGAGTACATAGGAGAATGATAGCCACAGTCATTCATCTTGATAGAAAGTATTGGTTATGTACCTTTTCTTTGTACTGCAATTTTGCTAATGGCGAAAGGGGACGATCGGACGCATTGCAGTTCCCACTCGAAGAGCAGAACATTAGCTTGACGCAATCAGTTTGTCAACAAGTCGAAAAATTCTTCTCACCGACTCGGCCAAGCGATGCAGAGCATGAACAATGCATGTCTGTAAGAAGGGGCAGATTTCCATAGTCAGAGAGTCAGTGATTTGAGGAAAGAAGGAAAGTAAGTTTGCAATCTCTTTGATTAACACGTGGATGCCAGAATGTGTAGCTGTCATTGTAGTCCTTACAATAGGACTACTAGTCCGGGAGCTAGCGTTAAGTTGTGCAGGGAACGAGGTAGTACATAAAACTTTCACATAGCATAGTACACCTCTAACCTACTACAAAACTTCGCTTCTGCCGGATCAGATCATTTGCTTTTCAGAAATAGAGAGGATAACACAATCCTATGTATTTCCAGTGGTAAAATTGTGACATTTAAGGTGTTGACTCCATTTTTTCGAATTTTTGCTCATAATAGTTACACAAATTGGTATTTTGTTGAACTGGTTATTATAGAAATCATCTACAGATCATGATCTTTCAAATGAGTTATCATTCAGTGACAGAGGATGAAGTAAAGTGTACAAACAGACACTTTTCGTTAAAGTATATCAACAATTTTCCTGAAATTTCTATGTTAAAATTTGCAGTTACACCAAGGAAAAGTGTCTGTTTGTACACTTTACTTCATCCTCTGTCACTGAATGATAACTCATTTGAAAGATCATGATCTGTAGATGATTTCTATAATAACCAGTTCAACAAAATACCAATTTGTGTAACTATTATGAGCAAAAATTCGAAAAAATGGAGTCAACACCTTAAATGTCACAATTTTACCACTGGAAATACATAGGATTGTGTTATCATCTCTATTTCTGAAAAGCAAATGATCTGATCCGGCAGACGCGAAGTTTTGTAGTAGGTTAGAGGTGTACTATGCTATGTGAAAGTTTTATGTACTACCTCGTTCCCTGCACAACTTCACGCTAGCTCCCGGACTATACACTTCCTTGTGAGGAATAGTGGCATTTCTCGTAAAACATTGAACTGTTAATATAAAA